>CM053272.1:52088935-52563036 GCA_028583415.1 Protea cynaroides
AAATAATCGTTCCATCTCTCTTTAGTATCTTCATCCCTTACTAAAACTCTATTTATCTACACTTTTAATACATTTAACATGGTCTAAACTCTTCCTTTCCCTCATTTAGCTATTTTATGGATAGTTTTTTTTCTCATTCTTTTGTTCTCAGATTGTTATAAAGATCTTCATATTTCTTTGTCCTCACTTTTTCTATAATTTTTTGTGCTTCATTTCTAGCAAAGCTATATATTTTTAGATCCTCTATATCCTTAGTCTTATACCATGCCTTAAAACTATCTTTCTTAGCTTTAATGGCTGCTTGAACCTCATCATTTCACCACCAAGACTCTCTACGAGAATGACATTTTCTTTTCGATACACCTAGAACCTCTTTAGCAACTTTTATAATACAAGTAGTCATCTCGATCCACATTGTATTAGTGTCTCCCTTAAAGTTTCACATTGCTTGTTTGACCACATTATCAGTAAAAACTTTCAAGGTATTTCCTTTTAAGTACCACCACCTTATCCTAGGGAAAAAAAACCTGACCTTTCTTATTACTCGGCATAGTAAGACATATATCCATGACCAATAATCTATTCTGAGTGGTTAGGCTCTCCCCGGGTATAATTTTACAATCCTTACATAATAATTTATCGGACCTTTTAGTTAGAAAGAATTCTATTTGGCTTTTATGATGCCCACTTTTGAAGGTGACTAGATGTTCATCTCTCTTTTCAAAGTATGGATTTACGATGGATAAATCATAAGCCGTAGCAAAATCTAAAATTAAGGTCCCCTCTTCATTTTTCACTCAAAAACCATATCTCCATGCACATCTTCATAACCTCTACGATCTCCCTCTACATGTCCATTCAAATCACTACCTATTATAATCTTTTCTCCTTGTTGTAAAACTTGCACTAATCCATCCACGTGTTTCCAAAATTGTAGTTTACTATTCACACCCAATCTGACTTGGGATGCATACACACTAATTATATTGACTATCTCTTCCCCCAACACTAACTTGATGGCTAAAATCCTATCACCAAATCTTTTCACATCCGCCATATCATTCTTTAAATCTTTATCTACTATTATATACTCCATTGCTATATTTATTTTTATACCTCGTATACCAAAGTTTGAAGTCATCTAACTCCTTAGCTTTTTTACCCTTCTATCTAGTTTATTGTATGCAAACTATGTTAATCCTTATTCTCCTGATAATGTCTATCAATTCTAGATTCTTACCCATTAAAGATCCAATGTTCCAAGATGCTATTCTAATCCTACGCTTATGGACTAGTTTTTTCGCCCGTCCTCGTCCACGGTTCAAGAACCCTTGCCAATTTATTACAGCATTTGGGCATTGATATTGCGGCACTAGCCAATTTTTCACCACATTTGGGCGATGTGGCTGCCCTTGCCCATTTTTCGCTACACCACGGACCAGGTGTATCGCGTCGTTTACAGAGAACGCCCTAATACTACGCTGATTATCTTTGGCTTGTGAATCCATGTTAAGGGTTTGACTGTGTTTTTTGGGGTATCAGCTGCCGACCTAAAGTACCAACCCTCCTCCTTTATCCGGGCTTGGGACTGGTAGCAAACTTCACTTTCATAATAACAACATAAAAAAACATTAAATCCACCGCATTCAGTTATACAGTTCTTCAAATCCTTCCTCCATAGAATCAGGAAACAATTGCTCAGAAGTCTAATTCAGAAACGCCATTAAAGTAGTAGCAACTGTACACAGACCCCATTTCTGAAACCCTAATTAAACGTCCACTTCTGAAAATAAAGATGGAGAAGCAAAGAAACCAAAAATAAGAGAATACCGATAAGGAGGAACCCAAGGCTCAGATGCCAAGCGAGGAGAAGAAAGAGGACAAAAAAAATAGAGGAATCCAAAGATGCCAAAGAAACCAACTCCCAGGAATCTAAGGAACCACCTCCACCTTAAAAGATTAGTGTTGTCGTGCATTGCAAAGGCTATGCGAGGAAGGTCAGGAGAGGAACTGAAGGCCTCCATTGGAGTCAATGGTGGTGGAATCGCCTCCCTCTGGCTTTCTAAAATAATCGATTTTAAAGTCTATTAATAATAATTGATTTTTAGATAACAAATCATTCTGGGATAGAATTGTTCATAGAAATATTAACTTTAACATTTAAAAAAAAAAAAATAATTGTATTTTTCTAAGAAAGTTAAAAAAATGAAATACTTGTATTTTTTTAAAAATTTTTGGGAACATTTGTCTTTGAACAAACCACAATGGAGGAATATATATATATATATATATATATATATATATATATATATATTCAAAGAAAAGAAATGTTAGAAATGTTAGTACGACACTCAGTTAAAAGTGCATGCATGTGTCCGATCAAAACCTAAGTTCCTATCCGTCGTGGAATGGATATACATGAGAGGATAGGACAAATAGGGAGCATGGGTTGCAGGCTCATAAAATGGGGCAGGGTGTGGCACCATCATTTCCCTCGTGTCCATATGTTTGTCTATAAGTAGAGGTAGATAGGAGATTCAAATCTTAGCGATTATAGCTTTTATGCTTTTAATAGTGAACTGTGGACCCCATCCCACGACAAGGGTAGATCTAATCAAGTGTACTTCAAGTATCCATCATTCACTTACCATCATATAATTTCAATTCTTTTTGGGTGGGACCACCTCAAATGGATAGACACTTCCTTTTTATTTTTTATTTTTTATTTTTTCCTCATGTACTTATCCATAACACTTAGAAATTATTTGATAGGTTTCTACCAATTGCGATTGGATAAACGCTGCAGAGTGAATTTAGAAATGTGTTCCAAGGAAGAGTTTTGTTGTGTGGATAAAGTTGTCATATAAAAATTTGGTGATTTTGATTCAGAAGACAGTAACAGTTTTTACACATTGCGGGAGTAAAGCTGTGTTCAATTTATCCCTCCTCAGACCTTATAGTTGCAGGATCCTCGTGCACTGGGATACTCTTTTTTTGCCTTCAGAATACACCTCAAGTAAAAAAAATCAAAATTTAATGTTTTCAAAGGCATGCAAGTTGAAAATAGCTCATCTTGAAAATTTGTGCAATGTTAATTGTGATTCACCTTTAAAGAAGTATGAATTCAAATTTCCTTTATTCATACTCCTCCGACACCCCCCCCCCCAAAAAAAAAAAAAAAAAAAAAGCTTTCCCTTCACCATTTGCAAAAAATTCATGAATACTCCAATCATGTATTGCTAAATGGAAATAACTTATTAGCTCCAGGGTTTATGGATGTCTGGTTTCTCTCCAAATATTTTTTAGGTCATAAGAGAATTTTCCTTTATTCAATAAATTTGCCTCGAGGATGAGTCAAGGTCGGGCCATTCTAGGGTCGAGGCCTTGGGTTGAGCCTGGCCCCGTTGTCTTCTTCTTCCTCCTCCTACTTTTCTTTTTCTTCTCCCCAGCCTGACCGAGCCCCTGCATCTCCCTTCTCCCTCCCCATGGTCAGGGTCAATCAGATCAACCCGATTTGACCCCAAGGGCTGATCAAGTTAGATTTTTCAGGTCTTGAGTCAGGCCAGACCAAACCTAGACCATACTAAATGGACTCGAGATTGAACTGAGATTTCAAAAAGTCGAATCCACCTAAACCCTATTGCCTTACATGAAACTGTCCCTTTCTCATTGGCTTTGATTTTTGGAAAAGAGAAAGGAGGAAGGAGGGTGGGTTATAGAGGTTTAGCTATCTACAAAAGTGCAAAAAAGACAAAATCCAAAAGAGGGTTTACCTTCAGAAAAGTGCATATTGCAAGTGGAGGATGGTTGATGGAATCATGGTAGTGATGACAAAGCTAAGTGGTTAATTAGCACCATCACTTAAAAAATGGGTAAAAGAGGGTTAAGATCTAAAAGGAACAAACAGTACTGAGTGGAAGAGATGAAGCAGACAAAAGTGATCTCAACTTTAACTGCAAATGCCTTAAGATTCATCCTCTCTATCCATCTCTAGGACTGATGAGATATGAAAGAGTACTGACTTCCATCATCATCAATATCTAGCACCATTGACCCAATTTAGCTGGTTATCTCCCATGCAAGCTGCTTGGTCCATCATCTTGGTCAGGGGAGTGAGGTCCATTTATGTCCTCTCAAAACCTCCTCCATTATTACTTGCCATCATAACCACACATTTTTCATGATTTTAATACATTATATGGGATGATGGGAGCTTATACAAACACAATAATGGAGCAACCACAGACAATAAAATAGATAAAGATAGAGATGTATAGTAGAGTTTTGTCTGATTCTATTCCCTTTTAAATGCATCAACGTGCATGAAAAACTGATTTGACATTTTTTACCCTCAGTTTTGATAATCTTACTGCAATAAAGGAGGGTTACTTTGGAGAGAAAAAAAATTTCAGGATTAAAAAGTCTGTTGTATGTAACAGGGTCAGTTGCATTCAGACGGACTCAATATATAGAAGGAAAGAACATGGAAGTTCAACATATGAATGAAGGCTCAAAGGCCATGGAAGTTCAGCAAGTTCTTCACATGAATGGAGGCACTGGAGAAACTAGCTATGCTATGAACTCAGGTTCCCAGGTTGGTGACCCTCCCCCCTCTTTAGTGATATTATTATTTAAGTAAAAAATAAATTGCATTTTCTTACAATTTTATTTTATTTTATTTTTGCTTTTCTAGAGTAGGATTATTTCCATGGCGAAACCCATTATAAAGAAAGCCATTTTGGATCTCTATTGCACCACCTTTCCTAAGACCATTAGGATTGCAGACCTGGGTTGTTCATCAGGTCCAAATACCTTGCTAGTGGTCTCAGAGATCATGAACATCATTGATGAAGGAAGTCATCAACTAGGTTGTTCACCACCAGAGTTTCACATATTCTTGAATGATCTCCCTGAGAACGATTTCAACACAGTTTTCCGGTCACTGCCTGCATTCCATGACAAGAGGAGGAAAGACAAGGGAGAGAATCATGGGCCATGCTTCATTGCTGGTGTTCCTGGCTCTTTTTATGGAAGGCTCTTCCCAAGCAGAAGCTTACATTTTGTGCATTCTTCTTCTAGTCTCCATTGGCTCTCTCAGGTTAGCTATTAAACCCATCTCATCACTTGCCACATTAAATTAACTAGATGAGGCCCGTGATGGGTCCCGTGGAGTAGACCGACCTCCGTAGCTGCACGTATGTGCACCATCCATGGGTGTGGGACCCATTAGATATGAATGATGATGAAATCCCACAAACGATATACATACATACAAGTGAACTTTTATTTTATTTTATTTTTTTTCTGGGTTCTCTGTGGTTCCATTTAAAACGGAAGTGAAAACACCTATGAAAAGAAAAAGAAAATAAAATTTTTTGTAATCATGATTGTGTAACATATCTAAAACCCTGAACATATATGACAACATATCTATCATGTGACAAAATGGATGAATCCAATTTTGTGCATGAGACCCCAAGGTCCCCTAGCTACTACATTTCATGTTTCAATCCATAGTTCACCAAGCGGCAAAACAAAACTTAGAAAATATAGAGACCACGGGATGATACATGGGCATGCATGAAATTTTGCCTCATATATGGAGGCCGGTTCCTCTAAACATACGTGGACTTCCTAAACGATCCATCACCATCGATGTGTATGGGACCCACTGGATATGGATGGCCGTGAAGGATACATCTCCACAAATAATTAATACTAGGAAAAATTTACCCAAGAAGTATCTGAAACATCAACTACCACCCTAAATATTTACACCGTTAATCATAAGACCTAGTCTGTTAAGAGACTTCCGTTAGATGATGATGTCAACTTACTTCGAATTTTTTTAGGACAATACTGCCCTTATTATGAGGGTAAAAAACCATTTTACCCTGCACAACTTTTTGCCCTACCCTCCAAAGTCGTCGTCTCTGCAGTCTTGGTTTATTGTAGACTCTGTTTCCTCTTGAGTATTGCAGAGTCATTATAATTGCAGAACAATAGATGGGTAACTCAAGTGAAGAACATTCATAGATCGCCTTCTTTGATCTAGAAACAACATTTCCTTTCTGAGCAGGTCAAGGTTACGCCATTTTAGAGTTTGGCGCGATTCTGGTACACCCTAGAAATTTCAATTGGGATGGTTAATTGTTCAATTTGTCGAAGGCGAAGCCCAAAATCGTTGTTGAAGTAAAGGGCAGGGGGCTGACCCATCTCAACAGGCCATTTGACCCTGTCGAGGCACTGTTGGCAATACCCGATCTTACTGTTCTGAGGATATCGATCGTTTAACTAAATTAATTTATTTTGATTCAATGAAGATTCATGATTCTGTTTTGCGATTCTGGTTCAAACTCAATCGATATCCTCAGAATGGTAAGATTCCTAGCTTTCCTACAGTTCAAACTCGATCAATATCCTCAGAACAATAAGATTCCAAGCTTTTGGCAGTTTTATATGCATCCAAGTATACCATCTTACTGTACTCTAATGCATCAATTTTAATTAAGTATTTCTTTACTGGTCTGATTAATAAACTAAAGCCTGCGTAAGTAAAAGTTGATCCTATAAAGAGTGTTTTGATCAAGATTTATATTTTATTCAAACTAAATATACTAATTAATGCTAAGTAAACACAATAATGAAGGGGGGTTTTGGTTGGTTGAATCAAATTAAAAGTAAACAGATAGAATTTAAATGGGGAAATAATTATAGAGAAAAAAAATTCAATTCTTGGTTCAATATCCACCCACACATGTATAGGTAAAATTAACGCAACGCTACTTTCTTTTTCACAATTTAGAATTAAATACCCTAGATAACAATATGCTTTGTTGCCTAAGTTTTCCCTTAAATATCTTTACTGAAACAAGCTCTTCAGATAGATCTAACCATTGAACAATACTGAATAAGGTCTCAATATTTAATTCAATGGCAGCATTAAGAAAGAGGAGAACATGTCAATCTAAGCAACAATCACACACAAACAGAGATTATTTAACTTAGGTTATTTTATTCAAAATGATAAGATGAAAACTTGAACGTAATCATCTACCACTGTTTGCTACTTGTGATTAGAAATAGGACAATTACGGATCACAGTTTCTAGATCTAGCAATCAATATGAATCTAACCGATTCAACAGGCCATTACTGAATTATTTAGATAAACATCATAAATAAATAGAGAATAATGAAATAAACAATTCCAATAAAAGAGAAAAGAATGATAACGTTACTCAAAAGCGATTATACCATTGACATGAATTTGGGCTTCAATATCCCTTTGAACTGAATGAATAAACTAGCCAGACATTACAATCTTCCAGAGAAAGAAAAGAAAAATCATTCAAAGAGAGAGAGAGAGATTGAAATTTTCAGCAAAAGAGAAAGATTGAGAGATACTATCTTCAACACTAGCGCTCTATATATAGAGCATTGACAATCCTTTGTAGCTTAGAATTCCTTCTTTGTTTAGAATCTTTTTCTATTTATAATTCTGAAATCGTAGAGTTTCCTTTCTTCCTTGGAGTTTTCTAGAATGATAGTTTTCCTATCTAACTCAAATACCAAATCAATTCAACTTCTTTTATTGTAGGTTTCCTAACTTGAGTAAGAAACTCTTTATGGAAATTTCATCCACCATTGAATGCTCTAATCAGATCGTACAACTGCTCCGATTCGGATTTGGATCAGATTTTCGTGTTAGACTTTGAGGCAATGTTTGGAGGCCCAAATGAACTTGGATTTTTCTCCATAGTACCATTCCAGAAAGCTCGAGACGTCCTCTACAACTTCAATGAAGACCACTTTTTAATTCTGGAACTCTTTCCACGTAAAAAACCTACATGAAGCTCAGAACGTCAATATTAAGAATACTGAAATTTTCTTATCATTTAACAATTAATTCACAAAATCTCTAAAATATATCAAACTTATAAAATAAATTCTAAATCAACTCAATAAGGCGTAAAATATGTTAAAAAACATATTGCAAAGGGAATAAAAATATAAAAATCACACACTTATCAACTCCACAAAAAAAAACAAACAAAAACATCACATCAGGTCATGAACATAAAGAAAAAATTAAAGCAAGAACCAGACCGGAATGAATGAAACAAAAAAATCACATCAAGATGCCATGGCATACTCAGTCTGATTCTTTGGGGGATAAACGGGCTCAATTTCTCTGACGATGTAGCTTTGAGAATGGAGAATCCAACATGCTCCAACAGAATGTCAAGCAAAACAATTACCAATCTCTCTACGATTTCTCTCAAACTTCAGATTTAAAATTCCTGATTTGGGCAGCATCATCGTTTCTCTTGTAATGGGATTTAAGAGGTAGATGGGATCGCAACCTTGTGTTGGAGCCATACAGAAAAAAAAAACCATTGCAAGAACCCACTCCGATGACATAGTTGGCTGAGATACCCAGGTCTGATTTAGCGAAGGATGCTTGGAGTTCCCAGAACTTTGTAGGATTGCGAACTAGAGAAATTGCATATGGAAAATCTCTCCTCATCAGCCATGGCATCTTCATTGTCGAAGGAGATCTCAATGATGGTTGTCTCCTTGAGGTTAGGGTTAGACTTCACCGGCGGAGAAAATGGAAAGCTTAGTGTTAATTTCCATAAAAGGTCAAACTAATAGTTTTACCTAATTTCAAAAATTTTCAATTTATAATATGAAAGGTAAAAATGTCTATCAACATTTTAAATGATTTTCATCAGTTAAGTAGATGCTATTGATGATTTTCTAAACCTGTGAGTAGTAGATGATGTTTCGGATAGTACTACGTGAAATTTTTCCTAATACTAATACATTACATATGAAGTAAGGGATAAATCTTACAAATGAAGTAAGGGTGTCTTAGTGTCACAGGTTCCACCCGGACTAAACGGGGATGTAAACAAGGGGAAGATATACATTTCCAAGACAAGCCCAGCTGCAGTACAAGAGGCATATCTTGCACAGTTCCAGAGGAATTTCTCTCTGTTTCTCAAGTCTAGATCAGAAGAGTTAGTTCCAAATGGGCGAATCGTCTTCACTGTTTTAGGCAGAACCACTGCAAACCCTTCTTCTGGAGACAGTTGCATTTTATGGGATCTCCTCGCACAGTCTTTTACAGATTTGGTTTCAGAGGTTGACACAGATCTCTCTCTCTCTCTCTCTCTCTCTCTCTCTCTCTATATATATATATATATATATATATATATATATATATATATTTGTGACTCATATGGATGATGGATGCAGGGATTTATTGAAGAGGAGAAGTTAAATTCGTTCAATGCCCCCTTTTATGCACCTTCTTCAGAAGAGATTGTATCTGAGATTCTGAAAGATGGTTGTTTCAGCATTGATTGTCTTGAGGTGATCGCTTTGGATTGGAATGGGGGTTTTAGCAACGTGGATGACTACTTCCAAAAACCATCATCATCGAACAGCCACTTCCATATGGCAAATGCCATCAGAGCTGTTGCAGAGTCAATGCTCCAAAATCATTTTGGTGAACAGGTGATGGATCCTTTATTTCAAAGATTTGGAGAGCTGCTTAGGTCCACTAACAGGGGAGGAGTACAACATATCAGCTTCGTAGTGTCTTTAATTAGAAAGCAGCCGTAAAAGCATAACATCTGAATCCATGGCGTTAACTCTCTCTCTCTCTACCTGAAAAGTGTAATAAAAACATGTTCTTGGTGCAAAGTGCAAGACCTAATTTTTGTCTAGGAGAAGCACTTCAAATATAAACAGTGCCTAGCTCAATTGTTCTCTAGCCTAGAGGTTAATGGCCGTATCTCTGCTTATGTATAAGCAAAAATGTTTCTTAGCAATCAGAATAGGTCAATATGTATTCCTCAATCTTCAGATACAAGATGGAAGCCTATTTGATGGAATACAAATCCGGATTCTTTGGAAAATTTATGAAGCTCGCAATGGAAAGCTCCGCGACAGAATGAATTTTCATAGGAAGAGCTGCTCCAACTGTTACAGTGTTGTGGGTTTTCCAGGTTCAGGTTGTATGGGGAACTACTACTTTTTCACATAAGATCATATCATATATCCTTTGTGATTCTTATCTGAAGCATGAAGTTCCATTTTGTCTAGGTCACCTTGGGCAGAACCTCGCAAACCTCTTGTAATCGTCATGCTGAATTTGAACTTCAAATCTTGCTTATAAATATACACCATGTTTTTACTACTAAGCCTGCACTTTTGCAACTGCTTTAAGAATGTTGCGACTTGAGAGAGGCAAACTGTTCCATCCTCATTTGTACAGATCCAATTTCGATATCATTAATGCTAGCATTCTCCAAAAAGGAATACGAGTTTGTCTGAAACAAGAAAACAAACAAAACGTCTACCTTGACAACACAGCTCCCAAAACTCATCAATTTCTTGGTCAGAGAGTAGTAGTAACCTCAAGATGTTCTCCATTGCAGTTCAATTAGGATTTTGCCGTTCTTCGAATCAATCAGGTGAAATTTCTCATTGATCCGTTTGTTGTGGACCACATCTGCAAGGTTGATGTCAACATAGCCAAGAAGTTCCTGATTGGAAACAAAAAATACCCATTCAATCATTAACAATAAGCAAAAGAAAATACAATAATAATAATAATAGGTGAAGCTAAATTTATGATTCAATGAAATGGGTGAAATCTTGGAATATGGTCCTAACCAAAAAATACAATCAAAACAGAGTAAGGACTTATATATCTTTGATAGATAGCCTTTGCCAGAAGTAAACAAATGTCTTTCCAAACCAAAAACAATTGCATGGCTATCCAGTTTGTCAAAATAGAGATCTATTAACATGCCCTATGTTTATCAACCCAAAAAAAAAAAAAAAAAAGCCCTATGTTTAATTGAGAAGCATAAAATTGATAGATCTGTACCTTAGGATGAAGTAAACTTTTCGACGAGGTGCTGATTACTTCCACATGTAATCTATCATTAATTGGTGGTTCCTCAAGTGTAAACGTAAACTCTTCTTCCCATCTTGGATTTCTGTTCTTCTTAAGACGCTGTAACAGTACAATAAAAGGAATATTCAACTTGGACAAAAGTTGTCACATTTCTTTAATGATGCCTTCTCATCTCAGAGAAGCAAAGCTGACTTAAGCATTATAAGTGTAAAGAACTCACTCAACAGTTATAAAAGCAATTAAAAAGATGCTAAGCAAGGCCCAAGATAGAATAAATTGGCAGCAGAACTCGTTTTTTTTCCAAAACTCTAGATAAATGAAACAAGGCATAGATGGTGAATAAGCAAGAAAAATGATAGAGGCTATGGAAGGTAACAACAGTTTAGATAGCAACAATGCAAAAAAGATCTAGGAGGTTAGGATGGACGGGGAAACATTCTTTCAAAGTGCAGTGGGCGTGTCCATATTTATTTGGAAGAAAAAAAGAGTGAAAAGGGATGTTTGTGTTATACACACACACACTACTACCATTGACACGAATCTGATGATATAATTACCTTAGTTTTCCTCTCCTCCCCCATGAAAAGGATCCTTACATAAGGATTTGTGTGGTACTTTCCTTCAAGATCTTCAGCTTCATGAACAATAATCACAAGCACACCTCCACCAGCAGGTGTTCCTTCAGGGGCCTTCTGTACTTCATTGGAATCTTCAAAATCTTTGGGCATATCCTCCTCTTTAAAAGGCTTATATGTAACTTCAACAACAAACTGCCCACGTGACTTTTCGTTTTGGACATCATTAGGGTCCATGTTTTTAAGAAGATCAAGAGTCAAAACTTTCGGCTCATAAGGAGGAAGATCTTTTAAAAGAATAACATTCATACCCATCTTGTCATGTTTGCCAACCTAGGGAGAAGAAAATATATAGCTTCAGCAACACCAGATCGCAGAAAATACAACAACAAAGACACATGGAATATATACCTGTTCCCAATCATAAACATGCAGTTCTAAAACTTGAGATTCTGGATCTTTAACAATGAAATTAAATTCCTCATTCCATTCAGGGTTCAAGTTCTTATGCTTCACTGTCGTCTTCTTTGATTGAAGCTTATCCCCAGTGAGTTTCAGTTTGACATATGGATCTGAAGCTCCAAGAATGTCTTTCTTTTTCAGATTCATAGCCCGCAAAACCTTCACATGTAGAGTTCCAACAGGCCTCTTCAGATCTCTGAAAATTTCATTAGGACAATACAATGTCAAGGGCTATAGCCAGCTACGGAAATAAAACATCATTTACAATCAAATAAAATGCAGAAGCTTACTTTGCGGGATCCAAAATTGGTAATTCTAGGGTTTTGGGCCAAAGATACATATTTGCAACCTGATCCTTGACAAGCTCCTGCAGGAAAATCCAGTTTAAGGGATTAAACAAGAAACCAAGAATGAAGAAAGAATAAGAGACCATACAAGTAAAATTAATCAATAAAAAATGATTTTTTTGTTTATGATGGGGAGCATTTTTCTTCAAGTTATATGATACATACTGCACATCTTTGGATTGATCTGAACGAGATCAGTCGATCCCTTGGTGATCTCTTCAAAGGCAACAGCCTAAAAATATACAAATTGGGAAGTCATTGATATTCCTAGTTATGCAATGTAAACTCTCTAGATAAGACTGTCGAACCACTTTCCAGATATCGAAGTTATCTGAACAAATGACTTTCGAAGTTGGCCATTGAACAGTTCATTTTGATGCATTGATGGCCATTTGACACAGCATTAAAAGAACTCAACACTGCATCAGAAGACCCAAATTTAGCACTATTTTTCTAGATAAAAATCTTTTAACTTTACAAAACCAAAAGTTTTTAACTTTACAAAACCATTCTTTCTCCTTCAGCCTTTGAGATGTACAAATGATCAGGTAGATATTACCAGGCAAAAAGCTAAAGGTACAGATACTCCTAAATTTGATGTCCCTCTTGTTTGTGTGTGTGTGTGTGTGTGTGTGTGTGTGTGTGAGAGAGAGAGAGAGAGAGAGAGAAGTGGGGGGGTGTTAGTGGAGGTTGTTGTTGATAGTTGACTAGCTAGTGATTAAGTCAGGAATGTCTAAAACACAATACTAGAAAATTAGGTGTTGTAATTTGACTTGGGTACCCAATCAAGTTCAGCAGGTGAGTTGTATAAGAGAAAATAGGATAAAAAAGAAAAAGAATATGTTCAAGGTTTAGAAAGGAAGTGATTTTAGCTTAAAAGAAAGCGAAAAACTTTCATACTCATAATTGTGTAATATACTTAAAATTCTTAGAATATTTTGCGATTATATTTTGGGGGAGATCATTGCCAGGTTGTGTGCCCCTGCACCAATGCTGGGACAATGAAAATGTGTGCGGGAGCATCCAACATGGGTGACCTGTATTTACCACCTGTTGTTTTTTATAGCGAACTGAACCAAATGACCCATCATTTATGGAATTTCCTTGTGTTTCTTGTAATTCCCATTAAGCTACTTTTCTGAAAACATTAAAATAAACTTCAAATTCCTAAGGTTACCTTAAGTTGGAATTTGGATAAAAAGAACAGCTTAAACACTTATTTGAATCTAGTTTTGTACTCCAGAGATAAGCCAAGAGAGACGTAAAGGCAGTGACAAAACTAAAATTAAACTTGAAGCAAAATAGGAACATTGTATTTCTGTAGCAGCTTACAAAAAGCTAAGAAGTTAACTCAAAAGAAAAGGAGATACCAGATAGCCTTGCATCAGCACTAATAAATTGGATGGAAAAAAAAAATGCAGGACTAGACAAACAGATAGGCCATAATATACAGCTTCAGGTAGTATACCTGGACAAATCTGTACAAGCCAGGAATTGACATAAGATCTGCTCCAACTAACTTCAGTCCAAAATCGACATGTGGCTGCAGGAAAATGACAATCAATTAGACAGTAGAATTCAGAAAAGGAATAATCAAATTAGGTGGCTGGGAGCCATCATTCAGTCAGTCCAAGTAATTGGGATTCTGCTAAAACTTCTGCATAAGAGCCAGAATAAGGTAATTTTGTCAAAATCCAGCAGTCAAGCCACCAAGGAATAGTAGATTCTTAGGCAGGTCCACTGTAGGGTTATACTATTGGTTTAAATTTACCAAACCATATTAAATGCCATCCTGAAACAGGAGGCAGCTGGGTTATAGCTTCTAGCATTCCAATTTTGGGGCTACCTCCCATCTCCCTATCTCTGCCCATAACCTTGTTATGTCCCTCTCTACTACCTTTGTTTCTTCCTCCCACCTCCAAGCCTTGTTTCATCCAAGGTGGAAGGTGGCTATAGATGCTAAGATGGATGCCTTGATCTCCTGTTGGACATGGACTTTGATTGATCTACCTGACGGGAAGTCTGTTGTACGCTGTTGCTAGGTCTACGCTGTTAAGTATAATCTTGATGAGTTTGTTGAGTGCTTTAAGGTTCGCCTGGTTGCCAAAGGGTTCACTTAAACATATGGTGTTGATTATTTCAAGATGTTCTCCCTTGCTGTTCGTCTCAAACTTTTTACGTGTTATTATTTCCTTAGCTATCAATTTCGATTAGCCTCTTGTAAGCACCTCATTTTTGCCATCCCCAGTTGACCATAGTCTTGTTGGTGTGTAGACAGCAAAGGAGGGGAGGTGAGTGAAACTCTCTTAAACCGACAGTCGATCAGTCCCTGTGTGCTCTCTATGGTGTTCTGAGCCGAGCCGAAGTGTCCCCCAATGTGTAGGAGTCTAGGTGAGCACATTCGGAAAGGTTGCGGGTCTCAATTCAAGGTTTGGATTTTTATTCCCGATTTTGAGGCTGATTTCAATGGGCCCCACAATAAGATCATGGGTTATAACCTGCATGGATGCGTAGATCATGGAATTATCTTTGAAATGAGACTAGAATCGCTCAATTCCGATGTTAAACGGAGAAGATATCACAATTTTAGTCGGATTGAAATGTGCATAAATATTCCAGGGACTTTTCTGCAAATTATCTTAAGTCAAAGATTTTCGGGGCAAATTATAGTAAATTGGATTGATCGAACTTCAAGCCGCTATATCCTGGTCATCTGACGTCCAAATCAGGATTCAAGCGCCAGTGTGCTCCATTGTCAGTTCTCTTCAAAGTGGACGTGAAAAATCTGAGACAGAGGTTGCCAAAAGATCCCATGCAGATTTGCAAGCCGATATGCCCGTTAAAACTTCGGTTATTCATAACTTGCTCATCTGAAGTTCAAATCAGGTGATTCAAGCGCCATTATTCTCCATTTTCAATTCTTCAAAGTGGACAAGGAAAATTTGGGACAGAGGCCACCGAAAGATCCCATGCAGAGTTGCCAGCTGGATTATTGTAAATTGAACCGTTTAAACTTCAGTTCTTCATATTTTAGTCATCCGACGTCCGAATCAGGTGATTCAAGCGTCAGTGTTCTCCATGTTCAGTTCTCTTCGAAGTAGATGTGGAAAATCCAGGACAAAGGCCACCAAAAGATCCCATGCCGAGCTGCAAGCCGAAATGGCTCATAAAATAACAGAAAGAGAGAGAAGCCCGGCTCAACCCAAATCAGTCCAACTCAGTCAACCTCAACCAATCCAACCCAAACTGGTTCGGACCGAATCAATTCGGTCTATGTGCAATGGAAGAGAGGCGGAAAAATGGAGGTGCTGTCACCACCACCTACCCCACCCACCAAGCCTCTGTCTCACCTACTCCCACCGAACAGCACCTCCACCGCCCACCTCCCTAAACTCAACACCTCACCATCCCTAATCCATAACCAAACCCCAAGACTCACCTTACCTAGCCCCCTAACCCACTTGCTCGACAACTGCTCCACCCATATCGATTACCCATCCCTCATAAATTTCTTTCACCTGCTCACCATACCCCTGCCCATATCCTGCACAACCGAGCCCATGCCACCATTAAGCCCCACACCTGCCGTTACACGCCTTTACCCATGCTGCCCGATTTCATCTTATAACCTCCATCCCAACGACACTCCTATTGCGACATCTATAAAAGCTGCCCATGCCACTTGCATCCTCTCCAAGAGGTTGGACGGCTGCAACCTTCTGCCCACACCCCATTGCTACCACCCCTTTGCTGCAACATAATCACCACCACCTGTCGGCATCCCCACTGCAACAGATCTTCGACCACCTACCTTGCCGCAACCATACTCCCGCAACCCATCTCCGACCACCTGGCCTTACCTTCCTTCTGCCACACATCACTTACCCACCTACATTGAACCCTTGCAATCACCCCCCTGCTACTTCTTTCAAATCGAGCATCACTCTTGTACTTCACTTACCACCTTACCCACCTCTTTCAACCCCAACTCAACACATTACCTTGATCGTAATCACCACCGACCTGCACCTCCATTGACACCCCACCGATCCTGCTTCCACCTTCCTTCAATTTTCCTCTACTACCCACCGACCACTTGCTGTTCCTAAACTAGGGCATAACCAATTGTCAATGGACTTGAAACTGGGGCACATCCTAAATGTCAATGGACCTAAACTGGGGCAATGAACCTGATATTAGGGCATAACCAAATAACCATGGACCAAGGGAGGGCATAAATCAGAACTTCATGATACCCCAAACTGGGGCATAGACCACAAGGATATTGGACTTAAGTTAGAGCATAGGATCAGAATATGATGGACTTAAACTGGGGCATGGATGAAAAAAAGAATTAGACCCAAGCTAGAATATTGACTAGAGTGGTAAGGGTCAAACACCTATTGATTGGTGGGCGTGATGAGTTTCACTAGGGGAGGCCTGACGAAAGATTCGGTCCCATAACCGATCACAATATTTGACGCCAGTGGCGTTGTACCCAATCGGGATCGTTTGGACGATTTATTTCTCAACTTGTTACTATCCGTATGTTATCATCTATGTTTGGGCTCAAGTCCGATATGTGTCTGTAGATAGTCCAGTCCAAAAGCTCTGAAAAAATGAACAAAAATCATCTCATTTGAGACATCAACTACAGTGCTTTAATACTTCCAGTCCATTCCTTCCTAGTTTGATACTTCTTCCTCTTCGATGTCGTTGCCAATTCTTACTCTGATGACGATCGGGGTGATGAGCCATAACCTGAACTTCTACTCCACCGGCCTTTGGAGAAATCAAGGTTCAACACACATGTGAAAGCTACAGATGATTAAGTTGAAGATATGAAAGCACTCTTAGAGATACAAGTTGGCACATCAAGAAGTTACTCCATTTGATCGATTTGCAGAAAGAGTTTCAAGAGATATTTTGAGAAACTAGTTGGCGTTTACAGAGTCATACAAGCGGTTCATTCAACTTCACAAAATGGGTCTACACACAAGGCATTATCAAGTTTACAACAATCCAAGTGATCAAGTCTCCTGCAAGTGTATGACAGCTACAGACATGAAGCGTGTTACACGTCAACTTCAAAGTCAAAGATGAGCTCAAAAAACCAAAAAAAAAAAAAGAAGGAAAAAAAAGAAGAGAGCTATTCGATAATGATGTTGGTTGGCACTTTCTTTTGGAACCCTGAAGATGGGTGAGTTTCGTCACGATGCAATAAGACATGGGGCAACTTCTTTAAAACCGTGATAGTGGACAAGTTTACTTATGGTGTAATGAGACATGGGTCAACTTTCTTTGGATTCCTGATGTTGAGCCAGTTCAATTATTGATACTTTACATATAGCAGTCTTCTCAAAACTTAGTGGCAAATCCGTTTAGTTATCAAGTAGCGACATATGGACACTATCTCTTGGAACCTAATTGAAGATCTGATCGTTTGTCGTGTTTTACATTGTATGTTGGGCCGGATTTTCGATATTGGTCACTACATTCCGCCCATACAGGGGGTGGTCTTGTTACTTTGTTGTCATCAGAGGATGATTTCTTATCGGCAAAAGACTTTCACCCGCTCATCAATCTGACCTTCTTCCACAGAGTCTACGTTATATGCCCTTCCTTTAAACATCACTAAACTTTTTGACGTTGTCTCTTGCGAACACGTTGTCTTTTGATGCATAAATTTTGTTCAATAAATCTGACTGGAATATCTATCTGATGTTCATCATTTTGATGACGTCCAAGAATTCTATAGTCCTTTGTTCCTAGCCAATGAAATGGCATTGTTTAATGGAGATCAAGCCATTCTATATAAATAACCAAACACTCTCCCAATGGCAGACCCATTGGACAGTTTCTTATCCATCCATCTGACCCTTCGTCATCATACTCGTCTACAGACTTAAAGGTTTTGGGCCCTGACGTGGTTATAGCCAATTCGGCATCTAAGCATAGCTTGTTGAGACTTGTTTTCTATCTGAAGTCACCAAGAGGAGAAAGCGTTGTTTGGTGTCCTTCTAAAGATATTAGTGTGGGGTTGCATTTCTTTAGGGTTACTTCTGGTGATGACTCAAAAAGTCGCCTGCCTATCAATGTGTGCAGACGTGAAATTTGACACTGGGGAAAAATCACTCATTTATCCAAGCATCATGATTTAGCTGGGGCCCCCTTGTATGAAACTCTAGCTAGGATTAAGTGAAGATAAAAAAAAATGAAAGAAAATTGAGTCATTGTCATCATTTGTCCTTCGCTGGAAAGACTTGGTTACCCTCTTCATCAAAGTGAGACCCATATAATTTGGCAAGAATGCAGAACACATCAAGATTGCCCTCTAAAGGGAAGAAATATATTTCTCTCAATCTAAATTAAGTCAAGTCAAGGAAAATCGAACAATTCATGATCTCTAGTTCTTCTTGGATTCCGAGCAATATTAGTGGACAAAGTGCAAGTTCTAAGCCCCATTGCGGCCGCCTCAAATTCATTGGAAGTTTTTGAGAGGTCTTGAGAATGAAGATGAAAGAAGAAGTAAAGATGAAAAAAATAATGGGAAAAAACAAGGAAAGAAGAAATCAGAAGATGAAAGAAAGATCAATGATAAATGAACAAGAGGAAGGAAAATAAAGAAGTTGAATGAAGATGAAAGAAGAGAGAGAAGATGAAAGAAAAAAAAAAGGGGTAATTTACACCCAAGGTACCTCACATTTTAAGAAATTTCACCAAAGGTACCTAACGCTTTATAAATGACGCTTGGCTCATTTCATTTCATTGCCCTTTATTCTTTGGGGTTATGCAAACCCAACCCATTCCTCCTTTTTTTCCCTCATCTGAAAGAACAGAGACAGATTTGGGGCCATTTTGTTTGCAGCACCATCATCTTCTTGAAGGCGTCGACATCATCAAAGAAAAGGCGTCTTCTTCATACTGTGAACCCACTTCTCGTCATCGAGCAAGTAAGTTTTCATCGAGCAAATAATTTTATTCCATGATTCCATCATCTTTCTCTTCAGCTGCATCGAATCTTGATATAGAACCCATTCTCGCAAATCTCCTTCTCCTGTTCTCCAATGGAACCATCTGATCTTTGGGGGTTAATTCATTTTTTTGGCGGTAGTTTATAACTAGCTCATTTTTGAGAACCCTAAAAATAGGGTTCTTTGATTCGATATTTGCTGGCTTTTGTAAGAATAGTGGAATTTTCTTGGGAATGTCACCATCGCAGTTTAATTTGTTACCTACAAATTTTCTGGTTCTTTAGGCCTGTACAATTTTAGGATGATTCCTGTAAAATATTTTCTCATTAGCTCAACTGCCTCGGGTTATTGGAGTAGAAGTTTAATATTGAGTTTACCGAAATTTAGGATTGACTGATGCCAGTTTTTCATTATTGGATTTGGTCCAGTGAACTTCAGTTCTTGTAAACCAACTAGTGGGGTATTAAATAATTCAACAATAAGTTTTCAAGAAAATCCTTAAAAGGATTTGTAAACCAACCATGGAGAAATAAATTCTTCCACAAGAGATAAAAAAGAATATTGCAAGGAAATAAGAAATGAGCTGAAAACACAAAAAAAAGTGTTGCCAAAATTTGGCCGGAATCTGGCCAGAAACTTGTTGGAATTTGTGGCCGGATTCCAGCATGTTCTTCAGTTGGATGGTTCCTAAAAATATCCGATAGGTTTGAGGCATGTTTGGGGATGGAGGGACAAATCATGTTGTAACATGAAAGGTTAGGGCAAAAGTGGAATTTTATCTCACTCTAGATAGCACTAATCTGATTTAGGTACCCCAAACATCATTTATGAAACGTCAAGCACCTTTGGTGAAGTTTCTTAAAAGGTTAGGTACCCTGGGTGTAAATAACCCAAAAAAAAAAAAAAGAGTCATATATTTGCAACAGGTCATTACTTTTAGCTTTTGGACGATTCCTTCACATATTTGGAACGCATCATTGCTTTTAGATTTTGAACAATTCCTTCGCATATTTGGAACGGGTCATTGCTTTTAGCATTTGAACGATTCTTTCGCATATTTGGAACAGGTCATAGCTCATTAGGCTTTGTACATCTTTCCACCATTTACAGTTGCCTGAACTATGCGGAACTTGATTCCTAAGAGAAAGGTCTTAAGGGATACGTAAGCACTCTGGAATATGTTCCAGATTTGGTCCAAAGAAGAAAACAAAGAAAGAAAGAAAGAGCAAAGAAAACAGAGAAACAAAAAGTAAACAAGTTAAAAAAAAAGGGGGGTTACAACATCAGTCCAAGAAGGCAACAATGGCAGAATCCAGATCAAGTGCAGAACAATGCAAAAATGGGTCGCTTTTTGTCTTTGGCCTCAATCGTTCACAATCTCGGCCGAAGAGAGGCATCTGTAAGCACCCCATTTTTGCCATCCCCAGTTGACCAGAGTCTTGTTGGTGTATAAAGAGCAAAGGAGGGGAGGTGAGTGAAACTTCAGAAAAAGAACAGGGTAGGTAAGTGAAATTCTCTCAAACTGACAGTTGATCAGTCCCTGTGTGCTCTCTATGGTGTTCTAAGCCGAGCTGAAGTGTCCCTCAATGTGCAGAAGTCTAGGTGAGTACAATCGGAAAGGTTGCGGGTCTCAATTCAAGGTTTGGATTTTAATTTTCGACTTTGAGGCTGATTTCGGTAGGCCCCATAGTAGGGTCATGGGCTGTAACCAGCATGGATGCGTAGGTCATGGAATTATCTTCGAAATGAGAATAGAATGGCTCAATTCCAATGTCAGACGGAGAAGATATCGCGATTTTAGTCAGATCAAAATATGCATAAATATTCCAGGGACTGCAAATTATCATAAGTCAGATTTTCTGGGCAAATTATCGTAAATTGGATCGATCGAACTTCAAGTCGTTATATATTGATCATCCGACATCCAAATCATGCGATTCAAGCCCCAATATGCTCCATTGTCAGTTCTCTTCAAAGTGGACGTGGAAAATCTGGGACAGAGGCCACCAAAAGATTTCATGCAGACTCGCAAGGCGATATGCTCGTTTAAACTTCGGTTATTCATAACTTGTTCATCCAAAGTCCAAATCAGGTGATTCAAGCGTCTCCATTTTTAGTCCTCTTCATAGTGGACGTGGAAAGTCTGAGGCAGAGGCCACCGAAAGATCCCATGCAGAGTTGCGAGCTGGATTATTGTAAATTGGACTGTTTAAACTTCAGTTCTTCATATTTTGGCCATTCGACATCTAAATCAGGTGATTCAAGCGTCAGTATTCTCCATGTTCAGTTCTCTTCAATGTGGATGTGGAAAATCCTCCAGGACAGAGGCCACCAAAAGATCCCATGTAGAACTGCAACCCGAAATGGCTCATAAAATGACAGAAAGAGATAGAGAAGCCCGGCTCAACCCAAATCATTCCAACCCAGTCAACCTCGACCGGTCCAACCCAGACCGGTCCGGGCCTAATCGATATGGTCTATGTGCATTGTATTTTGTATATACATTATATACTTTGTATTATATATATTATTTTATTTTATGTATATATATATATATATATGGGAAGGGGTTTCAATTGAACCCGAAGAGAGAGAGAATAGAAGGGAGAGAAAGAGAGAAAGAGAGAGAGAGAGAGAACGGAAGACAGGAGGGAAAGATGGAGGTGCTGCCACCATCACCTTACCCACCCACCAAGCCTCTCTCTCACCTGCTCCCACCGAACAGCACCTCCACCGCCCACCTCCCTAAACTCAACCCTCACCATCCCTAATCCATAACCAAACCCCAAGAGTCACCTTACTTAACACCCCAACCCACTTACTCGACAACTGCTCCACCCATATCGGTTACCCATCCCTCATAAATTTCTTTCACCTGCTCACCATAACCTGCCCATATCCTGCACAATCGAACCCATGCCACCATTAAGCCCAACACCTGCCCTCACATGCCTTCACCCATGCTGCCCGATTTCATCTTATAACCTCCATCCCCAATGACACTTCTGCTGCGACATCTATAAAAGCTGCCCACTTGCATCCTTGCCAAGAGTTTGGACAGTTGCAACCTTCTGCCCACTCTCCATTGCTACCACCCCTCTGCTGCAACCTAATCACCACCATCCGCCGGCATCCCCACTGCAACCCATCTTTGACCACCTACCTTGCCTCAACCATACTCCCGCAACCCATCTCCAACCAGCTGGCCTTACCTTCCTTCTGCCACACATCACTTACCCACCTGCACTGAATCCTTGCAATCACCCCCCTACTACTTCTCTCAAACCAAGCAGCACCCTTGCACTTCACTTACCACCTTACTCACCTCTTTCAACCCCAACTCAACACACTACCTTGATCGTCATCCCCACCGACCTGCACCTCCATTGATACCCCACCGATCCTACTTTCACCTTCCTTCAATCTTCCTCAACACACTACCTTAATCGTTATAAAATCCATTCAACATCCTCGGGTGTATCAAGAAAATCAATGTTTGTTAGAGTCGCCACCTAAATTAAGGTCTAGGACCTTTAAAAATGTAGTCTCACCATAGGGTAAGACTTCTATTGACTCATAACCCATTGAGTGACTTTTTTGTCTATCTCAGAGATCAGGTAAGTATTCAAGGTACGATTTTGGGAAGGTGTTAGGCACCCAAACTGCCTGATCAAGATCGGCCTCCTAAACTTTCCTTAGACTCTAATTCTGACTTTGCTTGGTCAATTTGGATTACTAGAGTTAATGGGGAAAATCCTAAATCAAGTTGCTAAATTCTTCTAACCTAGGGTTCAACCAAACATGTTTTGAAGCAAATAAACAAACAACGTACAGTGAACTGGACCAAATGATGGTTCGGTCTTGGACCGAATTTGGGAATATTCCCAAATTGCCTACGTATCCCTTGAGACTTTGCCTCTTAAGAATCAGGTCCAAAAACGTAGTTCGAACTGTTTTGTGTGATTAAAGATTATAGATGTAGCTTATTCAATGATCTTGATTATGTTCTTTGATTCAAGTTGACATTTTATGCTTGATGGTTGGCTCAAATGGTCTGTATGATGTAATAGCTATAGTACCATATTTGGGAACTCTCCCAAATTGCCTACGTATTTCAGAAGTCCTGAAAATCAGGTACCACATAGTTCGAACTTGACATGATGGTTGGATCTGGGGATATATCAATCCAAATTCCTCCACCTTTTAGGTTTATCGGGTTGCCTATCCCTACATTTCATCTTAGGTTTATCAGGTTGCCTATCCCTACATTTTCATCACTTAGGTTTATCGGGTTGTCTATCCCTACATCTTCATCACTGAGGTTTATCGGGTTGCCTATCCCTACAATTTCACCACTTAGGTTTATCGGGGTGTCTATGCCTACAATTTCATCTTTTAAAACTCATGCAAGATTCTCTCTTTTTATTTGTTCTTTCCATTTCTTAGGGTTTCCTACCCTAATTATTCTGTTATTTCCAATGTATCTCACTCTAAAACGTGACAATAGCAAACAGATCGAATATGGCAGTAGCAAGCATATTAAATATGATAATATGCACAAATATAACAATGTAAACAATCCGAACATGGTAATGAATCCAAAGATGGCATATAAACAATCCAAACATGGCAATAATTCCAAACATAGCATGTAAACAGTCCAAATATGGCAATGATTCCAAACGTTGTGTGTAAACAGTTTAAATATGGCAATAATTCCAAACATAGCGTGTAAATAGTCCAAATATGGCAATGATTCCAAACATAGTGTGTAAACAGTCCAACCAAATATGGCAATGACTCCAAACATAGTGTGTAAACAGTCCAAATATGGCAATGATTCCAAACATAACATGTAAACAGTCCAAATATGGCAATGGATCCAAACATAGCATGTAAACAATCCAAATATGCCAATGGATCCAAATATAGCAGTGTAAACAATCCAAACATGGCAGTGGGCATGTGAGTCAGTCTATTATGGCTAGTCAAGAATGTGATTAAAGTCAAAATCCAAATAAACTTCTCCAGCACATATCCAATTTATATTCATCAAACATAACCAAACTCGCACTTGTTAGTCAACAATATGAATTAGAATTAAAACAAACAAACAAAACAATCCACTCTCTCTCTCTCTTGTTGAAAAAAAAAAAAAAAAAACCCCCTCCATTCACCATCTCTCTTGTTAGATAAAAAAAACCACACAAACACACACACACACTCTCTCTCTCTCTTTCCCTCTCTTAATCTCATTCTTGGATTTTCTCTCTTAATCTCATTCTCGGATTTTCTCTTTCTTAATCTCATTCTCGGATTTTCTCTCTCTTAATCTCATTCTCGGATTTTCTCTCTCAATCTTATAAGAAACAAAAAATATGAATAAACCTCACCACTCACTCTCTCTGATGTATTGCATGCATGTAAACCAAAGAACACAAATAAATCACTCTCCCTCCCTCTTATGTGTTAAAACCAGAAAAAATAATCAAATAATCCATCTATCCTCTTTCTAAACACTCACTTTCTCTCTCTTGTATGACCATGCATCTTTCTTGTATGTTAAAATCAAACCATTCATTCTTTCTCTCCCTTGTTTAGCAAAAACCAGAAAATATTAATCAATATAATCTACTTTCTCTCTCTAAACACTCACCCACTCTCTCTTGTATGTAAAAATCAGAAAATTAATAAACAAATAATCCACACATTCTCTCTTGCATGTGTTGAAACAATAAAATAGAATAAAAAAAAAACACTCCACTCAATCTCTCTCTCTCTTCCATGTGTTGAAACAATAAAATAAAAGACTCCACTCAATCTCTCTCTTTCATGTTAAACCAATAAATAAAATAGACTAGATAAGAACAAATCGTAAAAATCAGAAAAAACAAACAGAAAACTCACCTGCTGCTGGCCTCTTTCTCTCTCTCACCTTTTCTTTCCCTTCCGTATTCTTTCTCTCGGCTTTCCTCTCGAATTTCTCTTGGACTCTCTCAAAGCTTTCCCTTCTCCTCTTCTTCTTCTTCTTTTTTTTATATTTTTTTTTCCAAACCCAGGGTGAAAGGTGGTGATGTGTGTTGGTTGGGATGATGAACAGCAAGGCAGTGATGTGTTGGTTATGTCGGTGGAATCAAGAAAAGAAGGGTAACGAACAGCAAGTGGTCAGTGGGTAGTCGAGGAAGATTGAAAGAAGGTGGAAGCAAGATCGGTGGGGTGTCAATGGAGGTGCAGGTCAGTGGAGATGACGATCAAGATAGTATGTTGAGTTGGGGTTGAAAGAGGTAGGTAAGGTGGAAAGTGAAGTGCAAGGGTGCTGCTCGGTTTGAGAGAAGTAGCAGGGGGTGATTGCAAGGGTTCAGTGCAGATGGGTAAGTGATGTGTAGCAGAAGGAAGGTAAGGCTAGGTGGTTGGAGATGGGTTGCGAGAGTATGGTTGCGGCAAGGTAGGCGGTCGAAGATTGTTTGCAGTGGGGATGCCAGCGGGTGGTGGTGATTAGGTTGCAGCAAAGGGGTGGTAGCAGTGGGGTGTGGGCAGAAGGTTGTAGCCGTCCAACCTCTTGGCAAGGATGCAAGTGGGCAGCTTTTATAGATGTCACAACAGGAGTGTCGTTGGGATGGAGGTTGGAGGTTATAAGATGAAATCGGGCAGCATGGGTAAAGGCGTGTGAGGGTAGGTGTTGGGCTTAATGGTGGCATGGGCTTGGTTGTGCAGGATATGGGCAGGGGTATGATGAGCAGGTGAAAGAAATTGATGAGGGATGGGTAACCGATATGGGTGGAGCAGTTGTCGAGCAAGTGGGTTGGGGTGCTGGGTAAGGTGAGTCTTGGGGTTTGGTTATGGATAAGGGATCGTGAGGTGTTGAGTCTAGGGAGGTGGGCAATGAAGGTGCTGTTCGGTGGGAGCAGGTGAGAGAGAGGCTTGGTGGGTGGGTAAGGTGGTGCTGGCAGCACCTCCATCTTTCCCCCTCTTCTGTTCTCTCTCTCTCTCTCTCTCACTCTCTCTCCCTTCTGTTCTCTCTCTCTCTCTTCGGGTTCAATTGAAACACCTCCCCGGATTATATATATATATAATACAAAGTATATATTGTATATACAAAATACAATGCACACAGACCGAATCGATCCGGTCCGGACCGGTCTGGGTTGGACTGGTCGAGGTTGACTGGGTTGAACTGATTTGGGTTGAGCCAGACTTCTTTCTCTCTCTCTCTCTGTCATTTTATGAGCCATTTGAGCTTGCAGCTCTGCATGGGATTTTTTGGCAACCCTGGATTTTCCACATCCACTTTGAAGAGAACTGAATATGGAGAATACTGGCACTTGAATCACCTAATTTGGACGTCAGATGACCAAAATATGAAGAACTGAAGTTTAAATGGTCCAATTTAAGATAATCCAGCTCGCAACTCCGCATGGGATCTTTTGGCAGCCTCTGCCCCAGATTTTCCACGTCTACTTTGAAGAGGACTGAAAATAGAGAATAACGGCGCTTGAATCACCTGATTTGGACGTCATGAATAACCGAAGTTTAAACAGGGATATCGGCTTGCAACTTTGCATGGAATCTTTTGGCGGCTTCTGTCCCAGATTTTCCACGTCTACTTTGAAAAGGACTGACAATGGAGCACACTGGTGCTTGAATCACCTGATTTGGACATCGGAGGACCAAGATATAGCGACTTGAAGCTCGATTGATCCAATTTACAATAATTTGCCCAGAAAATCTTTGACTTATGATAATTTGCAGAAAAGTCCCTGGAATATTTATGCACATTTCGATCCGACTAAAATTGTGACATCTTCTCGGTTTGACATTGGAATTGAGCGATTCTAGTCTCATTTCGAAGGTAATTTCATGACCTACGTATCCATGTAGATTACAACCCATGACTTTGCTATGGGGCTTTCCGAAATCAGCCTTAAAGTTGCAAATGAAAATCCAAACCTTGAATTGAGACCTGCAACCTTTCTGAACGTGCTCACCTAAACTGCTGCACATTGGGGGACACTTAGGCTCGGCTCAGAACACCATAAAGAGTACACATGGACTGATCGACTGTCGATTTGAGCACATTGGGGGACACTTCCCTCCCCTGTACTTTTTCCAAAGTTTCACTCACCTCACCTCCTTTGCTGTCTACACACCAACAAGACTTTGGTCAACTGGGGATGGCAAAAAATGGGGTGCTTACACCTCTCTATTAGACGGATCTGAAGAATGCTTTTATGTATGGGGATCTCCAGGAAGAAGTCTACGTAGACCAACCTCTGAGGTATGTTTCTCCAGGAGAAAAGTATTACCAAAGTTTGCAAGCTACACAAAGCTACCTATGGGCTGAAACAATCACCACGTGCCTAGTTTGATAAATTTAGCTTTTGTAATTACATACTGTGGCTTCTCCCTGTGTTACTCTAACCACTCTGTGTTTATCCGGCGTCGCCTTTTTAAAGTTGTTATGATAGTTGTTTATGTTGTTGATTTTATTATTACTGGAGATGATACACCTAGTATTACTGAGATCAAATCCTACTTACACAAGTAGTTTCAAATGAAAGATTTGGGCCTCCTCCATTATTTTTTTGGCATTGAAGTTATCACAATAGTAGAAGATTAGTCTTTCTCAAAGAAAATATGTACTATATCTACTAACCAAGTCTACCTTATTGCATCTAAACCGGCTGACAGACTAATGGATCCTCATCAAATGTTTGAGACTAGTGACAGCAAAGATTTTGCTAATACACTAAGATACAAGAGACTTGTTGGTAAGTTATCTATCTTATTGTTACTATACCTAATCTATCCTTCGTTGTTGGAGCGGTTAGCCAGTTCATGCAAACTCCCAAGCAAGTTGACTGAGAAGTTGTTTGTCGTATCTTAACGTACCTAAAGAAGTCTCCAGGCAAAGGACTCAATTATCTTCGCCATAAGCACATTGATATTGTTGGGTATTCAGATGCTAATTAGTTTGGTGCTAATGGTAATAAACGATCCACAACTGGTTATTGTACATTTGTTGGTAGAAATCTCGTCATGTGAAAAAGTAAAACAAATTATTGTGCCTTGTTCTAATGCTGAAGCTGAGTATCGTGCCATAGCTCATACTGCTGCTGAACTTATGTGGGTGAAATCTCTTCTTTAAAAGTTGGGATTCCTAGTGACTCATCCTATGAGATGTTTTGTGACAATTACGCTGCTATTTACATTGCTAGTAATCATGTTTTTCATTAGCACACCAAGCATGTGAATTTGATTGTCATTTTGTTCATAATGCAGTTGTGAAGAAAATACTGGTGACCCTCTTTGTCTCCTCTTCAAATCAGTTGACTGATATCCTTACAAAGTTTTTATTGGGTCAGGCATTTCGGCTAAACTGCTCCAAGCTTGGCATGGGTGACTTATATATTCTAGCTTGAGGAGGGTTAACAATATGCCGATGAGGGAATAAACCCTTTCACCATGGTCCATTCCCCAATCTCAACATTGCTAGATGGCGCTAATCCCATATCGGGATCAGTGCTATCCAGCTGGCTATCTTGCTGATGAAGTCTTGTAGTCCTTTATTATTATCTCATCTTAGCTTTTATTTTGTTATTTATCTTATCTAGGCCTTCTCCTTCTTCTTCTTATCTCATTATGTAACTAAGACTCCATATTATGGAGTTCCTATCTCTTTATTCCCTCTCATGTTGACATGTGGAGTCCCATCCTTATCTTTTGATTCCTTTATTTACCTATAAATAAAATGTCTCTAGGAATACAGTCAAGCAATTCGATTCTGCTCTACCATTCAGAATCGACTTGCACTCCTCTTTCTCCTCTCTCTCTATCTTGGTTCTTGAGTTTCTGGTTTCTAGATTTTGTTACTTTGTTTTTAGTTACAAATGTTCTCTATCAAATCTGGAGGGGTACTTCAATCACAATTTATTTGTTTGCGACAGGTCTTAATTCTGTTAGTCTATTATGTTTTTTAGTCAATTCTACATTATATAAGTATTATAAGTACTATAAACAACAATAACTCTATGGCAATATATATTTTTTTAATTTACAAGTTAAAAGATATGGTAGATTGCATGCTGCTGGCTTCGAGTTTGTCCTAAACCTTTGAAAGAGGTTACGTTGTCATGAACTAATGAAACATAATGGGAATGTACCAAAGGTTCCAGTAAGTTTCTTTTATTTAATTTACTTCTATCTCCAATTCAGAACCAAATAACCAAAAAACAAGAAAAAGAAAAGGCGTTTGGGTCTGGGGAGGGGCAGAATGTACGCAGCCTTACCCCTAGAATGTGGAGAGGCTGTTTCCCTGTTTCGAACCCGTGACCACCAGGTTGGAATATGACAACCTTATTGTCACACCAAGGCTCGCCCTCAATCAATAAAATTCTGTATCACTCAGCTACCCTAACAATCCAATATACAAATTATATTGGGCAGTAAGAGAAGGAAAAATTAACTGAGTAAAGAATCAAAGTGATAACGCAGTCAATCTTTGACAGCTATCAAGGACAGAACAAATAAATACTGGATATAGAAATTGATTGAATAAAATGACAAACCTTCTCCATGAGCGACATAAAAATTTTGGCAAAACAAGGAAAGATTGGAACCAATGGCTTCAGGGTGATACGTGGTGAAGCAAAGATTTGAAAATCCACCGCCTAAAATCCAGTAGCGAAATCACTAATCAGTACCGGGCTACTGGCACAGAAAAACAAATTCTCTTAGGAAACTTAAAACCATTAGTTGATTTCTTCAAATTCCATCCAGCACTTTATGGAAAATTTTAGCTGAATATTGTTCATCAACAATCCGGGTGGGGGATGGGGAAGACACCTGAACAGTTGCTTTCAATCCGAATGCTTTTACAGCAACAGTGACATTAGGATTGCCTGCCCACTTTAGGGAAGGTTCCATAATTAACTCCTTCTCATCTGTATCATAGACCTTCACACCTTAAAAGAATTACATCACAAAAAATAACAAGCAATGTCAGAGAAAGTTCCACAAAATTTAATACAAGATAAAACCACGGACAAACATAATGCAAACCGATGATAAAAACAAGTAAATTTTAGTAATAATGTAAACAAAGGCCAAAGATAATGAAAAGCCAAGTTCTAACTGGTATTCATGAAAAATAACTAGTTTTCTCAGGTTAAAGCGATTTTGACTAATATTGATGAAACCGAATCGGCCTTGAATCAAAGGGGTGTCAGGAATGAAGAGAAGGGGCTAGAAATCTCAGACCAGGCCATGGACTCCCAAAGGAAATATTTCTATTTTTTCCCCCTTTCCCTAGTCCTTTGTAATCAAGAATCTTCATTTAACTTCTATTTCTTAAAAAAAAAAAAAAAAAAAAAAAAAAAAATTTCCAGTGCTGTTCACGAGTCCTAATTCAATTAGAAATGTCAATTATAACTTGTGGTCTCTATTTCCTTTTCCTGTTTCTTAGAAGTAGTATTTCTATTGTAATTAAAATTTTAGGGCCTGTAAGAAAGGATTAAGAATAGACACGTATTGGGCCAATACATATCGGTATCGGTGGGTACTGAGATGTTATGGTACAGAGACAAAACAGGAAAGAAAAATACAATGTATCGAACCAATATCAACTGTCTCAGTCGATACCGGCTGGATGCAAGTTGAGACACCCCATGATAAATCCTGCAAAACAGAACACAACACAGTGAGAAACTGAGAGCATCAAAGACTCTTTAAAACCCTGATTTTGCTTCGATCTGAGTTGGGAAAAACAATCTTTCATTAAAAGCGACTCTAATAGCAGGCATCAAACACAAGTTTTTTTGGTATTGAGCTGCAGGGAAGAAAAAGAAAAGAAGGGCCGCCACTGCCCCACCAGCCCTCCACCACCACCACAGCTGCCACAGCAGTGGAGACGGGCACAACAACAGGAGGCAGAAGAAGAAGAAGAAGAAGAAGAATGTCTGGCAGTCGACTCTGGACTTCATGACTGAAGGGCTGAGCTGCATTTCATGATTCTGGCCCTTGGGGAGCTCTTTAATGCATTAAATATAACACTTTAAATGATTTTTACATATTTGTCCTTATTTAAAAACTTTTTACCATTGAACCTCCCCACTCCCCAGTTATTAATGTATTTCAGGTATAAAACCTTCAAAAACTAATATTTCCTACCAAAATTGACAGGTAATACGAGTATCATGGGGCATACTTGTGCACAAGATTTGCACCCTAACTATTCTACCACGTGGCAGATATTGGATCTGACAACCTAATGTCCTATGATTGGACATTATCATACATGGTCTGTTTACTTAGTCCCAATCCTAAGGGTCTGCTTGCTTGACTCTAGTACTATTTGACAATTCTGATTTTTTACAGAATTGCCATTCCCTCATATCCGCTTGACTTCACTGTTTTGCCACTGGTATTGATAACAACGGAACATTCCGGTCGTTAGCTTTTTCTGCTTTACCCAAGTTCGACAATATGAATGATTCAGAGACTTCTGTGGACTCTGTACATGTCCAAATCACATCCATTAAATTGACTGAATATGCCAATTACCAGCTCTGGAAGCAGGTTGTGAATATTTATATCATTGCCAGAGATAAACTGGCTTATTTGACAGATGATCCTCCTGAATCTAAGGTTGTGACTTGTGCTACTTGGACCGTGAAAATGCCACTATCATGGTTTGGCTATTTAATAGCATGGAGTCCTCTATTGCTACTAATGTCATGTTCCACACCACTGCCAAAGGTGTTTGGACAGACTTACAAGAGAGCTTTGTTCAGGATACTGATTTGTCTTGTGTTTATGATTTATATGAGCAACTTTTTAATTGCAAACAAGGAGACAGGTCCGTTGTAGAATTTAAAAGTACCCTCACAGCTATCTGGGAAGAATTAAATGTTCATCAACCTCTCACTATTGACTTTACTACTTTGAAGGCTTAGCGTGTAGAATTTCAAGTGGCTACTTTCCTCTCTAGTCTCAGTTCTGAGTTACAGCTTATCAAAAGTCAATTGCTTGCCGGTGACAAAGTTCTTACCTTAAATGAGGCTTTTTTTCGTGTTCAGCGCATTGTCGATTCCACCTTCTCCAAGTCTAATGGCTCCTCTACCAAAGACAATACCGCCTTATTTACTTCTAGTACCGGTCGTGGACATGGTAGAAGCTGTGATGGGGGTCGTGGCCCTTCTGATCAATCTATGTGTATCTTTTCTCATTGGGGCAAACAAAATCATATGGTTGATAGATGTTGGGTGAAGCATAGTAAACCTCCTCAGTGGGGTTCCAGGTCTCCTCTGCGGTATCCAGGGACCGCTAGTTCTGACAGTGATACTCATACACCTGCTGCTCTTGCCGACGGAGCTTCATCTTCCTCTGTTACTATGTTTAAAGAGGATTTGCATAGCCTGCTAACTCGACTTAATCAGCTAGATACTCAGGGCTTTGCTTCCACTTCCACTACTACATAAGCCCATACAAGTACAACTGCCTCACTTGCATCCACAACCTCTAATCACTAGGTCATTAATTCTGATGTTTCTTCTCACTGGTAAGCCTCAGTATTTTCCTATTTTGATAGTTGCCCTCAACAATCCCATGTTTATTTGACTGATGGCTTTACCACCCCTTTTTTTTTTTTTTTTTTTTGCAAGGGTGATGTATCCCTGTCACCTACTTTATCATTGTCATCTGTTTTTCATGTCCCTCGTTTGCCCATCAATTTACTTTTAGTTAGTACTTTGGCAAAGGCTCTTAACTGTTCTGTCACCTTTTTTCATACCTGTTGTGTATTTCAAAATCTACAGACAAAGGCGACAATTGGTGGGGACATGAGAAGGACGGGTTGTACCAACTGGATGACATTCCATCTTCCGCTACTGCTTCCTCTACTACTAGTCTACTACAGGTGTTTCTCCATTACAATGGCATTATCGCTTCGGTCATTTGTCTCTCTCCAAGTTTCAGAAGATGATTCCAATCTGCAAGTCTGTTCATACTCTTGAGTGTAAAGCATGCTAATTGGGAAACACCACCGCTCATCCTTCCCTTCTCGTGATGTGTTCGGCAGTCCTGCCCTCTTTTTCTTAGTTGACTCCGACATCTGAGTTCTCATTAGAGTCATTATGGTTTTAGTTACTTTGTTACCTTTGTGGACGATTGTTTTGAGTTCCTTACTAGTTTTAAGCAATTTTATTTCGAGATCAAAAATCAATTTGGTGTTAATATTAAAACCTTTCCATCTGATAATGTTCTTGAATACACTCAAACTGCTATTTTTGCGTTTTGTGCTTCTAATCGTATTATTCAACAGACTAGTTGCTCTTATACCCCTCAACAAAATGGAGTTGTTGAACATGAAAGAAAAGGGCGTCCCAGTGCACGAGGCTCCCGCTACTGTAGGGTCTAGGAGGGGCAAAATGTATGTAGCCTTACCCCTGCAACGCGGAGAGGCTGTTTCCGTGTTTCGAACCCGTAACCACCAGGTTGCAATATAACAACCTTACCGTCACACTAAGGCTCGCCCTCTAGTTGTTGAACGTAAAAACCGTCATTTATTGGAGGTTGTTCGTTCTTTTCTTTTTCATATGCACTTGGGTGATGCTGTCTTAACCACTTGTTACCTGATCAATCGAATGCCTTCTTTGGTTTTTCAAGATCAATCACCTATTTCCCTGGTTTCACCAGCCTCTCCAATGTTTTCCTTACCACCGCGTACCTTTGGGAGCACATGCTTCGTCCATGATCTTTAGCCTGGCCTCGATAAGTTGTCCCTCCGTGCGGTCAAGTGTGTTTTTATTGGCTACTCTCACACTTAGAAAGGGTATCGGTGTTATCTTTCTTCCTTTAATCCCAGAAGGCCGTCCGTCCCTTATTCCATTCCTTTGTTATGATCCTGTCACCCGACGACAGTTTGTTAGTGTTGACGTCATGTTCTTTGAGAACACACCAATTACCTGGCTCCCGACTCCGACACACCCATTCCGACCTTGGTTCAGTTCACTAATGTGGCTTCCCCATTCGTGATGTCACTGGCCCCAACTCCAGCCCCTTTCCAGGTGTACAGTCATTGCCCACGACCTGCACCGGCACCAACACCTACTCTGCCACTTGCACGCCACTGGCACCAGTACCAGCACTTGCATAGGCACTGCCAACTACTCCGTCATTGTCCTTCTCCTCAGCAGACCCTTTGTCTGCTGATCTTCCTGTTGCACTTCGTAAAGGTACCTGCTCTTGCACTCAGCCACTACAGGTAACATCCGATTATTCATTATGCATCTACATCACATCTCCCATTGCCCCACAGTCCTTTGCTTTTGTTTTATCCCATACCGATGTTCCTAAATCTCATATTGAAGCTTTATCCCGGCCTGATGTAAGAAGGCTATGGATGCTCTTCTTTTTCGACGGACTTGGTCCGTTATTGATTTACCTTCGGGTAAGGAGGTGGTTCGTTGTCGTTGGGTATTCACTGTGAAGTATAACCCCGATGGTATTGTGGAACAACTGAAGGCCCGCTTGGTTACCAAAGGCTTTACCCAGACCTATGGGGTTGATACTTTGAGACCTTTTCCCTGATTGCTCGTCTCAATTCTGTTCGGATCCTTGTATCCCTTGCGGTTAATTTGGCGTGGCTGCTTTTTCAGCTAGATATTAAGAATGTATTTTTATACACTTACTTGAGGAGGTCTATATGAAGCAACTTCCGGGGTACGTTTCTCAGGGGGAGATTACTGCCCTCAGAATTTGTAAACTCCACAAAGCATTATATGGTATGAAGCAGTCTTGTCGTACTTAGTTTGACAATTTCACTAAAATCGTGGTTGATTATGAATTCAAACCATGCTATTCTGATCACTCGATCTTTGTTCGTCGCCGCAATTCCAAGGTTGTAATTTATGTGGTTTATGTAGATGACATTATTGTTTTTTGAGATAACTTGATAGGTATTGATGAGGCTAAAGCCTACCTATGTCAGCATTTTTAGATGAAGGATTTTGGCATCCTTTGTATTTAGAGAGAACTGAAATGAATTTCACTAGTCTAGGGCTCTCAAGTTTCAGAGAACTTGATCTCATGAAAGTAGCCATCATGCCTCATGAGGGCAAAACAACTTCATATTAAAGTATTACAAAGGTTCAAAAGGCACAAAACTGGGATTCCCTCTTAACAAAATAAAAGTAGTTCTGAATTATTATACACTTTGTAATACATCTCTTATAATGATTGTGCTTTCTCTAGAAGTTACAAGAACAGTTCTTATTTTCAAGTTCACCAACACAGCAATTAGTAAAATACATAATTGATGAAGCACAAAAATATAGAAGTGACATAGCAATATACTTGTACCCATCTATTAGAAAATAATTAATGCAAGTTATATATATATGTCGAGATCTATAGGACAGAAGTTACCGCACATATGTAATGGGCATAATAGTAAATTTGTTTTGTTTTTTTGTTAGTTTCTATTTTCTATTATTATGTTATTTCTTTTTCCTGTTTAGTCTTTATTCCCTTATTACAATAAGGGTAAGGTTGTAATTTCATTCTATCTTTCATTATAAATAAGAGTTGAGAGGAGAGAGATCTAATTCTCTCATTCTATTCTATCGAACATGGTATTAGAGCCACCATAGGCTCTGCCAATCTTCTCCCTCTCTTCTTCTGTTTTTTTTTTTTTGGTTTCTACAATTGCTACCGATAGCAGTACAAGCTACCGCCAAGCTTTTTTTCCTGTTTTTTCTGTTTTTCAACCCAGAAGCTCCTGCCGCCATCTCGATCAGTCCTGCTGCTACCTTCTACCTTCCCTGCTGCAAGTCCCTGCCGCCTCTTTTTTCCTACCTATCACAAACCCTGCATCTCCCTGCACTGTTTTAACGCAGCCGCAAGTCCTCAAGTAAACCGCAAGCCATCATCTACCCCAGCCATTTCATAGAACCTGAAAAAAAATTCTGACGCAAGCCACAAGCCTTAATCCCTGCCGCCATTGATCATAGACCTGTTTTTCTATTCCTTTTTTTCCTGCCGACAGCATCCATCTTCTTTTTTCTATTACTTTTTCCCAGCCGACACCATCTAAAACCTCTTTCTTCCATCATCTAATTATCACCACCGACTCACATTATATTTATTGTTCTTGGTTTCGACTACCACCAATATCAAATTTTCTGAAGTTTGTCCTACCTATATAAAATTTTTTTGAAGAGATGAACTAAACCAGTTCAAGAATTATTTTTTTATGCTTTGCCGTGTATCCATCATTGAAGGGATGATTGTTGAAGATATCACCCTGCTAGCCAATCTCAATTCTTCCATGCCAGTTTGAGAATCGAAAATTGCTGTATCTGTGTCTCTATTCCCATAAGAGTGATACACGGCATCTCAGTTAAAGGTAATTTTTTTGTCATTGAAGTCTTATCATCATGACTGATCATTCTGAAATGGTTTCCCCTAATATGGAGACCTCTAAGATTGAATTCACCTCTATTGCTCTTAACCCAATTAAGTTAGATGGAACCAACTACTTAATGTGGTCTAAGACAACACAGATGGCAATATCTGCTAGAGGCCTTTTGGGATATATTAATGGTTAGAGGAAGGCACCTGCACAAACAAATAAACTATATGACAAGTGGGCATCAGAAAACTCTATTGTGATGGCCTATTTAATTGGCTCAATGGATCCTAAAATTGGTTGAGGCTATGTCTTGTTACCTGATGCTACAGAAATCTGGAAGGCTGCCAAGGAGACATATTCCCAGGTAGGAAATTATGCATTGATTTATGACCTTCAAGTGAAGATTGGTGCTAAAAAGCAAAGGGATGTTACTATCTCCCAATACTACTCTGAGCTTCGTAGCTTGTGGCAAGAACTTGATTATTATGATACCTTCATTGCTGAGTGTGTTGCTGATGCATCCGCAATGAAGCTTGCAAAGGATAAATTAAGGGTATACAATTTTTTAGCAGGATTGAATGTGGAATTTGATCAGATAAGAGCCCATGTTCTTAGTAGAGAGCCACTTTCATCTCTAGAACAAGCATATGCATTAGTCCAGTCTGAAGATATGCGTTGTACTTCTATGATGCCTCTACTCCCTGCAAAGAGATCAGCCCTCCAAACCACTCAGACAGTTGTCTCTACAGGTAGTAAACCAATCAGGTGTGACTACTGTGGGAAGGAACATCATACGAAGGAAACTTGCTGGAAATTGCATGGCAAACCAGCAGATTTTGAGACAAAGAGACGTGAAAGGGGACCTCAGCAATTCAAGACATTTAAATCTCCACAGGAAACAGAGACTTGCATACCTACTGGGCCCCCCACTATGTTGTCCACAGAGGAACTATATGCTCTTAGACACCTTCTTCGTCCATCTGCTGTAGCTACATTGCCATCTGTCACACCAGGTTCTTATTTCGTCTAGTCAGGTATTTCTCATGATGGTCACTGTGCTTCCTCTATTCCTAGCCCATGGGTTATGGACACTGGAGCCATTGATCACATGACCGGTTCAGCCAGTTCCTTCCATCTGTATTCTCCCTCTTCCGGGAATGATACAATCCGAGTAGCAAATGGATCTCTCTCTACTATCTCTGGAAAGGGGTCCATTCACTGCTCTCCTAGTCTTACTTTGCAATCTGTTCTCCATGTCCCTAGTTTTTCAATAAATTTGTCATCTATTAGTAGCCTTACCAAATCTATGAATTGTAAAGTAACTTTCTTTCCTTCTTCGTGTATAATTCAAGATCTGGTGAACGGGAAGACGATTGAACATGGTAGATTGCATGGTGGTTTCTACTTTGCTTGACGATGGTCCTTCAGCACACACATCTTCATTGCCTTCCCCACAGCCTACACCTCAACAACTCTCCACAACCGTCAGCACCCTCCAGCAATGGCATAAGCGTCTTGGTCACCCTTCTCCCATAGTGTTATCCCAGTTGTTTCCCTATTTATTTAAGCATTGTAATTAAACCGAGTTATTATGCGAAGCTTGTATTTTGACTAAGCAGGCTCAAATTACCAATTCCCTTCTGATAATAAAAGTCGTGTTTCTTTTGATTTGTTGCACTCTGATGTTTGGGGTCCTTCTCGGACTCCCTCTATTTCTGGTCATCGATGGTTTGTCACATTTATTGATTGCTATTCAAGGACAACTTGGTTTATCTCATGCATAATAAAAGTGAGATCTTTCAATGCTTCCGGCAATTCCACAACATGATCAAGATGCAATTTCAAGCTCAAGTAAAAATTCTTCGAAGTGACAATGGCAAGGAATATCTAGACAGCTTGTTTTAGGATTATTTGTCTGAACAGGGGGATCATTCATCAAACAAGTTGTGTTGCCACACCTGCACAAAACGGAGTGGCTGAGTGGAAAAATCGTCACCTTTTGGGGACGGCCAGAGAACTCATGTTTGAAGGCCATGTTCCACCTCGGTTTTGGAGTGACGTTGTTCTCACTGCTGCTTTTCTCATTAACAGGCTTCCATCTTGCATCCTCAACAACAAAGCCCCTTTGGACCTTTTTCTTGGCTCCACTACTTTTGTATTTCGACCAAAGATTTTTGGTTGAATTTGTTATGCTCGCAATCATCAATCTCCTGGCAAGCTTGATCCAAGAGGGCTCCGGTATATTTTCATTGGCTATCCTGCGACACAGAAGGGTTATAAGTGCTATCATCCACCTACATGGAAGACCTATATCACAAGAGATGTTATTTTTCATGAGCCTATATAATGTACTATCCGTCCCATCTTCAGGGGGAGAAAGATAGTATTGAAGCTCCTATGTTTGAAGATGTGCCAGAGGAGGTTCCCATCAGAGTCCTACTTTCGGTTCTAGGGGGAGAACCAGTTTCGGTTCCCATCAAAGTCCCACTTTCGGTTACAAAGGGAGATCTTGTTTCGGTTGAGATAGATATACCTCCAGATGACCCTTCTTCAAATGCACCTATCACTAGTAGTCCTAGACCTTTGCAGGTTTACAGCCGTAGCCGTGCCAGAAGCAAGCAAGGAAGGACCACTACCATTAATGCAACTACACATGTCCCTTAGCTTTCCTTGCATCCAGAGACTGAGCCATCACTTGGTAAGGAAATTGATGCAGATCAGGATTTGCTCAAGGAGGGGCCGCAAGCAACAATCAAATGGGCATGACCCATTGGGTTAAGCAACCAGCAAAGCAGCCCAACCAAGCCAAGAAGAAACACTGTTTACGTGAACAGTGCTCACGTGAACAGTACCAAACCCCAGCTCCAATAGTCGACAGCAATGTTAGTATTTGATAGATATTAAGACTCTTTTGATTGAAAACTATATTCACTTTCCTAAAATATAGGTAGGATTAGAATATTTAGAAGTCCTTAGTTTCCTAAAAGTTGTTTAGAATCGTATTTGTCTGTTATTTAAGAACTCTGTTATTTAGGAAGTTTTTTTTATTGTTGTAACTCCTATTTTTTAGCTTTTGAAGAGTTTATAAATATGAGGAAACCTAAGGCTGGCAGGAGAGAGTTTTCCCAGAGAAAATTATCGAGTTAATTATTTTCTAGTTGAGCCTCACCAGGTTGTGAGAGTCAACCTCTTATTCTTCTTCTATCATTCTTCTTCTTCATGTTGATCTGAGCATCCCATCTAGTTTTCGAACCTGATCTACTGCAGAGAGTTTTAGAATAAACTGAATTATTGCTACAGTCATTAGAACCAACTCAGCACCATTCCAGATCTGGTGGTAATCTGGAACAGCAACCTTGCGACTTCAATAACTCCCTCAATTCTGATTGGATCTCCTTCATCTTTTGAAGTATGTTAACATCTATGTTAAGGAACCTACGATCCAAATTTCATTGAAAGTTAATGGCCAGATTTAGAGATAAGTGATTTTTATTCAATACTTTCTATTTCTGTTTTGATTGGACTGGGAAGATCCTATTGCAAAAGAGGGCTTTGTGATTTGTGCTGTGTGGAAACCCTACTTTGCACCAAAAGTTCCTTCCTCTGATTTTGATTATGATCTTCTTATTGCCCTTCGTAAAGGTAAAAGGTCTTGCACCACCCATCCAATTTTTAACTTTGTGTCATATACTACTTTATCTCCTACCTTCCATGCATTTGTGTCTTCGCTTTCCTTTATCTCTATTCCACAGAAATGGCAAGATGCAATTATAGATGAATGATGGAAAGCTACAATGATGGAGGAAATGAGAGCATTAAAGAAGAATGATACTTGGGATCTTGTCTCTATTCCACCAGGTAAGAGACCAGTAGGGTGAAAGTGGGTCTATTCAGTCAAGCAGAACAGTGATGGCACAGTTGATCGATATAAGGCAAGGTTGGTTGCCCGTGGATTTACCCAGACATATGTGATTGATTATCAAGAAACATTTGCACCAATAGCCAAGATGACCACAGTCAGGATTCTTTGGCATATGTTGTACATCACAATTGGGATCTACAACAACTCAACGTGAAGAATGTCTTTCTTCATGGGGAGCTCAAAGAGGAAGTCTATATGGATTACCCACCTGGTTTTACAGATGCAAGCACTGAAGGGAAGGTATGCAAGTTGAAACATTCCCTGTATGGTCTCAAGCAGTCTCCTAGAGCATGGTTTGGACAGTTTTACAAAGCTATGATAGCATTTGGATATGTTTAGAGTAATGCTGATCATATTTTGTTCATCAAACATGCTTCAGGAAGCTTCATGGCACTCCTTGTATATGTGGATGATATTGTTGTTATGGGTAACAATGATGATGAAATAAGAAAATTGAAGCTGTTTTTAGGAAAAGAATTTGAAATCAAGGATCTTGGAAAGCTAGGGTACTTTCTTGGGATTGAGGTCGCTCGCTCTACTAAGGGCATTTTTCTCTCTCAAAGAAAGTATGTCCTTGATCTTCTTTCAGAGACAGGATTATTAAGGTGCCGCCTATGTGATGATACTCCTTTGGACTCCAATGCCAAGCTCAGGGAGAAAGAAGGAACTCCGACAGATAAAAGAAGGTATTAGAGATTAGTTAGGAGGCTGATATACCTATCACATACTAGACCTGATATTGCAGTTGTAGTAAGTTTGGTGAGCCAATTTATACATGATCCCTATTCCACTCATTTGACGGCAGTATATAGGATTCTGCATTACCTAAAGTCTGCTCCGGGAAAGGGAATTCTTCTCTCACCACATGATCATCTCAGGGTGGAGGTGTATACTTATGCTGATTGGGCTGGTAGTCCAGATCGAAAATCAATCTCAGGATATTGCACATTTGTAGGTGGAAATCTGGTCACGTGGTGTAATAAGAAACAAAATGTAGTAGCTTGCTCCAGTGCAGAAACAGAATTCCGAGCAATGGCTTGGGGAATTTGTGAACTCTTATGGCTGAAGGGGTTACTTGAGGACTTCAGAGTCAAAAGTTCTTCAACCATGACTCTGTTTTGTGACAACAAGGCCGCCATCAATATAGCTCATGATCCGGTTCAGCATGATAGGACCAAGCATGTTGAGATTGACCGTCACTTTATTAAAGAGAAACTTGAAAGTGGTCAGATTCAGATTCCATTTATCAAATCAGAGGATCAACTGGCAGACATTTTCATGAAAGGGTTACCTGGGAAACAGTTTCACTCTATATTGTCCAAGTTGGGTATGCATGATATATATGCACCAACTTGAGGGGGAGTGTCGAGATCTATAGAACAGAAGTTACCGCCCGTATGTAATGGGCATAATAGTAAATTTGTTTTGCTTTTTGTTAGTTTCTATTTTTTGTTGTTATGTTATTTCTTTTTCCTGTTTAGTCTTTATTCCCTTATTACAATAAGGGTTAGGTTGTAATTTCATTCTATCTTTCATTATAAATAAGAGTTGAGAGGAGAGAGACCTAATTCTCTCATTCTATTCTATCAACAATATATAATAAAATAAAATAAAAAAAAATAAAAAATAAAAAAAATAACAAACATAATCTAGCTCGTAAGTCCCACAAGTAAATTCAATATAATACCAACCAAAGGAGCACATATCCAACTAACCTTGAAAAGTCAGTGGAAAGGAGCCTAATGTAAGTTCTTCAAATTCAACTGACTCGATTTTGTATTTTGGAATTTGTTCAGCAATGATGGGCTTGGCAATATTCTTTACAGTCTTGCAGATTGCCTAATTAAATAACTCAATTAATTAATAACTCAGTGGGATGAAAGTAAAACATCCTGGGACAAAAAGCAATTAAACATGCACATACCTTGTCCAAATAAGGCCACATATATTCTATGAATTTATTTAGCCAGTCAACCTTCACAAAAACAAAGACAGTAAGAAAATGCCTCTAAGAAACTATACTCAAAGACGTACAATTAAGTGATAAAGTACCTACAACAAAAATAACCTACACGATCATAATCTGGGTTTTTCACCCAAAGAGGTATCTCAGGAAGCAATCGCTGCAAGGTTTCTGAGTTTTGCTCCACCAACGGATGAATTACAGGATCCTGATGAAGCCAATATTCAAAATCAATGAATTGACCCTAACAAACTATTGTTCACAATAATGAAGATCAGTAACTTCCATTTTCTTTTCCATATTTTCTTTTCATTTTGCAACATTGGCAAAACTTGAACTGAAGCAGGGAAAGTTGAATGCAGGGGAACACAGAGAGCAAGAAGGTCCATAGCCTTCAAAATGCTAGAACAAATGTTGCAGCCATAAATATACAGTTCAAAAAAACTTAATTGTCAAAAATAATAAAACCAGAGCTCCATCATCATCATCAAACCTTATTGCAATCATAAGAGGCACATCCTAACTTCTCCACTCAACAAAGCCCTACCACAACCATCTACAATTGGCTGCATGAATCCTATTCTGCCATTTCATTCCATATAGGGCATGACTCCCATCAACACATAAACCCCCTTGCCTTTTCTCAACTCTTGATCCAAAGTCCTTTTTTGCCTTCTTTCCCTTGTCAGTGCAGTCATCTCTCAAAACAGAAGCATATGATAAATTAGGGGAAAAAATAGTTTAAAAAGAAAAACGGATGGCTAAAATTTCCCCCTGGAGCAGACAGAATAAACATCATTAGCTCGATCCAGTATATGGATGCTCTAGATATCACCCTTTACACAGCTGCCAAAACAGGTTAAATGTATTTATAAAATTCAGAGCACAATTGGAAAAAAGTGAAAATTTTGTTGTTTTTGAATTAGTTCTCTGTTCTTATGCACCCACTACAGACATCCAAATCAATTACCAACTAGCATAAAATGCTTTGACGCCAGTTTTTTGCAACATGCTTTTCATCAAAATCTATCTGCAACAAAGTGATGAAGTACTCAAAATGAAATGTTGGTGTCATTGATCGGTATGTAAAGGAGAAAATATGTAGTGACTGTTCATAACCCAAATCATCCCATGCCCAGAGAAACTCAAACCAACGAACAATGTTTCTTTCTTTGAAAATATAACCCTCATTTTGTTATTTATAATTTTACAGATTAGTCTCATCACCAATAAGCTTTAAGTAAAAAAGCTAAAAGCATCTATTATCATGCAAAAAGGTATGTCAAAAAAATATTATGAAACAGATCAAACCCACAACAATGGACAACAATAAAAACATCCGAAGAGGAAATCTCTGATTCAGAAAGAGGATACAAGTAAGAAAGAAGTAAAGACTCAAGAGAAAGGAAAGAAACTGACCTCGACATCAATTGGTTGGAAGTAGATGAAGAGAAAATACCCAATTACAACTCCAATGGTAATTCCCACACCAAAACCAAAAGACCCAAATATAATACCGAAGAAACCCATCTCAAATCAGCTTCAGAGAAAATCCAAAAAATGAATAATCAAACAGAAACTCAATTATGCTTGTCCCATAATCTGCATCACCTAACGTCTCCGAACAAAACCGAAACCGTAACAGTTGGCGAACACCCATGTCCAATCCTCTCCGAAAATTAATGAAAATAGAGATCAGAAAGTAACGGAAAACGATCCACTTGCTCCGTTGGATATTTTTGGTAACCTCATTGAAGAACATTTACTCTGCTCAATCTTCTCTTAACGTCCCATGGGATCCCACTTCCACGTAAGCTCACTCTAAAAAAGGAAACCCAAATGCGTGAATTTGGAATTGTTGTAACACCTGTGTGATGTCTGTGAGCGGACTTGGATTTCTTTTTTTGGGGAAGAACATCGTTTCAATTAGCAATGAAGATAGGCTCATAGTGTAGCAGTGATGGAGATGATACAAAAATTTGTACCAGACCCGTTTGTCTTCTCGTGGTTGTCTCTCGACACTTCATGTTTCTTCCTCACTGTCTGTGTATTAAATTTAATACGGCATACTTGGCGTTTCGGCTTCTATCCACCGCATCACCATATTGTCAAATTGTCATAAATTCTGTTCCCAACACGTTAAAATCCTTTTATATTTTTCCTTAGTCGAGGGGTATAAGATGGTATTTGTATCGTTCTCTGATTTCATCACTATCTATTTATCTATGATATGACTGGTGGGTCTCATACTCTAAAGTGGGTCACATCGACATTGATGGAATTCTATAAAATGTACATTTTTTTTATTTATTTTATAAAACATAGGGTGTACAAGTAAATACACCCTCATCCACTCTTGGATATATAAAGAAACTGGTTTAATAGCACGTTGGACAAATTCTCTCAAACTCAATCATTAATAAATGCCATGCCATCTGTCCATCCACCTCATCGACTCTTCCATTACCATCAAATTTTTTTCCCCATAATCAATTTTTTTGGACTACAAGTTGATATGAGAAAATAGAATAAATAATTTTAAGGCAAGGGTTCTTTGTCTAATTACGTGGTTCTTATGTCGATGTGAGAGTCAATGGTAGTGTTAGCACAAGTATCCCAGAAGAAGGGTAAGTGGGTCATTTAACAATCCATGTAAAAGGGTACAAGAGACCACATTAGAAAACTTTCTCCCATAATTTTAAAGGGAAAAGAAGTATATTGTATACTTCCTTCTCACATCCTTTATTTTTCTCTCCTCCAAGTGAGCTGCAGCTATGGTCCTCTTTGTACTTTTTTTTTTTCCACTAGCGAAAGTATAAGATTTCAATACGTTCTGCTAGCGTGTATATTCATCTCTCAATTTTAAAATGGGAAAAAGAACGCTATCCGACAATGCTAACCTACACTCTCTCATATAAGGGTGTCAAAAGACCATGCCACCCTTAGTCATTTTATTTTGAGATACAGCTAAGGTATAGTAGACCAAATGGCAAAACAAACGTTTGAAAATCCAATGCAAATGAAAACTTTCTATAAAAGAAAATAAACAACTAAAATGCAAGGGAATCCGCATCACCATACATGCAACAAATCTTCTAAGTGCCTAGATCGAGCTACTTCCTATTTTACAGGGAACGTATTTTTATATACTTTAACTTTTATTCAAATTATTACAATAACATTACTTTCACACCACTAAAATTAGGGCGAATGTATGAATGATTCTGTTCGAGCATGAAATTTGACATGTGACAAATTTATTTTATAGATAACTACACAATTATTCTAGCAAAACTTGTGCTCTTTCTTTATTATTATTAAATTCATTTATTTAAATTACACGGCTAAGAAGAAATTTCTTCAATGCAAACCTAATTGTGCCATAAGAAAGAGTGATGTGCCACGTCTGATCGTTGGATCTAGAAAATAGTCCAAATTAGCTATGTTTAAAGTTTCAAACTCAAATTAAATTATAATATAACTTGTCTTATATTGGCTTGTTCCCCTTGCCAATTATTTTTCAATAAGTTATGTTCTTCATTAGTTCTTTAAAGCTTATTTTGCTAATTAAACAATTCTATTTGAGATGAAACTTGACATGAGAGCAAAAACCTTCAGGTCTATCTACATACAAACTTTCAGCCCCATTTCACCTCATTTGGTAATCATTTTTGCTTTCCGTGGTTCCGAATGGAACTGTCTTCCACAAATATGCTCGCTTTAATATTTTACCTTCAAAAAAAAAAATTGAGAGAGACAAGTAACTACTTACGTTTATCAATATTTTGCAAAAACAATTTCAAGAATGTTCTTATAAAAAATTATTATTAATTTTTTGCAGAATTTTCATATTAATTACTATAATAAAAAGATTAAAAAAATCTTCAAAATTGGATTTTTTTTTCCCATAATTATACTAAAATAGTTTTTGCAATTTTATTTTGTCACATAACAGACTTTGTTTAAGTTGACATGTAAATAGGAGACTTTGGAGACTTTGGAGTTTATCCATCAACAAAATTTGGGCATTGACAAATCAATCACGTAGTAAGTTCTAATTGGTAGGTGAGGTTAGAGACATCCATGTGTATAAGGGGGTTGAAGGCTAACTAATAGCTGATGAAGAACTAAGCCTCAACACTCTCCTGCACACGTTTGTGTACTATATAGATTTGTGGATTCAATTAAAAACCGCTTTGATACTTTATAAAGTTTTCATCCCAAAATATCAAACTATTAAGTGAAAAAACTCAATTAACGTATGAAAACATTCAAGATCCAAGACTTAAACCAATGTAAAATTGTAAAATTTAATAACATGATAGGACAAAACAGATTATTTAAGACCATCTAATAAGCATATGATATTAAAGATAATATCAACAATCAAACTATATGATTATTAATCTGAACAAATATAATGTAATATAATGAAATCTAAACACATACCTTATACGGTGTTAATCAAAGAATCAATTAGGGCTGAGTCATGTTGGTACACTCTCCTTAAGATTGTGTTTGTCCCCTATACAGTGCAACGGGTCCCTGCAAACCAACCTTCAAGATAAAACAACCCCTTAATAGGACATTCACCTAGTGTGCACTCACTGTTGGGTGTATGCAGACCCGACGACTAAGGTTAACAATCCTTTAAAATAAGGATGGAACAGACTATCGATAAATCAGAGTACAGAGAGAGAGAGTTGGAAAGAGAAGGAAGAGAGACATGAATTTTATATTCAAATCTTGAGTATTTTAGAATGAGGTAACATCCTCTATTTATAGAAGACAAGAGTCTCTCCAATGGTCACTACCAAGGGGTATGAGTGTACCTCTTCATACCAAAAAATATAAGTCACCATCCTTCCAAAAGGGTACACTTGAATAAGTATGTATCCACACCCATATCCATATCCATTTCATTATCCATATTCATATTCACATCTAACTCAAAATAAAATTTAAATTAAATTTCCCACATGCTTTGGAATCTCAAGCAATAAAATTTAAATTAAATTTCCCTCAAAATTAAAAACAAAATTTTGAATTTAATTTTTAAAACTTTTTGAAATTTTATTTGTTTTTCGATATTAAAAACAACAAAAATTATACATCTCTTTTTCTTCTTGTTTTTGGAATCTGTTTGGTTGTTAATTCAAAGAGAGTCAAGATAAATTTTTAAAATTTCTTCGAAGTTACCTCTCCTTCACTTTCTAATAACGAAAGGTAACTTTCAGTCCATGTCAATTTGAGAGGGATGCCAAATATCAAAAAGTCAACGGACCCATCATCACTTGGATTATGGTGGTTGGAATTCAGTGTTTGAAAATTTTTAATTGAAAATTTATTTGTGTTCTATGTATTGTATTTTTTTTATTTTACTATTTTTCTCGAAACTATCAACATGCAAGTAGATTTGGATTGAGATCATTTGCATACATGTATTCTGTTTAAGGGATTCTATTTCCATTAATATGTATTTCCATTAATATGGTATGGAACCCACCTCTAAAATGTGGGACCCAATAAACATAGAGGTGATGTGATCCCTAAAAAAATACAAGTAAATGCAATGAACATTCTCAAGAGCTTTCACTTGGTAAATGATGATATTGCTAATTGTATAGAAAAAAAAAAATAGACGGGATGTGGATGTAGGCTTCAATATGAAAGTCGGTGCAACCTACTCACGGAAAAAGAAAAGGTTGCATTTTTTTTTCTTTTATAATCTCTTTACTTTTTTATACCGGATTTTTCGTCACCCACAAATTTTGGCACTTAAATAAGATTATTTGAATAATGCATGAAAAAAATATGTTGCAATCATTTGTTTAATAGGGAGAATAACAATAATGACAAAATTACCCTTAGATCCAAATTTATCTTACCAAAAAAAAAAAAAAATACCGACCTTACAAAATTATCGCCGCTGCAATTCATCATCTTTCAGTAATGCGGCGCACTGCATAGGCTGCGGCATAAAACTGGTGGGCTTAGGCTCCACACAGGCTTCAGGTGTAGAGTTAAAATCGACACAAGCTCAAACACGACGATGAACAACGATACTAATCCTACACAAGCCTTCATTTTTTTGCTTGTGATGAGAGATCAGGAGAGACTGGAGATTGGAGATTGAGCCACTGGCGAAAAAAAAATTTGAAGAAAGGAGAAAACAAACATTTTGCCTCTCATTTAATCTATTCGAAAGAGCTGAGAAGAAACCAGAAGAGTCTTCTGCTTGATATATCAGAAGGAAGGGACGATACGGAACCAATATCTGTTATTAAAGCAGCTTTCGGGTTTGGACAGGGAAGCGAGGATTTTGAGGTATAAAGAGAAGAGGAAGAACAGGAAATTCGAGAAAACTATTAGGTATACTTCAAAGAAAATGTTTGTTTTCTCCTTTCTTCAAGTTTTTTTTTTTTTTTTTTGGTATTTATTTGTAAATTAAGCTTGATCAATGAAAATAGTAACCGTCGATTGCAAAAGCCCTTTCTTTCTTTTATCTTCTGAGCCTTCCCCTTTGCTTCTGATAATGTTTTTTGAGCAAAATTGTAATTTTATTGTCAATTTATTGAGGAAGGTAATTAAGTAATTTTACTTTTTATATTTATCAATTTAACAACAAAATGTATGGATGATATTATTAAGTTGGGAGTTAGGTAACTTAAATGAAAAGTACAAAGAGGTGAGTGAAATTTGTCGTAACAATATAAAAGAAAAGTACGGCCTATTAGGTTTTGAAGTTTTTTTTTTTTCCTTTTAAGAAAAATGAAAGATGGTGGGAATTATTTTCTAAGAAAAAAAAACAAGGTGAAAGAAAGAAAGGAAAAGCCAAAACCTTTTGGAAGACAAGGGTAACATCTAGAAAGCAAAATTTGGGGGAAAAAGTATTTGGACAATGATGTGGAAGAGCATTATCCAGTAACCACTGAAGTTTTTATCATACACAAAGACTACCTCTGGATTAGCAACTCCAAGTTCACATCATCTTTCTTTTCTATATATATTTGTTTTCAAAGAGAAATAAGTGGAGAAAATTGTTAGTGTAAAAAAACATAATTAATTAGGCTCTTGATGGTAACCGTTCAAATTAAAAATCGTTTCTAGTGTTTTTTTTTTTTAGTTTTGATTATCGAAAAATAGAAGAAAAAAGGATCTAGCTCCACTGTATCAATTGGGTAATGCTACAGAGGCATTAGTGACCAGTGGATGGATGTCACATATGTGACTTTGTATACGATGGTTGTGTGATGATTCAAGTAACTTAAGGATTTGATTGTGGGTTGCATTAAATAGAAAAATAAAAAAATCGAAGAAGGTTAACTATTTGAAATCCCTATTCTCTCTGCGGAGGAATCCTCTGTGACCACGGTCTACTCCTTGGATTCTTCTTGCGACCATTCTGTCGAAGGTTGATTTCATTTTTGCAATTCGACCCAGCCATCCTCCTTCAAACTTGATCTGCGTAGAAAAACCCTAAATCGATCTAGTGAAAGTTAATTATGAAATCATTCATGCTATGACAAAGAAAGTGAAAGCTGTATAAGCTAGCAGCACCTTAGTAGAGGGCTTGTTACATATATAAGTCATCCATGGTTCTAGCCTCTAAACAATATGGGATTATTCCCAACACTCCTCTAACGTGTTGCCCCTCTTCTAGGTGGCAGTTCACGTCGCATGTGGTCCCTCTTTTAGATGACCTAACGGAGTGAACCTGGAGCTCTGATACCATGTTAAGTTTCCATGACCAATAGAAATAATTCTCCATTTATTGAAACTTCCATCATGGTTATAGGGGAATACTAGTGTGACCAAATAAAACACTCAGCTCATCACATGTTGAGCAAAGGCAGGGGAAATTCGGATTTTTTATTTACATAAGAAGAGCTGCGAATGGTCTTCGAGTTGTAGATAGGTGTAGATGTGATCATCACCTAAGAGGTCTTCAAGTTGTAGAATAGAGTCACAAGAGGAAGGTTGACTGAAGTACTCAACAGAGCGAGAATGTCGAGTTTGTCTATTCGATCTCAAGTGTAGAACCAATTAGATAAATGTGATTAAGAACCATCCAAATTTACACCATTAGCTAAAACCCATAATAGGGTTGTCAAAGGGCCGATTTGGTCTGGTTTGGTTTGGACTTATTCGATTTTGGTGCTACACAACTCAACCTAATTATTGGCAAAAAAAAAGTCAGTTTCGCTCTGATTTTGATTTCAAGCTTTTATCTATTAGAAGTGGGAGCACAAACAAAAAGAAAAGATTTAAAGTGGTTCAGCACCCCAACATGGGATGCCTACCTCCATCCAGAGAAAGAGAAAATTCCTTTATTCTCAAGAAATTCTACAGCCATCTCCACTTGACAGAGTGTTTTCCCCCGTCAGCCTTACCTAGGGTTTTTCCTACAAATACAATATGCAGGGACCCTAAAAACCCTAATCCCCCACACAATTACAGATTTACACCCATACATGTAATAGACTCAAATCCTAATACAAGTATTATCCTAATAACTGTGTGGATCCCACAAAATACAAGACACAACTCAACATATCTCCACCTGGCTTGAATTAGATAAGCCACCTTGAAGAAGAACCCGTTGATATCGATGTAGATTCTATAAACTCCTCTCTGCCAAACCATTACACCCAAACTGGCATAGCCAAAACCCTGTCTGGGTGTCTTGCACAGCTCACCGTCGCATGATGTGATGTGACTCCACCTCTTCCCCTACTGTAGCACCTACCAGAGAAATTACCGTCATTCACAGTCCTCTGCAACTCCAATTGCACTTAGAACCCGAGCCTCTCACCTCTACACCTCCAGCGTAGACTTAGAGATCCGACTCCTCATCCTAGCCCGTCAATCTTCCTTTACCCCACGGTGCAGCATCAACTGGTCATAATGCGCATAGAGCCGGGATTCAAAACCCGCAATCAGATCCGAGGGAAAATTTCCTCGATCTGAACAAATCCACGAATAGCTGCTATCACCCCATCAATCCGATAAGGATTTCCCAGCCGTCGCTGACCATTCACTCGACTAGCACACAGACCTAAGACACTATCGATTGACTAAGCCAGAGACACTACTGATCCAATCTGGATCCCTGTAACTGGCCACGTCACTGATTGATGATACTCACAAAGCTTGCAAAAGACCTCCTCCAAAACCCCCCTGGGAGAACCCTCCCCCACACGTGATATTGCATGCATCAATGCAAACATCGATCCCCCAGAACCAGTTGGGATCTCTTCATCTGCCGACCTTAAACCATCGATCTGCATCCCAATCGTCGACAATTCCCCTGTAGTCACCGGTCCTCCAACCAGAGCAAAATGGTTCCACTGCTAATACAAGTACTACCCTGATAAGTGTGTTGATCCCACAAAATACAAGACACAACCCAACATTATCAAGTTGGCTAAATGGGCAAATTATGAGGGATTTTAAAAAAACTCTAATAACTATTAGGTTTAGAAGAATTTTTAAGAAAATATGAAAGATAGTGGGATATATTTAAAAAAAAAAAACAAGGGAAAAGGAAGAAAAGAAAAGCCAAAACCTTTTGGAAGACAAGGGTAAAAAGTAGAAAGCAAAAATTGGTGGAAAAAGTATTTGGATTATGATGTGGAAGACCATTCTCCATTAACCACTGTAAGTTTTTATCATACTTAAAGACTAAAAGAAAAGCCAAAACCTTTTGGAAGACAAGGGTAAAAAGTAGAAAGCAAAAATTGGTGGAAAAAGTATTTGGATTATGATGTGGAAGACCATTCTCCATTAACCACTGTAAGTTTTTATCATACTTAAAAGACTACCTCTGGATTAGCCACTCCAAATTCATCATCTTTCTTTTCTATATATATATATATATATATATATATATATATATATATATATTAAAGAGAAATAAGTGGAGAAGCATCTTAAAAAAACATACTTAGGCTTTTGATGGTAACCGTCCAAATTAAAAATCGTTTCTAGTGATTTTTTTGAGTTGTGATTATCGAAAAAAAGGATCCGGCTCCTCTGTAGCAATTGGGTAATGCTACAGAGGCGTTAGTGACCAGTGGATAGATGCCACATGAGATTTTGTATTCGATGGTTGTGGGATGATTCAAGTAAGTTAAGGATTTGATTGTGGATTACATCGAATAAAAAATCAGAAATCGAAGAAGGTTAACCATTAGACATCCCCATTCTTTCTGCGGAGGAATCCCTTTGCGACCATCGTCTATTCCTTGGATTCTTCTTGCGACCATTCTGTAGAAGGTTGATTTCATTGTCTGCAATTTGACCTAGCCATCCTCCTTCAAACTCGGTCAGCATAGAAAAACCATAAGTCGATTTAGTGAAGGTTAATTATGAAATCCTTCATGCTATAACAATGAAAGTGAAAGCTGTATAAGCACTGAGCTAATCACATGTTGAGCAAGAGTAGGGGAAATTCGAATTTTTTATCTACATAAGAAGAGCAGTGAAAGGTCTTCGAGTTGTAGACAAGTGTAGATGTGATCATCGCCTAAGAGGTCTTCAAGTTGCAAACAACTTGAGTTGCAGAATAGAGTCGCAAGAGAAAGGTTGACTAGAGTTCTCAACAGAGCAAGAATATCAAGTTTGTCTATTCGATGTCACGTGTATAACCAACTAGGTAAATGCGATTAAGGACCATCCAGATTTACACCATTTGCTAAAACCCATAATAGGGTTGTCAACGGGCTGATTTGGTCCGGTTTCAGTTTGGACTTATTCGGTTTTGGTGCTATACACCTCAACCCAATTATTGGCCAATGAATAAAAAAAGTCTGTTTCGCTCCGATTTTGATTTCAAGCTTTTATCAAGCTAGCTTAATGGGCTCTTATTGATCCACAATCCATTTCGTCTTGGAGTTTATTTTGTACATATATATTTAATAAAATGTGGGTTTGATGGCTATTATCTGTCCATTATTGAGCTGGTTCGATTTTGGTCTTGTTGGTTCAATTTGGTTCTGACTTATTAATTTGTTTGGTACCTTTTTGGTTTTCACTGGACTTTACAGACACAATCCAATAGCTGTCCACTATGGCCCCGTTTGATAACTCTCCGGATTCTAGGGAGCCATTTGAGAGTAGAATCACGTTTGATAGATCGTATTAGATTCTAACTCCCAAGAAGTGAATCGGATCATAAAATCACTTTAGAATCCAAATTTTTGGAGTCCAAGAAAACATGCAAAAAAAACATGCTTTTATGTTTTGTAAAATTTGGAACAACTTTTTGGGAGAATAAAAAAAAGTAAAAAGAAGCTCTCCTCTTATACTCTTCTCTTCTTCACAAAACGAAGTTAGCTGCCACCACCACCACCATGACCACCAACACCACCACTACCACCACCATGATCACTCAACAACACCACCATCGGAATTGTGCTATCAAGCATGTTTCTATTTCAAAATAATCCTAGATTAAAATTTTTGCTCCAAAACAGAAGTAAGGAATTCAGAACAGAAATATTGTCAAATGGAGCCTAAGATTCGATTTCGATTTGATCCAGACTAAACCGGATTGATTCAGTTTTGATTTTTGATTTCGACCAATTTTGACACCCCTAAACCAGAAGATCTGAAAAAACCAGCCCAAAATTCTATTAGATTAGACTTCCACGTATGCAGTCTTTTTTTTAATCTTATGAAACTGCATGTGATCCACTGTTTACTTGTGAACAAATAATTTAATACAATTTACTGTTTTGCCTCCACGTAGAAAAGTCATAACGACGACAGATGATAACGTAGCCGGAACCAACGCCTTTCGGTGTGGGCCCACGTTTGACAGAAACATGTACGATCACGATTACTTTGATATCCCCCATCCAACGATTGAAATCAAATCGGCGGTTGCCGCCCTACAGTAAATGATCTCGGAATTCTCAACTTCCAAATAGGCGGTCCTAAGCGGTTGTCGGCAAATTAGGAGGAATTTTAAAATAATCCAATAACTAAATTTATTTTTAAAAATCCCCCTAAAATATTAAAAAAATGTAGCCGTTGGTGCTTCGTCTATAAAACGGGATTTCGTCTATGAAAGTTGCAGGTTTCTAACCCCGTAAGAAGAAAGAAGAAGAGATTAGGTCCTCAGTAGTTAGGGTTCCTGGCCATCAAATATCTAACTTTTTTTTTTTTTTCTTTATTCCTCCCGTTGAGAAGGGATTTTTCTTCTTCTTATCTTCTCTTTAGATTTTGATAATTTAGAAAAAGTTAAAATTAAAATCTGTATAGTCTTTCCTCTTTCTTTTTCTGTAATCGATATCATTTTCTAGGTTTCTGGCTGGAACAGCCCATTTTCATGAAATTTAAGGTACTGATCGTTTTATTTGAGATCATCGCCTGTATTTTGTTGTAGAAAATCGTTAAAAATCCAATCTTTAAGTTCATCCCAGGTGATCAGCTTCTGATCTTAAGTATGGAGGTTGTTGCTTTGCCTTATTCTCCTACTAACAAACAAATCCGACGAAACCCCAAGAGAAACATACAGACCACGGTTCCTCTGCTTCCAGAGAACTTCTCACCTGCAAATCTATTCTTAAACCTCCATGGCAGAGGTCTCTTGTCAGGTCCTACTCCATATGTCTCTCCATTTCATGTTTCGATTGCTAAAAACCAGCAACGCCCACAAGCAAAACCACCTCTGCTTCCACTCCCCATCAACAACAAACCTTGCTTACCAAATAGAGGGGTTTCATGGCCTCCAACTAACAGGAAGACGAGTCCAAAGAAGGCGAAGTCTTTTTCAGGGACTCGTCCAAAGAAGCAGGATTCTGGATTGGTATCGATGGATCGGTTGGGTCCGGAGCCTAGTGATCTGCCGAAGGAAGTTTCTAGGGTTATGAAACCGTCATTTACTTTTGAGGACAACAATGAGAAGTTGTCAGGATCAGTTTTCTACCTGTCTCCTCCGCCGAGCAGCTTACCTTTACCTAAGTTCTCTCTCAGGCCCAAACTTAGCTGCAATGCTGAAGTTGGAGGGATTGACGCTGGTGCAACAGATAATCTCCGGCGACTTTTGCGACTTTTGTGAATCAGTTTGTTCGATCGTTCGTAAGATGGACGATAATTTGATGAGAGCTTTTCTGTAAAAAAAAAATCCCACATGAAGGGTTGTTGATCGGTGAAGTGCTTGATACGTAGGAGATTTTTTTTTTTTTTTTTGATGAAGCTGATGATTGAATGATAGGTGGGAGTTGAGGACTTGAGGTTGGATTTTAGACTTTGGAAGGAGATTGTGTTACCTTGTTTTTCAGAAGAGGTGCACTTGATAGATTTTTTTTTTTTTTTTTTTTTTTTTTTGGGTACTGTATGATCTTCTATGTTTTTTTTTTAGTTGGTGATATAATGATCAATAATGAATGATGAATGAAGTTTATATGTTTTCTCATATTAAAATTGTTTAATGGGAAAATTATCGTGACCTTCTCTTGATATTCCATTACTATACAAACCTCCCTTGGCATTTATTGATTTACAAGGACCTCTTTAAAACTAACAATGCTATTTAAACTTTTTACTGACCAAAATACCTACTATTTAGCAAAGTGAATTCACTGTTTATTTAATCAAAATTAACTCCTAAAGTCTAAGTAACTCACTAGGAATGGTATCTTCCAAGATTAAAAAAATCGATATGAGTAAAAACACCTTGAGTTGTCTTAAACACTATTAGGGCTAAAAGGGTAATTCAATGGGATAAGGGTATTTTGGTATTTAAAAAAATAACATATTTACATCAGCAATTATCGTCCATTTTTTAATAGAATTGACTAAACTGTTATAAGTTTCACTTTATGATAGAGGCCCGTGTAGTAAACAAAATGTCAATGGGAGGTCCGAGTAATTTTCTTTTGTTTAATTAAAATGCTCAAAAAGGGAGGTAAATATTAGTGAGGGTTTCTAGTTTCTACAATGGAAGTGAGGGAATCTTCCATGTCACACCAATGAAGGAGCGTGAAAGGGTATCGTCAATGAGGACTCATATGACCCCATAGGAGAGAGAAAATACTAGAATATTAAAGGTATGGGAATAAATCCCCACAATGTCGTTGTGGGAATTTTTTTTGGAAGCTTCATTCTTGGAGTGTGTGAATCTTCAATGTCACACCAATGAAGATGCGTGGAAGGGTATCGCCAATGAGGACTCGTATAACATCGCAAGAGAGAGAAAATATCAGAATATTAAAGGAAACGGAAGAAATCCCACAATGTCATTATGAGATTTTTTTTTTCCAAAATTATATTTATTTTTATGAAAAATTCGCTCTTGCAGTGTGGGAACTTTAGCGGGGTATATTGGAATCTTATACATTACATTAGAAGGAAAAATAAGAACACAAGGAGAGTCGATAGCCAATCATTTAGAGGAGAAAAGGAGAGAAGGAGAGGGAAATGAGGAATGTAAGAGAATAGTATATACTAAGGGTGTCAAATCTAGGCCCGGCTCAATAGGACGGACCAAGCCGGCTCGATATAACCCAAACCCAGCCCGACCGAGCCCTTAATGGACATGTTTCGGTCTAGGCTTGTAAAGCCTAACACTGGTTCAGCTTAAACCAAAACCGGACTGGACCGGCACATTAAGAAGCCCAAGCTAGCCCGAACAAATAATATTGTTGGCCATGTGTTGTCATTGTTGGCAACTTGACTGATGTGGGTAGTGTTGGTGAGCATGCAACTAGAGAAATGAGGAGAGAGAACGTTTGTGTAGGAGAGAGAGCGTTTGTGCAAGTGATAGATCTGAGGAAGCCTTGGGCGTGTTCTACAGTGTTCTGCAGTGTTCTACAGAATATGGGTCTCACTAATGGTATGGCTTGTTTGATCTAGAGCGAGAAAATATAAAGAGAAAATGAAGAGAGAGAAAGTGGGTGGGCCCCACTGAGGCAGCACTGGATCCCACAGTGGGCCCCGCTGATGATGTCTGGCAATCTATGGTGATGTGGCATCTAATGCGGCTTCTGACAAGCATATAATGAAGAAAGAAAAGGAGGAGAGAGAATGAAGAGAGAGAAGGAGGAGAGAGAAAATCATGAGTGGGACCCACAGGTGAGGTGGCCAGGCCACATGGCAGCCTAGGCAGCAAGGAAGTCGAGGCCACATGGCAGCCCAGGCCGCAAGGCAGCCCAGGCCATGCAACAAGCAAGTTTGCTGCCTGCTAGCCAACACACAGGCCAGGCCAGCAAGGCAGCAGGCTCGCGCGCATGCCATAGGCCTCATGCACTCGCACACCAGGTGCTCGATGGTATGCGAGGAGAGAGAGGGACCCTGCTGCCAATGGCCCTCTGAAGTGATACTCTGAGTATCAAATTGGTTACAGAGGCCATTTAAGGGTTTGTCAGGGGCATTTCTGGGATTTTGAAAAGAACGAGAAGCCAATTCGATAAAAAAGAATGAGCCACGTCATCAAAATCTTGATTTGACGGCCCATAAAAAGGCGGGCTAATGTGCATCTCGGCGGACCCTAAGAGATCCTCTCGCAAGTTTTTTCATTAGACTGAAGCAACTTAATTTGATGGTCTGCTCATGGAGTTGGCCCAATGCTTCAGTGTGGCGCGAGTATGGTGCACATCAAAACAGATGCAGATCGAATGACTTTGATTCAAGCCGATCGCACTTGACGCAATCTGTTAGATCCAACGGCTAGAGACCAATCCCGCCTTTTCTCATCGATCCAACGGCCGCTATCAAATATTCCTCGAGCGCCAATCGAAACTCGACAGCGCCGTCTGATCAGTCAGTTGAGACATAGCTTCGGTGTAGCGCGTGTACATGGTGTCATCGGCGATGATACAAATCCTATGGATTATATTAAATCCGATTTTGAATGACGGGATGATTTGAATCCAATGGTGGTTATTCTCTTCCACCATTTTCAGACAATCGAACGGCCGATATAAATGATTGTTCATTCAACCAATGGATTTTCAACAGCGCTCTATAGTGTCAGCGAAGCAGCGCTCCAGTGCGGCGCGGGTACACCATATGCGGTCAAAAGATTCTATTCTAAATGTTTTTACTGGCCGAACTTGTTTTGATCATATCTTGATCAATTGAGGTCCAAATCGAACCATTCAAATTGCATTCTCTTCGATTTTGAGTGCTCTACCATTGAAGAATGTTTTGGGGATGAAGAACAGAGTATAGGCTCGGTTCTCGGGTTTTTGGTGAAAAACTTTCTTTGGAAGGTGTTGGTGGGTTCTATGATGAAAATTTTCTACACCAATCTTCTATAAGAATATTGAGGCTCCATTGAAGAGTAATGAAGGTCCAGAATGGTGGTGAGCCATTAATGGAACTCAAAGTTGAGTAGAAATTGTAAAGAAGAGAATAGAAGAGGTAGAAAGGGATTTTTGAGGGTTTAGCCTTATGTGTGAGCAATCAATCACCCACCAACCTCAACCTTGTCTGTCAATGGTGCATTAATGAGTGGTGTGAGGTTGGTGAAGCTTCCATTGAATATGTACAATGATTATGAGCTTGTGTGAAGCTTCATTACAATGTTGGTATGTATGAATGGTTTGAATCCTTCCACCAACCATCAAGAAGTGGAGTTGAGTTTCATTGATGTGTATTTGAGAGTTGAACGGCTGTTGGGCAGTAATGAAAGTTACATGAGCCTATGTGAAGCTTTAATGGAGTATTAAAATGTGTGTTGGTGTTTTGAAAAAGAGAGAGAGGGAAAATGTGGCCTATGTTGTATGCAACAAATTGAAGGTTTTCTAGTGAACTTTGAGACTGTCCCCGACTTCACAGAGACATCCTAGAGTCTTTCTAGAGTACCAGAAAAATGCCAGACAAGGATTGTAAGCCTCTTAACCTTGTATGAGTTAATTATTTATTTTTTGTACTCAATGTATGCTAGTTGTAGGTGATAATGATGAATGCCTAGCTAGTGGGGATTAAATTGTAGAACATTGCTATAAGCCCAAAAACTATTAATGTTTGCTTCCCATGGGTATGAGTTAAGCGTGGTGTGTGCAACATATACTGAGCACTGGTACTTTGGTACCTGAATTATTGGCACATGTGTGCCCTTCTAGTTTTATACTGGGTAAACTGGGTGTATGTAATCACTGTTGTGTAGACAGCTAAAAATAAAGTATTGAGTATATACGGAGCCCATTGTGCATTACTCCGTAAACTAGCCATCACGCACTGTGTTGGTAAACCACGTATATCTCTGTGTTGTGGATTATGTGTAAATGTGTTTATCTATATATTGTGAAGTGCGTGGAATGGCCTGCAAGATGGGTGTGTACAACATGGTAGACCTAGCCACTCTGTGGTAGCAAGGTAGTTGTGCATACGACTGTATGTGTGCTTGTGTTTCAGTGGTTGTGGTCAGTGAGTAGAGTATCGGCTTTGGGTAGCATTCGTCATCAAGGAAATTATCTGAGAAGAATTTTTGAAGACACTGATTCACTCCCCTCTCAGTGTCAACCTGTGATCAACAAATACCCAACCCGAACACCGGTAAGACCCGTTAAGAAGCCCGAGCTAACCTAAATCGATTCTTTTTGCTGCACAAATAATAACCAACTGACCAAGGATCTAACGATTCTAACCAGATAAATGCAAATATTCAATCCATTATCCACACTTAGATACCCCTAAGATCAATTAAAACTCAACCGCTTACAATTCTATTAAATATGAACAAAAATGCCACAAAAAAATTATTGTCGTGCGAAAATAGCTACATACAAAGGTAGCTCGATTACCCCGATAAACCCAACTCGAAACGAGCAGGCCCGAAATCAGCCCGATAAGCCCAGCCTGATAACACTCTAACTCTGAACAAGCCCGTTAATTATTGTGTCCAGCGCAACCCACCTTAACCAGAACCCTTAAGGGACAAGTTTCAATCTAGGCTTGTAAAGCCCGATACCGTTGTAGTCCGGACTAAAACTAGACTAGACCAGCCCATAGACACCCTTTACTATATACGTTAGTGGTGTACTCTTCCTTTTCCCTTGATTTTAATAAATTTAAAATTTCCACCATTGGATCATTTGATTGGGCCCAGGTCTATATGCTTAGGTACGAGGTCCTCTTAGGTCCCGCAAAAGCAGGATTTATTTTCCTGTGGTCAAGGCAAATAGGAGACTCATTCCCTTGATTGGCTCTTACGAGGGAAACACATGATTCATGATTTAGTTTGGTTATAAGGTAAATTAAAGGTAAGAGAAATTAAAATTTTCAAACCTTGAGGATAAACTTTTATAGCTATAAACTTTCTAAATATCTTGTAGTATTTAGTTATGATACTTGCAAAGAATTTGGATGAAAGTAAAATTTAAGTTAATAATTAAATAAGGAATGATTATAAAGTTTCTTTTAAAAAATTTACTTCCCTCCCCTTTAATTTCCCTGCAACCAATCATAGCCATAATTCGACTTTAATGCAGTTCTAATTCAGATTCGGCTCCTCTCCACCGCAGGGGCTGGAGATCTTTCAGTTTGGCACAAGAGCACAACCCTTGGTGACTAGTGAGAGAGCATCAGACGACTGCAACTAGGAGAAGAGTATTGAGTGCTTATGCAACGTGGTGCAGCTTATCAAACACCATTCTAAGATTCATAATACTTAGAATCTCTAAAGTAAGGTTCAAGTACACATATTCAGGGATTAGAGTGTCTGCCGGGGGTCTCGATTCCATCCTGAGTTAGATCGGCCCAGATCAAGCTTGACTCGGCTAAAAGCTTTACATGTGTGTAAATCCTTATCTGATGGACTGACTCGACTAGCTGACTTAGGATTGGTCTCGATTTAGATTTTTTTTTTTGGTAAAGGTCTCAATTTAGATTGGCCCAACATGAACTTTGCCCTAAAACCAAGCTTTAAGTTAGTATTCTATATATAACTACACCAAGGATTTTAGCACTTATCCTTAGCTTGATGTGGAGCCCTAGTGATTATCCTACCTTTGAAGCTTGTGTACAAATTGTATTTATTGAATAGGCTTTGTCCCATACTTTGCTTGATAATGCATCAATGGAAAAGATGAATTGTTCGCAGCTTTTATTGTGTAGGGACAGAGGGGTGCCTCTTCATCCAAAGCTACGCTTGACTTGACCCTAGTGGATGAGGGTCTGTCTTTACCAAAGTTGTGGCTGACCTGGCCTCAGAATGTGAACTCTTAGCTAAAAGAATGTTCATAAAAAAAAAAAAAACAGGTTGGCTCCTCAATCTATTGGAGGATCAACGGCCTCTTCACCTCCTGCTGGTTGCCTCATTCTCTTCATTGAGCCACATAATGAAAGATCTCTCCCCCCATTAACAATATGTAATCATTTTCATACCACAATAAGGTATCTCCTACTGAACAATAGGAAAATGAGTTTTTCTAGTTGGCATTCATTAATTCAAAGGAGTAGGAGCACTGGATTGATCGCCCAAAAAAATAGTTGTTTAGTGAATGACTCAATCTATGCATCTGGTATATTCTATGAAAATATGGGAAATGTTATTGTAACTAGGGTTTTGTTATTTTTCTAAACGTAACAGGGAATCTGTTCTACCACATGGGCAGATAATGTGTCCATTCCAACCGTTGGATAGAAAGAACATAGTCTAGATTACCCATATGTCAAATTTCAAACTCTAATTTAATCAAATACCCCCTATGTATTGGCATACATCCCGTGTATGTCCATTCATATGTACGAGTACTCTAAACATTACTATAACACTCTCTAAATTTGAATGGATTAGACTAAAAAAATAGTAAAAATGAATGGTTCAGATTTATTTTATTACGTTTCTAAACATAACAAGCTTTAGTTACAATAACAACAACCCAATATATATATATATATATGGATCTGCATCTTCTCTTCCCATAACCATTGGGAGGACAGCGACAGCCTTATCCGGATGGTCAATACATGGCTCTCGATGAATCCGGGTCGCACGTCCAAGCCAACACCCAGCCGTCAAGCCGAGCTGAGAGGGGGTGTCGGTTCTGACGTGCGTCTTGCATTCACCCTAGAGCCAAGTGTTAGCCATCGGGGTAAGGGTGTCAAAAATGGGCCCGTCCCGGTAGCATGGACCGAGCCAGCCCGATATAACCCGAACCCAGCCCGGACCGAACCTTATGGACAGGTTTCGGTCTCGGCTTGTAAAGCCCGACACTGTTTCAGTCCAAATCGAAATCGGACCAGCCCGTTAAGAATCTCGAACTAGCCCAAACCAATAATACCTAACCCGAACACCGGTAAGGTCCATCCGGGCCCAGTTTCTTAATGGTTTTAAATTTTGATGGATTATATTATACTGTTATAGTTCACTTCTTGATCCGAAAAATTATATAAATCTATAGTTGAAAAGAGTATGTTAATTGTTACAATTTACTTAATTACATGCATATAGAAGGAATGATGCTAATTTTATAGATAGAAATAATAAAATAGACTATATATCTTACATATAAAATAAGTCTGATAAGTTTGATAAGCCCGGTCCGGACCGAACTAGTCCGAAATCACCTCAATAAGCTCAATCAGATAACAAACCGATACCGGACCAACCCCGATAGTTATTGTGTCCAGCGTAGCCAACCCAGCCCGAACTCTTAATGGACATGTTTTGAGCTGGGTTTATAAAACCTGACACTGATTCAGTCCGGACCGAAACCAACCTGAACCGATCCATTGACACCCTTACATCGGGGTAAGACTGTCGCTGTCCTCCCAGAACCACTGGGAGGAAACGATGCGGATCCATATATATATATATATATATATATATATATATATATATATATATATATATTGTACTTATTTTTTTATGCCAAAAAAAATGCTTATTTTGACCTTTTTTTTTTTTCTTTTTTTCGATAGTGCTATTTTTGGTGGTTGAGAAAGGTAAGATTATAAGATTTGTGACGGTTGTGTGATAGAGGAGAGAACAAGTACTGTTTGGTGTTTGACAGCAGAATAGAAGACAAAATTACAGTTGAAGTTCTACCCAAGAAAAAACAAAAAAAAATTACAATGCAAGTGATATTAGCGTAAGGAATCTCAACTGCCGCAGCAGAGGTGCTGGCGCGCATCCAATGGTGGAGGATGCATTGGAGTGCATTAGGACACGCGCTCATGTACTCCGATGAATCCTCTATCGTTGGATGAGCGCAGCACCTCTGCGTGCGGAGTAGAGGAACCGTACCAGTAATATTACAATACATCCCAATCATCCAATGGGAATGACTTGATGGGTCCAATAGGCCCAGCCATACTATATTATTATTGTTAAAATATTAGAGTTATAGTCAGTGGTAGCCCACCAGGGCAGCCTACCAATCCTCACTGATGGTGATAGATAATTACTTCATGTATAGAAATCGTCTCCTGCCTATCTTGCTTGAGTTTGGGTGGGAGACTTGACGACTCAGATGGATGACAGTCACCTGACTCTCGGGTGGATCCGAACCCTCCATCCAAGTCGACACCTAAGCTAACAAACTGAACTGACAGGGATATCGGCTCGGATGGAGGGCTCGGATCCACCCGAGAGCCAGGTGGCTGCATCCATCCGGACCACCAAGTCTCCCACCCAAACTCAGGCGGGAGAGAATGTGGATCCTTACTCCATTGGAAGGCCATTTGGATTCTCCAATTATTAGTTTGTTACCATGGAATCTTTTTCCGTATTTCCTATTTATTATTGCAGGTAGGTATAATTCAATTGGTCTGTTTTTTGCCCCTAATTTAAGGCACATACACTAAACTGGGCCTCATTAGGCATATAATATATCATCACGTTTTCGCATTGGTCGTCCTTAGCGACTCTATTCTAGTTAGCTATCACTTTGGCAGCCTTTCTTGACGGCTTATGTTAAGTAATACATTAAAAGCTCTAAAGTTGATTGAACGTGTTAAATTATACCCTTTAACCTATTTTATACTAAGTTGATCTAATCTAAAACCCATATACTAGACCAGATCCCATTAGACACTTAACACATGCTGCATGGAGCATATGCCTAAACATCTCGTTAAATGAGAAATTCTATCCATGTTAGATCCCCCCTCCCCTTGCAAAACGAGAACCATTCTTCATCACCCACTCTTCACCTTGGGTTTGGTGGGGTTAGATTAGGATCCAAGAATACTATAGCGTATTACCGGAATTCAACATACACAATAGCATTCAAAATGGACATTTCCGCTTTCGTTTGCCACGTTCACTTAAGGTGGAGAATTTTTTTTTCAAAAAACCAATGGTTCTTTTAAGACTTCAGTTTTTTGGCTTTGGAGGAATTGTTAAGCTCCAAGAGTCTTTAGAAAGGGGTTCGGATCCTTTCTTGTCGCTTGGAGTGATTCCAGCCATGATCCAACGACTGCAGTTCATTCGGTGTACATACCCATAAATAGTTATACCCATTGAATAAACTCCAATTGTTAAATCACAACCAAGACTGACAACTAGAAAAGATTTTTTTCCTTAAAAAACACACACTATATCAGATTTATATTTTATTAAGAACAGAAGTCTTTTTTTTTTTTTTTTTTTTTTTTTTAAAATAAGAACAGATCAAGAAAAGCCATGGACTTGTTGGTAAACCTTTCAGGCATCCATGTGGAGAGAGAAGACCATTTGGACAGAAAACCCCAATGTTTTAAGTGTTTTAACAGTAATCAGCACGTGTAACAATTCCTTAACTACACAACCGCGAACTTCAACGTCTTCAATCTCACCTACCCTCCTCCCTCCTTCCTTATCCCACCAACCCATTTTTTTTTAATTATTCACCCACAAACGATGTCAGCCACCGGCACTGCATTTCAGCACGGTTCACCAGAAAAAGAGAGTAACGAGGGTGTCTGTGTTTCATAGACAATCTCTCTCTCTCTTTCTCTGCCTCCACATTATACTTGATGGCTTCGGCTGCAATTCGTCCCACTATTCGCTTCTCTCCTAAAGCTTCTACTGACCCTTGTCTCCCCCCTTGGGATACGTGTCATCTGTTTTCCCGGTGCCGGAATCGAACTGTGACCTCTCTTAGGTCTTCATTAATCTCCTCTGATTTGTTGGGGACTAATCGATCTGTCGATCCTGTCTTGAAATGCAATCGAATTCGATCCACGGTCTCGGCTACGGCGACTCCAGCTGAGGTAATGGAGCAGACGCCACCTAAAACTGACTCTAAGATTTCGACAATTGTTGATGTCGATTTAGGGGATCGAAGCTATCCCATATATATTGGACCCGGACTTCTTGATCAACACGATCTTCTTCAGCGGTAATTCCATAATTTTTTGAGTTGAATTCACTTATTATTTCGATAATTTCTTGTTCAATTTATGCTTCTCATGATTGCTACTTCCAACCGAGGCCTCTACTCTGCTATACGAGTTATGCGGATTACAATTGTTGTTTTCATCTCAAGATGCTTTGTGTCTTTGTTCCTTTTTTGTCTGATCTAGGTTAGAAAAGTGAACCCAGTTATTGCAATCAATTAATTGTGCGAATGGAATGGGCTTTCTTATGTGTTCTCATAGTTTTTGGATTCAATATAATGTTTGTTATTTTTGTCAGACATGTTCATGGGAAGAGAGTTCTTGTGGTCACCAACACTACAATTGCACCATTGTACCTTGATAAAGTTATTAATGCTTTGACTTCTGGAAACTCAAAAATTTCTGTTGATAGTGTGATTTTACCAGATGGTGAGAAGTATAAGGACATGGTAGGTTTTTGAAGATTTCGATCATCGTAATTTTTTTTTGGCATAGAAATCGTAAATAATACTGTCTAATTTCTATTATCTTCAGGATACTCTCATGAAGATCTTCGACAAGGCCATTGAGTCGCGGTTCGATAGACGTTGTACATTTGTGGCCCTTGGAGGCGGCGTGATTGGTGATATGTGTGGTTTTGCTGCTGCTGCTTTTCTGCGTGGTGTAAACTTCATTCAGATTCCAACTACCGTAATGGCACAGGTCTGCCAGACGTTCTCTCTTTCTTGCTCTTTTCATCAAGCAATGTCTATCTGGTTGATGTTCGAAATGCCTTTTTACAGGTAGATTCCTCTGTGGGTGGCAAAACTGGAATAAACCATCGGCTGGGGAAGAACTTGATTGGTGCTTTCTACCAGCCCCAGTGTGTGCTTGTAGACATAGATACATTAAACACGTTGCCTGATAGGGAATTAGCTTCAGGTCTTGCTGAAGTTGTTAAATATGGGCTTATTAGGGATCCAGAGTTTTTTGAATGGCAAGAGAAGAATATGCAGGCGCTATTAGCAAGGTATTAGACTCACTGATAATTGCCTAATCTTCCATGAGTTTCCAGAAAATTATCTTTTACTAATTGTGGGATTTGGAAAGCCTCTTATGAATTTAAGTCAGGTATACTATCAGTTTCCTAATTTTAATTCAATTTGTACATTTGATCCATATTCAATCCAGTATCCCACGGTGGTATCCGATGGATTTTGCTTTTAAGGATTCATACATTCTTATCACTAAATCTGAATCCATTGGTATCTGGTTAATTTGATCTTTTATTTTTTTTTTCATATATAAAATTTATTTAAATAGAAGTAATACAAAATAATAAATAATATTGGTTGTTCATTCAGGAGAATCAATGACTTCAATCTGGTTCATGTGGTATGCATTGTTAATAACATTCGTAGTGTTACTCCTTCAGATTTAACAAGCTTTTTCTTGATAATTTATCGACTGAAAGTGTATTACTGTCTAGAGAAAAAAAAATTATACTTGCAGTGCTCAAAATAAATTTTATATCACGAAGATAATATTAATAGATTCTTATATAGGTTAATGTTTTGTCAGAAGAACTACTACCATTGCAACCTCATTAGCTCCTTCTCTTCAATCCCATGATTCCTATCAAAGCAACTTAGACTTTGATTGCGTAAAATTGGATCAGCTCATTAGAGCTGTGGAGTGCTTGGAATTGGGGTGCAGGAAGCAGTGGTAGAGAGAGAGAGAGAGAGAGAGAGAGAGAGAGAGAGAGAGGTCTCATGTGTACTGACACATGAGCTTGCTGCCTGTGTGGAATCAGAACTCTGCTAAAGACTAAAGGATTCTAGAAATTTTCAAAATGTAGACAAGTTCCATCATGCTTGATCAACCACCAACTCTTTTTTATCATTCACATGACTAATCATTCTGTCCACCTTTGGTGGTGAACAATTAAATGGATGGATATGAGTTACATTGATTCCGATCTGATGGTTCAGAAGTGGGGCAAACATGGTGATGGCCTCGTTGGATTATTATCCTGTCATTTGTTATGCTTTGCATGTATGGTATTTATTTTTAATGATCCTCAATGATAACATGGGAGAGCTGATAGTAACTCTACATGTAGATGGTGGAGGTGACTTGTAACATGGTCATGGACTCATGGTCATAGCCTCAAAAAAGAAATTGGTGGGTCATGGCGTAAGGCTGTAGCTGGGAGTTGAAACTTCCAACATGAGTAAAGATATGGTTGTTGGAATGGTATAGTATAAATTGTTGTCTTTCCAAAATAAGGGGATATTCTAGTCACCTAAGGGATTAGGATCAAGAAATTCAGAATCATAACAATTCAGCAATCAGGAGAAAATCATTGACTAGATCAGGCTATACGCCTGGTTGAAGGTCAGACATAAGGAGATAAACAGTCCTTCCAAGTTTGACTCAAATCAGCTGGTCAGATTAAAAGTTATGGAGTAATCCTATGGAGGATAGGATTTCAGAAACAGAATTCCAGAACAGCAATTCAATATCAGAACAGTTCCAATTAAATGGATTAATCAAGCAAGAATAACAGTAACTAAAACCTAAACAACCAAAAGAAATTTAATCCCGAAAACTGAAGTTTTAGAAAATAGAGTGGCAGTAGGATTCTAGATTTCGATAGTGAGTTCACATTATGAAAATAGAGTTAGAAACAGGAAAAGGAGTAGAACTTAAACATAGTAATTGAATCCCACATTGAGCCTTGCTTGGATACTTCAAGGAGCAGGCATGTCTCCCAAGCTTGAGATCTTTCTATCCAGTTGTACCTAATATCTACACACTAAGGATCGGTGGGGTGGTTATTATTTCTCTCTTTTTTCTTTTTTCTTTTTTCTTTCTTTTTTTTTTTTTTTTTTTTTCCCTTTTGTTTCTCTTTTTCGCATGCCTCTCTTTATTCTCTGTGCTTGTTGAATATAAATTTTTATCCATCCAAAAAGAAAAAGTAGAAAACATAGTCTGACTTCCAGATTTGAAGAATCCTAGTTGCAATAGAAATTCAAATTTCAACTGAGAAGATCAGCTTTTGAAATCAGGACTACAACTAGAACTGGGATCAGAACTTAAAATGGTATAGTGAAGTGTAGCAGAATAATAAGAAACTAAAACAGAATCAGTAATAGCAGCCGCAGGTTAAAAGGTTTCTGTAATCTGACCTGTTCGATGGATAGAAGAAGAAGAAGAATAAGAAGAAGATAGGAAGAAGAGAAGATATGAATCTGGAATCCCACCTGATCCTCAAGACTGGCATCCTACCAAACCCTTCCTTGGTATCCTACCAAGGCTTCACTGCATCTCACAGCAGAACAGAGCTCTGAATCTCACATAATTAAAGGGCTGAAAGCCAATTCTGTTCATCAAATTCGCGTGCAGGGTTCAAGCCCCTTACAACCTTATATATAAGAGTCAAAAACAGACTCAAACTAAGCTTAAAACTCCTCCAGCCAGGAGCATGTTCTGGAGGTAGTCTTAACTGACTAAATCTCTGCGTAAAATAGAAGAAAGCAGCTTAAAACGGGGCTGGACTCATAGAGGCCCTAATCGAGCCAACTATTAACACTTGATAGCAAAAAAATCGTCTCCCGCGCGCCAGCCCTCTAATCCGTCATCTAACGGGCTAGAATGCATCGGTCCCACTTGATAACAATTAAAATAAGAAAATAAAAACTGGGATAGAACATAACAGTGAATAGTAACACAGGCGAAGTTGGAACTAGAGGGTTCAAAACCAACCCAAACCACAGGAAAGTCTTTTCTTCCTCTTCTTTCTTGCTGAATACTGCATCAAGATATTGCATTACAAAATGTTTTAAACTAATGGGAATCATGATGACATGGACAAAATGATTAAAATAATATTTCAACTGTCCCTTATAGTTTCTAGATCTTGTGAGACATGTTTTTCAGACTAAAATGACTTTCGTTAAATCAGCTAGTAGGCTGTTATAAGAATCCTGTTTAGCATTCAAAGTTTTTTTAATATCCAATTTTTTACCCACATTTTTATAGCTCACCAAATAATTCCCGAATCAATCCGAATTCAAATTTATATTAAGTCTGTTTTTTTAAATGAATTTTTTAACCAAATTCTTAAATTAACAAAACATATCCTAATTTTACGCCTTTCGAATAATTCTTGAATTATGAATGAAAAAAAAAAGGGAAACAAAGAAATGAACTTGGCATGAAATCCATAGAGAGTGTTCTGATTGATTCCTTTCTTAATTAAAATGGTTATTGATCAGCATTAGAGTGGATCTATTATGTTACTAAGTTCTCCTCGCCAGATGCTAAAAGCCTTCATTTCTTTAAACTTGACAGGTTATCTCGGCCAATTGTGGGTTTCCTTTATACTCTACCCGTATTCACAATGGTATTATGGATTTGTTGCAGGGACCCAAGTACACTGGCTTATGCTATCAAGAGATCATGTGAAAACAAGGCTGAAGTTGTGGCCTTAGATGAGAAGGAAGGTGGATTGAGGGCAACATTAAACTTGGGTCATACATTTGGTCATGTGAGTCTTTTAAATAGTGATTATATTCCTTTGGTTCCTTAATTTATTTTTTTGGTTCCTTAATTTATTTTTGCTTGCCAATAAGTCTGTAGAATTGATGGCTCTTAAAAAAATCTGTACAGAAGTTTTAGCTTGTAAATTGTATTGTCCCTGCTTATATCTTTGCATTAAAATTCAATAAAAAATTAATGTTCTAGAGAATTCATTTGGCCCTCTGTAAACTTGATAAAGGGAGGTTATTGGATCACGCTGATCACCAACGGTTCCAAAAAGAATTTATGACCTCAAAGGAGATTCATCATACTAAGGCATCTGTTAAAGAGAGGTTTCTTCTACAATGTGGGGCCAGAAGAGATATGGAAGATATGTCAACACTTACTAGCAATGATGCCGCCACCTTGCTTTATGCAAATCTTTATGTGGAAAATAAGCTATATTATGTACAATTATGTAGGTGATTTTCGTTGGTATAAGGGAGATTTTAATCTTGGACAGCACCTTCCCCCCCCCCCCCAAAAAAATCCCCCCACCCCACCCCACCCCACTCCACAAAAAAGAAAAAGAAGAAACCCCAAAAGGGAGGCAGTTTCCTAAGAGTTATTGTGCATCATTGTTCTGTTTTGGAGATTGATGGTCACTTTTTCTGTTTTGTGGTGCTTTCTTCTCTAATCTGTCTTCCAGTTCTGTAGGCCACATTTGTTTGATTTGTTAGTTTCTTTAGGGGTTATTCAATTTCCTAAACTGGTAGCGTAATCTTTACCTCAGAAGATCAAATGCTCGTGGGTAGTTCTCCCCTGAAATAACTGTACTTCTATTCATGATTAGAGGATTACACCTCCCTAAGAATGCTCCAAGCTAGCTATCTATAAGCATGGCCTTCTCCTCACTGTCATGAGGCAAAAAACTGGCTTTGAGCTCTATCTCTATCCTTATTGGTTTATTGACTGGCAGTTTTGCCTTGCCAACAATGCCCCCGTTTTGCGTAGTTTTCTCTCATTTTATTGAATGCTTCTCCAGGCAATAGAAACTGGATTTGGCTATGGCCAGTGGCTCCACGGAGAAGCTGTTGCAGCTGGGATGGTACTGCACTCGACCTCACTGCGTTTTAACTTCAATATCAATTTTTTGCGAGACATGTTGAAGAAAGCAAGTCTTTGGCTGTTTGCAGGTCATGGCTGTGGACATGTCATACCGCCTTGGCTGGATTGATGAATCAATCGTCAAGCGGGCCTTCAATATTTTGCAACAGGCGAATCTACCCACTGGCCCACCTGAAGTTATGACCGTAGAGATGTTCAAATCTTATATGGCGGTAAGATATACATGGGCAAATTTTCCTGCCTTGATGCTGAAACTTGCTTGGATCTGATCTCTATTGCTTTTATATTCTTTTGGCACTGTAGGTTGATAAGAAAGTTGCCGATGGATTACTTAGACTTATCCTCCTGAAAGGTTCTCTGGGTAATTGCGTTTTTACTGGAGATTATGATAGAAAAGCCCTAGACGACACTCTACGTGCATTTTGCAAATCTTGATGTCAGTCACGGCGGAGATCAATCCCAATCGTATGTGGTATTTCCGTCAAGTCTTTGTTTATGCAGGTTGCTATTTGCCAGCACTCAATTGGGACAGTTCCTGCCCTTGGCCTTCAACAAAACCCTTGTGAGAAGCCCTTAACAAAATTTTTAGAATCTTATAGGCTGCACTAGGTGTCTTCAAGATTTGACAGTTAATACGTGCCTATTTGTATGTAATGCTCATGCTTGTTCACATATAAGTAATGAACTCATCTCCAAGTTATTGTACATTTCTTTTTAGCATGTCCTGCCCATCATTACTTTTCCATTTAGGGAATGTTTTCTTTGGAAATTTCTCATTATCTCCCCTTGAAATGGAGAAACTACATGTAGTCTTGTGAAATCATTTTCAAACCACATTCAAGCACAAGGGTTTTATTTATGAAACCCACCTAAATTAGGAACCTAGGGCCGATTTCAAAGTAGTTTGTCTGTTCAACCCTATCAGGAGTAATTTGATATTTTGCGTCTCCCTCGAACGGTTTGAAGGGATTCATGTTGCAGAATTGCAGCGTGGCAAATCAACCAAGCCTCCAAAGTATACAAAATGAAGTGTACAATGTGGAAAAATGATTTACACTCCTAAAAGTACATAACCTTCTATATGGGGTTACAATGTCTTTATTCCTTTATACTCTCTCTCTCCTCTTTGACCATGTAGTCTCTTATACGAATCATGAGGCCGAGGCATTCCTTCCCATGCGGTCATTCGTGGTTGGAATTGAACCCTGAGTTCTCTTTACGAACCATAATTGGATAATTTTCATTTGAAAGAAAGTTACAGAGATTTAAAGCTCGTAGACACTAGGTTAGTATACCAAACCCATCAGTGAATCAAATAGCCATCATCACTTTGGTGAGTGGTGACCATTAACCAACCAATAGGGTCGAATATAGAAATGCACAGAGTGACATATGATTCATACTAAATTAAAATGTGTTAAAAAATTTAAAATATCGGATATTATATATTAAGATTAATTCCTGTTGAAACCGATACGTATCAGCCGACCCGGGTACTTAAAACCATGCTTGCAATCTATGTGGTAGATGGTTTCTCCTTAAGCCATGTCTGTAGTCTGTACAAAACTGAAAGGCAAAATAAGACAGACAGAGATGCCCCCACCGCCAAATTGCCAAATTGGCAACCCTAAACTCTCTGTGCATTAACCCATCCAAGCCATTGGCATTTATGATAAATCAGTCTGAGAATCTTACTTCCTCACATCCGGCCCCTAGCTAGGATGCTTATGAGTATTAAAACATCCTCTACCTGTTCAAGGCAATTTTTCCTTTCTCTTATAGCCAATGTTTTATGGTACTGAATGATGAACAGAACACTTCTTCTAGTGATTGTCAAAACCAAAAGTACCCCAAGAAAGGAGGGTACATAAAGTACAGGGAAAAAGACAGTTACCTCCCCTGTAACTTATCTTATTGACAGTTGACCCCTAAAGGTTTCAAAAAAGACAGCTACCTCTCCTAAACAAACTATTAAAATCCAAATAGCCCAAATTTTTAACGGTGTTAAAGTTAAATTTTTATGGACAACCCTACCCTCAACGTTTTATTCCTACTTTAAATCCTATAGTTGTTAAAAGACCAATATAACCCTTTTAGATACCCAACTAAAAAATAAACCCTAATCTCTTCTTCTTCTCATTGTCCCTCACAACGTTTCCTATATGGCGGAGATGATTTGTTGGACTTAGCTGTAAGCAGAGGTATTTCAGGCGACCAATGAGACAAAACTTCTAATTTGTAAGCGGAGGTATTTCAGGCGACCAGTGAGGCGAAACTCCTACATTTGTAAACGGAGGTATTTCAGGTTCGTGCAAATATTTGGGGATTTTGAAGATGAAGCATTCTACTGCTGCCACTACTTATTAAAAGCTAATTAAAAGACAATCCTTACAGTGCTTTAGTGCTTCAGTGCTTCAATTGTTTGCAGCAGCAGGTAGGGTTTCGAATGACAGTCAGTGCTTAAGGATTTGTAGCGGTCAGTGCTTCATGCTTGGAAGCGGTTTGTGCTTCAAGATTTGAAGTGGCCAAATCACCCAAGGATTTGCAGCGGTTTGTGCTTCAAGATTTCAAAGGAACATGAGAATTTCAAGGTCCTTGCAATGACAGGACGGAACTGCTTCAAGATTTTAGCGGAAACATTTCGAAAACTCCTTACTGCTTCAAGATTTCAGAGGAAACATTTCAAATGATGAACTGCTTTGATGTTCAAGGATTTGCAGCGGTGGAGAGCTCTGAAGACGACGGCGATTCAAGGGTTTGGAAAACGGAATAACAATGACCTCGACTGTGGTTAGCAAGCAAGGAATCGGGGAATCGTTCGACTGGCAAATAGTAACATTATTAAATAGTAAGGATAAAATGGGTAGTTCATATATCTAAAAGGGTAGTTTGGTATATAATAAACTATTGGGACTCCTACCGTTACCATATAATGGAATATTCTTAGCGGATGGGGCTATTTGGATTTTAATAGTTTGTTTAGGGGAGGTAACTATCTTTTTTGAAACATTTGGGGGTCAACTGTCAATAAGGTAAATTACAGGGGAGGTAACTGTCTTTTTCCCTAAAGTAAAATATTTGTATTTCAATCCTCATATGTTATACCTACCAAACAACGGCTATTTTAATGACCCCAATCACCGAATGTGTTTGTTTTGGTACTACCCTACAGTATGAATGCATTTAATCTAGGGTTTTTTGAATTGTAACAAAAGGTTATTTCATCGTAAAATTTGCAGAAGTCTCTAAACGAAATATCAAATCTGTCTTCCTGTGTATTAAGGTTTCCATGATGACTCAATGAATATGTATTAAAGGAAATTGGTTGCAACTACATGTTATAACAATCCTTGTTGAGTTGACCATCTATTTAATTTTAATCCAAGTTCAAAATTAATTTCCCCTTTTATGCTTTGGTTTCTTTCATTCAAGAAAAACAATAAAAGTAGGACTGAGTTTTTCTCCATACACAGTGAGCTTCGGTTACTGATAGATGGGCATCTAGGATCAGTAGGGTGGGCACGATCCACATTCGTTAGTTGGGGCAAGGTCATTAATGATCTTATCGCTTAGTTTCCTCATTACAGGAAAAGAAAACTTTCACCATAAAAGTTTACTGGTGGGTAATTAATGTTTTAAGTTTCATTACAACTAGTTTAATTAATAAATTAAATTATGAACTTCAAGACTATGTTTGGAACCCAAGAAAAGAAAAAAAAAATTGAAATAGAGGAGAGAGATAAATACATAAGTTCATGACAGTTTTATCATTATTTTTGTCTTATAATGATTTTTTTCTTTTTCTTTCTTGTCTTAGGTAGTGTAGATTCAAACAAGTTTCGAAATGTATTCTTTCCTTTGGCCGACCTGAAATTATTGACTTTGGAGATATTCAAATCTTGTACGGCGGTAACATATACTGTTGGGAGTTTAGTCCCACATTGACTACTAAATACTCTTCAATCTCCTTACATGTGGGAATCCCTTCACCTACTAGTTTGAACTTTTGAGATGAGAACTTTACATGGTATCAGAGTAAATTTTCACTGTATCTAGCCTCCAAGTGTCTACAGTATATACCACGTGTAGAGAAATATTGGGAGTTTAGTCCCACGTTGACTACCAAATAGTCTTCAGCCGCCCCCTTATACACATGGGAATCCGTCCACCTATTAGTTCAAACTTTTATAATGAAAACTTTACATATACATATGTAGAAAAATTCCCGCCTGAAAATTTTTTATTTTTTTTGAAACTTGTCAATAATTCTTTTGTATTCTTAAACAAATGTAGGTTGATAAGAAGGTCGCTGATGGACTTACTTAGGCTTATCCTCCTAAAAGATCCTTTTGCTAACTGTATTTTCATTGTGACAGAATGGCCCAAGATAAAACTCTAGATGCATTTTAATTTGCAAGTCCTGATATCAACCTTGGCACAGAATTAACAAAGATCATCCCCATTATGCCATATTTAGTTGCTTAGTATGATTTATTTTATTTATTTATATTTAAAATAAATTAATATAATCTAGCTTAGAAGGTGTTTATCATTATTGTGATAATCTATTAGTATTTCTTTATGTCTAGTGGTACAAGACGGTTATTATTTATAACTCATAATTTATTCTAATACCTTAGAATATCGATCCAATACTGATCCTAGATCGATTTTCAATGAGACTGATACCCCTTCCGAAACCGTGAACTAAAACCATTCAACATACACCCATCTGTTTGACATGAAAATTATCAATACATGTTGAGGGTGTTGTCGATGGAATCGGGGAAGAGAAAACAGACAGTATGGAACTCCTAACAAGATTCAAGAGCTCCTTAAAGAAGGGATTCCTGAGGTGTTACTAGCTGAATACATTCTCTATGACTCCCAGATCAGACATTAATCACAGACATTAGATAGAATGGTGGTAGAGAAGACTGGAGGAAGAAAGTTACCCCAAGAGAGGCGAAAAACATTTTTTGTTCTTGAACCCTTTTTCTTGTTCTCGCTTTGCCCTTCCAGGGCTACATATATATATACTCGATAAATTATGAACCTTTGCCTTTGAGACCAGTTAGTTCCTGACAGCCACCGTTTGTGATTTGACTATATAGGGTACCGTAGGCCAGTAGACTTTCGACCTCCTAGTTCAGACTGTTACATCATGTCAGTCACCTTTCGATCCCCTGGTACAGATCATTACATCATGTCAGTCACCTTTCGACCCCCTGGTACAGATCATTACATCATGTCAGCCACCTTTTGACCCCTTAGGATTACTTTTCGACCCCTTTGTGGGCCATGTTCTTCTGGGTTCCCAATCATTCGTCCCTGTCATGGTTCTGTTTCCAAGTAATATTTCACCTTTTCGCCGATTCGAACTGAGATCTTTTGAATCGGCGGGTCAGATCAAAATGTTTAGCATTGATGGTTGTTGTTGACATTTATCGCCATTGATAGTGACCCATCCATGGCCCAGCTACCCTTGTCTAGTCATTACCTCCAGTTTGTGTCAGATCAGGGAGGGGTCGAACTTAGACATCTTTTAAGATTTACCATAACACCTTCCTTTTCAATGTCCTGGATGACCGTCACGTAGTCATTTCCTGTGGTTGAAATGTATGCCACGGAGTTACCTTCTGTGATTGACTTCCAGCGGATATTTTCCCCCAACAGAGGACACATGTAGATCCCTATCATTTAATTATCAGGTAAATGAATGTTCTAAAGGACCACATTTCTTTCCTTCAGCCTCCCTGTTTGGTGATCCATGTTAGTTGTAGAATTGCAGTTGTATTGAGCGAGTTTGAGTTGGAAATGGACCAACTAAAGTCTAGATAGAAACACTTGGTTTCAATTTCCAAATTCATACAGTGGATTGAATGTCATAATTTGATAATTTTCATTTGAAAAAATAAAAATAAAAATAAAAGAGATAATTTGGAGTTTGAAAACACCATATATAGGTTGGTAAGTTGGTAACCCAAGCCCATCAATAATGAAATCAACCAACCATCTTCTCTTCACTTTGGTGAGTGGTTATAATTGACCATAGCCAGAAGGGCACAATCAATGAGCCTCACCTTTTGTTGTCCAATGTTAGCTGGAACTTAAGGTTTTTGCTCAACCCTCTAGTCTTCCCCTTGCAACTGGTAGTTGATTGTTTCTCTCTCTTTAACAAAACCGAAAGATAAAACACAGACAGGGATGCCCCCACTCGGACAAAATGCCAATCCTTGGCATTAAGCATTTATGATTTGTCTCTGTCTGAGCCTCTCATGGTCATGAGTCTGGGTCCTATTGGGGGCAATCGCGACGGTGGAGCGCCAGTGGAAACCGACCCTCCATTGGGAGAGTTCGGGCTGAGCGGAGGGTGGCATGGTCATGAGTCGGGCCCTATCTCCATGGGTACCCTCTCTTTCATAGGTGGGTCCCACACCCATGAAAGGATCGTTGGAGATACCCATGTGGGGAGAGGATCAGGACACTATGATCATGGCCTCACATCCCATAGTTGGAAAATTAATACTGAAAGATGAAACTAGTTGTCATTCAAGTAGGTGACAATTCAGAACTGACAATTTTTTCATCTTAAAATACTAAAAATATCTTTGTATATTATGGTTTCTATGATAACCCAACAAATATACATTAAATGAAATCAAAGATGCCAACTTTTATTGATTAGAGAAGTGACATTTAGCCGGATCCAATACTAAAACATCCTCCTGCATTGCATGGTCATAGCAATTTTCCTTTCTTATATGGTCAATATTCAATGGTGAATACTGAACACTGATTGTGCTGCTGTTCTTCGTGTACTTTGCCCAACCAGACTCCACCGTTCTTCTTTCTTGTACTTGCCCAATCATAAGTGGTCGAATAAAGCAGGAGAGATCATATATGTAAATTATCATCTACCTACCAAACATTAGGTATATTAATGATACCAAACTCAGAATGCATTTATTTATTCAACCTCAAAATTTTCTATTCTGTGAGAGATCACACCCACATTCAGGTTCATAACTTCTCTCTTATATGTTGAAGGTTCAAAATATTCTTGAAGGTGATCAGAATCTGGATCATCCTATTCAAGCGTAACGATGTCATCCTTTGAATTTTTCGTGGGTGAAAGAAAACTCGATCTTAACTCAGATGTTAAAATTAATTTTCTCATTTTGAGGTGTGGTGTTTTACCAACTGAGCTAATCCTCTTGGGTTAACACAATCAGAGTTATTCGCCATTCTCAAAGTTGCAAACCGTCACAATGGTTTGATCACGATATTGGCAATCTGATCACCAAACTTCAAGATCTTTGGTTATAATTAAGGGTGTCAGATGGGATGGTTCTTCGTAATTGGCATGGTTAATTCTTCCGGTCTCAAGAGGGTCATTCTCAAGCTCCAGTTGATTAATGGCTCTAAGAACTATTTATAGAAGAAAAACTTTCATATTTATGAAAGAAAGTTTTTCATAATTTATGAAAATGGAAAAGTATAAGCTCAAGCTTCTCAAATATCAATTACAGATGATAAGATTCAGCCATATGTTATCAGAGATTAATGATGCTACAAGCCGAACTAAACTTCAGCAAATAATATAATACCATAGAAAATATCCAAGAATTTGTCGTCCGAAATTTGGACTAAAAAGTAGAGCATCTAGACCAAAGGGTAGGGGTGTGAACGGGCTGGTCCGAGTAGGTTTTGGTTCGGACCAAATCGGGGCCAAATCGGTGTTTGTTTTATAGGCCTGACTGAAACATGTCCATTAAGAGGTTCAGGCTGGATAGGTTGTACTGTGCACATTAACTACAGGGCCGGTCCAATGTTGGGTAGCTATCGGGCTGGGCTTATAGGGCTGACTTTGGGCTGGTTCGGTTTTGGTCCAATTACTAGCCTTGTAAAGGGTGCCATATTACTTGGATGCTGATGAGGTTGACTATTATATGTCTAAATTCCTGACATTTAGTTTAATTCAGGTCAGGATGAAGTTTGGTTCGGGCTCTATCAATTCGGGCTTGGCCGGTCTACTTTAACAGTTCGGTTTCAGGCTAGCCCGGACCGGACTGGGACTGAGAAGTATTATAACAAGCTAAGACGAAACATGTCCACTATCAGTTCAGTCCAGGTCAGTTTCGGATTAATTCGAGCCGGCTCAATCAGGGTTACCAGTTCGGTCTCAAAATTGTCACCCCTACTAAAGGATATGTATTTATATTGGTATTATCCAGATAACCGAAACAACTTTCTCAATCCCCAATATTTGAGGTATATCAATGTACACATATGGGCCTGATTTACCTATATACAAAATACACATGCAAACCAATACATATAATAATTGAAAGAGATCAAAGATGGAAAAGAGTTTATATATGCATGCTTAGGGATATGCATGTTAAATGGTTCTTAACGGGTCCAGTTCCAAAGCCTAATAATTTCGATTATGGACCCACTGGGAAACCTGTCCCAGAACCGTTCCATCCCAATTAGTAATTGGTCCAAGAACTACCTCTCAGAATCGTTCCATTCGATAATGAGATGGGACGGTTCACGGATTTAGCAGGTCCAATCTAGCTGGTTCAGTTCTGTACCCAAATTGACACCCTTAGGCCTTAGTTGTAATCTTAGTTGTAATCTTCCCTCGAACAAAATGGAAATTAATTTCCACGGTTGGTTCTTGCATGTGATTTTGGATTCCACCCGTGATAGTTGCTGCAGAATTGAGAAAACCAATGTAAGAAAAAGGGGGAAAAAAGGCACAAAAAATTGCAAAGAAGAGCCACGACTTAAGTAAGATTACAAAAAACTCAGGACTAACATGTTATGAGAAGATGATAGTTCATCTCTATGTATTTGTATCATTCATGAGATCTTATCACTGTTCATATTCAATGGGTCCCATACTCTAGAGGTGAGTCCCACATCACATCGATGGTGATAATATTCTATGGAGAGTACATGTACATGCAGGTGATCCGAACTCCATGTATTCTTCATGGGATCTATCACCGTTCATATAGTGTGGAACCACCTCTTTTGGAGTATTGGATCCCCTAGATATGTGGAGGATACAAGTACATGTAGGTAGGTGGACATTTTTTAGAAGAAAAAAAAAGGGTAATTTACACCGGAGGTATTCGACGTTTGAGAAATCATACCAGAGGTACCTCACGTTTCAAAAATCATACCAGAAGTACTTTTTTTCATATTTTTAACATTAACTCTATCTAACGTTGGCATCCTTCATGTTTACCATTAGATTTACCTCAAACTTTCAGAAACTGATGGTTTCTTGTTGAATTATCCTTATTTGGTGCCTGATCGTTGGCACACCCTCCAGAAAAGTAGCAAGTTGGGGTGTGGAGTTTTCACTGGAAGTGCGTACCATGATCGAGATTTGTGATTTGGTGATGAGCAACTGCCGGTGAGGAATGGCCACGAGAGAGGACACAGGCAAGAGAAGGGTGGGCAATTGAGACAGGGATGAACACATGGGAATCTGAATGATGAATCATTGCGGCAACAGAATAGTGAGAGCGTGAACCAAGACAATTATGCTAAACAAGGGTAAATTTAGAAGTACAAAAATAGAAGGTACCCCAAGTGTAAAATTTTTGAAACGACAGATACCTCTGGTATAATTTCTCAAAACATCAGGTACCTCTGGTATGATTTTTGAAACGTGGAGTACTTCTGGTACGATTTTTCAAAACATCAAGTACCTCTAGTGTAATTTTCTATAAAAAAAAAAAAAACACACAAAAGGGCGTGAGGGCAATAACCGTAAAAGTTGCAAAAGTGGCAAAAAAAATTTAAAAAGCCGTAGAGTTAGTTGGCCGACCATAACGTTTACATTAATTGGCGGGAAGAGATAGCCAGCCCATCAGTGCAGCTACTCCACAAAAGAAGTCCGCCCTTTCATGTGCGGACAGAGCCCTCATTTTCCACTTCTGCCTGGGTTTCCCCTTCTCTCTCTCTCTCTCTCTGTCTGTAAGCTTACAGTGTTTCAATGGAGGAAGTAGAGCTCTACTCCATGAGGTCTCCCGGCGAGATGCCGCTGAATGATTCAGACCCAAAATTGAACTCCGAAAGCAAACCCCAAGATTCATTCTTGGGCCTCTTCGCTCTTGCAGATACCACGGACTATCTTTTAATGTTCTTCGGCAGCGTTGGAGCATGCATTCATGGTTCCGCACTTCCTTTCTTCTTCGTTCTCTTTGGTCATCTCATCCACTCTTTGGGCTCCCTTGCCGTAAATCCTCATCGATTCGCTCCTGAGGTCTCAAAGGTACAAATGACGACTTTCTCTCATTTCTTCAGTTCTCTCTCCAACTTCCTCTTTCTTCTTATACGAGATTTCAATTGGACTGCTGTACTTTTTTTTCCCTAACTTTTTCTTCTTCACCCTACAAGGGTTGTATAACAGAGTACTCTGAGATTCTGTTCTTCATGATAGAATTCATTTTTAATTTGATTAATGTGATTTTCTCCATAGTTATATTCAGAACTGAGTTTCTGATTCTTTTTTCCTTCTATAACAGCGCACTCTGGAGTTGGTTTATTTAGGATTTGTTGTCTTGGTTTCGGCATGGATGGGTATGTATGTCTTGATCCTAATTTAGAAAAACAAAAAACAGATATTCTTCTTGTTGGGTTAGTTGAGAACTGATGTCCTTGATGTAATGTATCTAAGGAGTCGCGTGTTGGATGCAAACTGGGGAGAGACAGACAACCCGTTTGAGATTGAAGTATCTTCAATCAGTCTTGAGACGAGATATCAACTTCTTTGACACAGAAGCTAGGGATGCAAATATCCTTTACAGAATCTCAAGTGATGTTATACTGGTACAGGATGCAATAGGTGATAAGGTACCTGAATGAACCAGACTCTGTGTTCTGTTCTGTAACATTATTGACTCCAGATGAGAGCACTAAACTGGGCCTTGTCTTCCCATTTAAATGCTGCAGATATGCCATAGCTTGCGCTACATCGCACAATTCGTTGTTGGCTTTGTCATAGGGTTTGCATCAGTTTGGCAGATTTCTCTTCTTACCCTTGCTGTCGTTCCCTTGATAGCAGTCGCAGGTGGAGCATATACAATAATTATGTCTACCCTGTCAAAAAAGAGTGAGGAAGCTTATGCTAAAGCAGGGAAGATCGCAGAAGAGGTAGTTTCCTATGTCTTTCTCATCTCAAGATTTATATTTGCTATTGTATCTTGGCAATAAGCTTCTAGGGGTTTTCAAGTATTTTTCTAGGGTGCTACTACCTCCATAGCCGTAACGAACTAGAATTAGACAACTACCAACTATACCCTCATACAGTTCCACCTTGTAAAGTGAAAGAAACTTTGAACCTACTCCTGCATGCAAAGAACAAAGAATATCTATCAAAAATATACCTACCTTGCATGCATCATTCCCTCAGAACAAACAACTTCTTCCTGACATCCCATTCTAAGGTGAGCATTTCTCTAGTTTTAGTGACAATGTATATGCAAGTATGTCCAAATTATGTCACAAAAACCAAATTTAATATATAAATATACATTTTAACTTCTGCAAATCCCTTTTGTTGCTCAATGGAGTTCAAATTGCTATTTTGATTGAAGCTTAATGATAAACTAGTTTGTGTAACCTTGTTATCACTTGCAGCAAACTGACATTAATCTCTTTCTGCATTTATCAGATAATTTCACAGATACGTACCGTGTACTCGTTTGTGGGGGAGGATAAAGCAATCAAAGCATACTCCAGTTCCCTTAGCAATGCCCTCAAACTGGGGAACAAGGGTGGAATTGCAAAAGGAGTTGGTGTTGGTTTTACTTATGGCTTGTTATTTTGTGCTTGGGCATTACTTCTCTGGTATGCTAGCGTCCTCGTCAGGCACCGGGACACCAATGGTGGCAAAGCATTTACAACAATTATCAATGTTATCTTCAGTGGATTGTAAGCCCACTCTAAAAAATTGGAACAACTAACTTTTTGGTTTATTATTTGTTAAGAATTTTTCCCATTAACCAGTTGCCTAGTTGTGCTTTGTAGTGCTCTAGGCCAGGCTGCTCCAAACCTTGGTGCTATTGCTAAAGGACGGGCCGCTGCAAGCAATATAATGAGTATGATCAAAACAGATATGGGTTCTTCTAAGGGTTTCAACAATGGAATAATTTTACCAAAAGTATCCGGGAAAATTGATTTCTGTGAGGTATCATTTGCCTACCCTTCACGTCCCAACATGATCTTTGAAACTCTGAGCTTTTCCTTTAGTGCGGGGAAGACATTCGCAATAGTTGGTCAAAGTGGGTCCGGAAAGAGCACCATTATATCAATGATAGAACGATTTTATGAACCAACATCAGGTATCTAAGAATTGTTTTTTTGTTCCAAGTTCCAACAATAGAATCAAGTATTAGAATCAAAAGAACACATGCATAACTACTAGACCAATATTATAGGGAAAATATTGCTGGATGGGCATGACTTGAAGAGTCTCCAACTAAAGTGGCTACGAGAACAGATGGGACTGGTTAGTCAGGAACCAGCACTATTTGCAACAACAATAGCTGAGAACATTCTATACGGTAGAGAGGATGCAACCTTGGAGCAGATCGTAGAAGCTGCCAAGGCTGCAAATGCCCATTTGTTTATACAGGAACTACCTGATGGTTATCACACACAGGTTGGTATATAATCTTTGTACTAATATTAGGAGCTTCGTTCACCTGTTCTCTGTTTGATAAGGATAAAGGGCCATCATTCTAAACCACCTTGGGAGGAGAAATCTTGGTTCTAAATTCATGTGATAATGGAAATTTGATCATCTTAAGTTGCTTATGAATGAATACTTTGACCAGTGACCTTCATCAATCAGGTTACCAGATTTGGGTGCCAGGATCATCTGGTTGGTCTAATTGTTATGATAATATGCCATATAACATCCTGAATCAGTGACACATGATCTAAATGCCTACTGGCTGACAATGCCATTTGCACAAATGGTTTTCGGTTCTCACCAAGAATTTATCTTTTGGAATTAACTTTATTAGCATAAGCATTCAATTCACTTTCTCAGAGTTTATAGTTCTTTTTTCCTGATTTAAGGTGGGAGAGGGGGGAACTCAGCTGTCCGGTGGACAAAAGCAAAGAATCGCCATTGCAAGAGCAGTAGTGAGGAACCCAAAGATTTTACTTTTGGATGAAGCTACAAGTGCTCTTGATTCAGAATCGGAATTCATTGTGCAGCAGGCACTCGATAGGATCATGACAGGTCGCACAACAATCATTGTTGCACACAGATTGTCCACGATTCGTGATGTTGATACAATTATTGTCCTGAAGAATGGAAAGGTTGTTGAAAGTGGAGCACATTTAGAATTGATGTCCAAGGGTGGAGATGGAGAGTATGCCACTCTCGTTAGCCTGCAGATGTCAGAAAGCATAAAAAATCCAAACCAGGAATGTTCTATTATATCTTCAAAAACTTCAACATATTTAGAAGCTCCCAGCATTCAGAATGATGACCAAAAGGTTAAATCAATTGATAAAAGAGATCTGAATACAGAAAAGGGACCCTCGAGCGAACCCATCCATGCCCCAACATCATCAATTTGGAAACTAGTTAGAATGAATGCACCTGAGTGGCCGTTTGCAGTATTGGGCTCAATGGGTGCTATTCTGGCCGGCATGGAAGCTCCTCTGTTTGCGCTTGGAGTCACACATGTATTGGGTGCATTTTATTCTCATGACGACTTACGAATCAAGAATGAGGTCCAGCGAGTGGCACTTGCATTTGTTGGAGTAGCTGCTCTTACAGTTCCTATATATCTGCTGCAACACTATTTCTATACTGTGATGGGAGAACAGTTAACTGCTCGTGTTCGGCTCTTGATGTTCACAGGTGCTTCCCTGCTCCTACAAACTCCAATTGTTATGGTATTTTTACTTAATTAAATTTGGGAGATCTAACAAAAAGTATCAACTTGCTATGCTATTAAAGATTCACTCCACAATAGGTTGTTGGGTGACTCAAACGAGTTTCTTTTTTTTTCAACTCCAATGAGTTTCTGCTCTTACTTTTCAAGAATTTATCAGTAAGAAAACTAATATTATTTTTGAAAGACAGGAGAAATGGTTATTTTTTCTGAGAAAGTACAAGGAAAGGAGGTAATTCTTGTAGAAACTTTGGCTGAGTCTAGCCATTTCTTGAGCACCCTAAAAAATTTATAGGAAAAAGAAAACAAGTTCCTCTCTTACAGATGAATGGGCAGAAACAAATGTAATAAAAGGGAAAAAGCCACTGAAATTCCTGAAATATGAGAACTACATAACTCAAAAGAATATTTTCAGATTAATAAGCTACGTTACTGTAATATGGCAAATTTTAAATGCCCAACATGAAATTGTCATTGGTGTGAATCATCCAGGCAACATTGTATTCAAGAAAGGAAAAGATTATATAACAGTTGGCAAGAAGATTTTCAAACGACTTAAGCTTTTGTCACTTCAATATTCTTAATGTTGCAAATTGCTTTCAGACTCACTCATTGTTTCTGAACCGCAGCTATCCTTTCTAATGAGATTGGCTGGTTTGATTTGGAGGAAAACAACACTGGATCCCTGACCTCAAACTTGGCAGCGGATGCAACGTTAGTAAGAAGTGCACTTGCTGACCGACTCTCAACCATCATGCAGAATCTGGCACTCACTGTGACAGCATTTACTATTGCATTTGTATTCAGTTGGCGCATGTCGTTTGTTATCATCGCTACCTTCCCCTTACTAATTGGAGCCTCCATAGCTGAGGTAGGCCTCAAAACACCCCAGATTGGTGACTATTATATATTGGTTTGGTCTATAATATTTCTACATGGACACATCAAATTGTGGGTTTCAAACCCTGCAACTGTATCTTGTGTAAAGCTTTATCATCACTACTGCTGCTTATGTTTTCATGATCCTTCTCTTCTTTTTTGGGTGGCGTTTTCAGCAACTTTTTCTAAAGGGATTTGGAGGAGATTATGCGCACGCATACTCCAAAGCATCCTCTGTGGCTAGTGAAGCAATCACCAACATCCGTACAGTGGCTGCGCTTGGTGCCGAAGACGGGATCTTAGCCCGCTTCAACAATGAACTAAACCAACCAAAAAAGCAAGCACTTTTACGTGGACATATCTCAGGCCTGGGTTATGGTGTGTCACAACTTTTTGCATTCTGTTCATACGCACTCGGCCTTTGGTATGCATCTATTCTTATCAAGCACAGAGATTCAAATTTTGGAGATATCATCAAGTCCTTCATGGTGTTGATAGTCACTGCTTTGGCAGTAGCAGAGACACTTGCGCTTACACCTGACATTGTAAAGGGATCACAAGTTCTTGGGTCAGTCTTTAGTATTCTTGAAAGAAAAACAGCCATAGACCCTAACAAGCCAACATCAGAGGTGGTAACACAAATCAATGGACACATAGAATTCAGGAATGTTAGCTTCAGGTACCCCACAAGGCCTGATGTTGTCATCTTTGAGAACTTGAATTTACAACTACTGGCAGGGAGAAGTCTTGCAATTGTGGGACAAAGCGGATCAGGGAAGAGCTCTGTGATTTCACTTATACTGAGGTTCTATGATCCCATTTCAGGGGCAATTCTAATAGATGGGCGTGACATTAGGAATCTAAACTTGAAATCATTAAGGCTAAAGATTGGTCTAGTTCAACAAGAGCCAGCATTGTTCTCTACCACAATCTATGAGAACATTAGGTATGGAAAGGATGATGCATCTGAAATTGACATAATGAAGGCAGCCAGAGCAGCAAATGCACATGGGTTCATAAGTAGAATGCCTGATGGGTACCAGACCCAGGTGGGGGATCGTGGAATACAGCTATCAGGAGGGCAGAAACAGAGAGTGGCAATTGCAAGAGCAATATTAAAAGATCCTGCAATCCTCCTTTTGGATGAGGCCACTAGTGCATTGGATACGGCCTCAGAGAGGCTTGTTCAAGAGGCTCTCAATAATCTAATGGAGGGCCGAACTACAATTGTGGTGGCACACAGGTTATCGACTATCCGTGATGCAGACAGTATTGCTGTGCTTCAACATGGGAGGGTGGTTGAATCTGGAAGTCATGAGGAGCTCATTCGTAGACCCAAGAGTATGTATAGACAACTAACTAATCTTCAACAAGAAACCAGTGTTGAAGATCTTGATTGATTGGTAGTACTAGGAACAAAATAAGGATTTGGCTGTGATGGGTCTGGCATACTGCAAATAAGGAAAGAAAAAGAAAGAAAAAATATTTTGCTCTCTTTCTTTCACAAGTTCAATTTGAGGATAGCTACTAAGTATAATGTCAACATGATTACCAAGATACATCCTGCACCTATGTAAATTAATTAAATTGCCTACTTCAAAAGATCAAATCAAAATGATGAGAAGAATTTTGCCCCTGACCATTATCTAAGGGATTGCTATTTCTCTTGTAGTCAAATACTGCATGTAAGAAATGTTAGTTGCCTACAGACTACAGAGAAGAAGAAAATAAGACATTTTTTTTCTGCTTTTGTAGGTTTTCTTTCTCATAATGTGTATTTGGATTGAACACATACATCGTACTGACATTCTTCTTGATATTACATTAACAAGTTCATACTTCATCACAAAAATTTCTTATGATGCTACATGTTTAGTGAGAATGAACAATAACAGTACAGTACCTTGTTGCTCAATTTAGTCCTTTGTTGAGATTATTACTCTCCTTACAGCATTTTTTCTACTAGCATATGCTTGGCTAAGAGTGGATGTTAAAATCTCAGTACTTCGTTGCTTAATTTTATGTTTTCTTTTTCCCTCAGAGATCACTACACTTCAATTCCAACATTCACCTTATCCATATATTAATTTTTGAAGACAAACTCAATCATGTGGCCCAGCATGTATTGAATATTTTCTAGCCATGCAGGTCTTGAGTCTTGAGCAGAATTGGCTTGTTGATTATGTCATATATGTAATGCTTCTAGGCTGAAAATTTTCCATATGAGTCAATGATGATGTGGATGAGGCTGGAAAGGATTCCCTGCTTTGCTTATAAAGGTTACAATTTTCAATTTGTGGAACCATTTTGCCCAATGAAAATCCCTTGAATACTTGTATAAATTTGGGTAGCGCCATGGAGTTGGGGGTTGGCGTAGGAGATATTGGCTCATTGCCTTTCATACAAAGGCATGGGATGAGATAGATGGGCTACACTGTTCATATTTCATACTAGTAACCATGTAGAGGTTTCAAAGTCCTCTCCAAGATGTCTTGGAATTTTATTTTAATTTTTTTTTTATATATCATTTTTTAGGGTTGGTGGTTTGAGGTGGGGGAAGATGAAAATTTCATCCTCCAATCTCCTTACATCTAAAAGTAACACATCATAAACAAGACATGACAATAGCCATCCAAGGGAGTTAGCTTGGAAAAGATAAATAGTAAGTGTTCTTTTACCTGTAATTCCCTTTATAACCCTTGGAAACTCACTTCATCCAGCTCCTGGGTATTTTGTTCAGCATCCTAAAAGAACTATAACACCCAGTGTTAAACCTAGAAAAAGCAAACAAAATTTACATGCCCAAAAATTAAATTTATTCCTCTTCAAGCTTTCCTTACAAATTGTTATGATGGCTCTCCCTATCTCCTCCCACTCTACAATCTCCTTGCTATTGTTACGCCAACGTACCCAAAGCGCAGAGCAAAACTGCTAGGGCATCAACATTAAATATGCTCTAAAGTTGAGAATAGCTTCAAAGCATATCCATGTATATACATGGATGTACATCTAGGTGGACTCTTTTTACTGCATTTAAGTTTAGGGAAAATGTCACTTGTGTCTTCTCACATGGGCTATGAAATGACCTTCTACCTTTCTTTGTGGGTATTTGTGCTTGTTTTCATATTGGACCTTGTGCTGGGGAAGGATTCATGCAACCCCACAAAACCTAGAGAATGACACAATTGTTCCGTCACATGATTGTTGGCCAGTTGTTGTCATTGTCAACAATCCTTGCTGATATGGCGCTGTGGCTCAGTCAAAAGGAGAGAGAGTGTCAATGCAAGTGCGAGAAGTGATCTGGACCATCTAGCAGTGTGTTGGCAATGGTACTAGCCAAGTTAACTGGGTCTGAGTTGACTAGCTAGGGAAGCATACAACAATCGATCAAGCTCTACATGAGTTCAGTAGGTTTCTAAGCTGCAAGAAAGTAATTGTAAGTGTGTGGGAACCCAAGAGGATCCCTATTGGGCTAAGTCTATGTATAATGGTATGTTATGAAACACTTGATTCACTTGCTTTGCTTCTGTGTAGCGTGACAGTATGTGCACCTTAAGAAAGATTTCTTTCTATTGAGGATATCTCACCCAATTTTTTATGTTAACGAATCCGATCTAATAGGTGATATCTCTCCCCCCAGTTGTAAGCCGATCAAAGGACCATTATTCAAAGCACCTGCGAGATCCAATCAGATCTCAAAAACGCTCCTACAATGCCAGGCACAGAAGTCGATAGGGTGGGTTGCTGGTGCACCAAAAGCTTTAGAAGATTCTTTTTGAATTAATTTTGTTGGTCGATCTTCAAAGAGGCATATCTGTCTCATTTTTTTATCTGAATCGGACAATTCCAAGTGCTTTCTCTTTGTTTCTTGAAGGTCTATGGTTTGAGAAGAAAAAATGGGGAAGAATGTGAACAGAAGCTTTATGGGGAAGAATGTGAACAGAAGCTTTGGGTTTAGGCAAAACATCTACTTTGAGGTTGTTGGTGAGGTTTTTAGGAATTGATTCTTTGTATAAACCTTTTATGGGTTCATCAAGACTAATGAAAGGGTATTGCTGGTTTGGAATAGTTGTGGGCAATTGATGGGAAGTTGTGTGATTAGTTGAAGCTTCAAATAAAGCTTTACTAGAGTGTTTTATGTGTTGAAGAAAAGGGGGAAGTAGAACAGAAAAGGGAGCTTGGGTTTGGTGTGGAAGCCTTTCTTTGAAGGTCTTGAAGTGTTGTTGGGATTTTAGAGAGTTGTGTAAGCTTTGTAGAGCTTTAATGGTGATTTGGTGAGTTTAGGAGTGTAGAAGAAGATTGAGATGTCCTGGGAGCTCTATCTTGTATGCAACTATATGAAGATTCAAGTTTGACATTTGTGAAGAAAGTTAAAGATTTCAGTGGGCTTCAAGACTATGCCGGACACTTTACAAAGACATCTCAAAGTCTTCCCAAAGTATCAGGAAAAAGCTGTATGCTAAACCTAGTTGGTTATTTTTTAATTCCTAGCTAGCCTATGCTTTCATTGTAGGGCAACAATATTAGCCCATCATTTTTGTATCTAGGGTATCCAGTGGCTGTTGAACACGAGAGTTGTAGCTCCCTAATAGTGTAGCAGCCTAATCTCAGTGGGTGCTGGGAAAACCAGGGGTATGTAGTCACATACTGTGGTTGTTGAACCACGTACATCTATGTTGTGGTTGGATTGCTTACGTGCATTATGAAATGCTATAGTGTGGGCTTGCAGGTTGGACTTACATAACATATATAGTAGACCTAGTCATTTTGTGGTAGGAAGTTTGTTGTGTATACAAATGTGTTTACAGTTGTATGTCAGTGCTCATTGTGTGTAATTAGTCACCACAGGGTAGCCACAATTTTAGGGTTTGAGGGGAATTTTTTGAACACTGATTCTATGAAAGCAACGTCTAAGCTCCCACTTTTCATAGTGAGCAACTTGGGCTGGCGTATTGGAGCCTGTGAAAGCAGCATACAATTTTACACTGATATCAACCCACGTTGATAATTAGTCACACACTAAAATTTATTATAGTTTAAATTTATAATCAATTTTAGTATGTGAAATCTTTACATTAAGTTGATGGAAATCAAATTTAAGTAAAAGATTGACACACTATAAAATTACCTATGGGCTAAAGTCATAGTGTACAGCTGTCTTGCCTTAATTAATAAAACTAAAATGTGTCATTACAATAAAAAAGGAATTCCCACACCTAAAAGCTAAAGGATAGACCCCCTCTCTTGCAGCTTCACACCGTATCTTATTCCCAATTCTAGAATGTAATCAAAATAACATGGTATAGTAAAATATATTGTATAGACTAATCAATAATGATGTAACAAACAATTAATTATTATTCAATAATTAATTATCAAATAATAAATGATATACATGCAATAATCATACATGTTTCTAAAATGTTATGTATCAACCTAACCATATACTAAAACTGGAATGTACATGAATGAAATATAACTGTACATACCTTATAGAATAAATCCAAAAAAGATGTAGGGTTGAATCGTGTTGGTACACTCTCCTTAAAACAGTATTTGTCCTCTATTGGTGCAGTAGGCCTCTTGCAAATCTGTCTCCAAGATAAAACATTCCCTATGTAGGATACCCACCCAGTGTGCACACACTGTCAGGTATATGCAGACTCGACAGCTAAGATCAACTCCTTTGGAAGAAACAACTAAGCTTGACCCTCCGATTAAACAGAATAGGAAGAGAGAGAGAGAGAGTTGGCGAGGAAGAGAGAGAGAGAGAGAAATCCTATTGATTTCGAGTGAGTTTGAAGCATGGGGTCGGGCACTATTTATAGGGCCCAGGTAGCACTTGGAAGTGTCCACTGGATGGGGTGTGATCCTCCATATGGACTGTCCAGATCTTGTCAGATCATAGATCTTATGATCGACGGTCCAGATGACATCCATTTAGGTGTGGAGATGCATCTCTACACACCTGCCCCTTCCAAAAGGGTGTCTGCGAAGGGGTGGGTCAAAACCCGACCACACCCACACCCACAACCCGCATCCCGATCGCGGTCTGATGCCCTTGTGTGTGAGTCTACATGACCCGAGCTAGGCTTTTTTGCTTGAGCTCAAATGGTAGGCGACAACCCCTACAAATAAGGACCTCTCCTTTTTAACCTTTAAGCAATGTGGGACTAACAAAGTCCTACACTCCTCACACCAATTCAAAACCGAGAATCAAAACTCCCTCCCAAAATCAAAACCAAAATTTGAAACCAAATAAAAAAAGAACAAGTTTTGAGTTTGAATTTCTTTTGAAACTTTATTTTGAAAAAGAGTTTGTTTTTTATTTTTAGAAAAAATTTCATCTACACCCCATCAAAGATTGTTAACATCATCTACACCCACAAGTTTGCAAAAACATCACTTAGGTCCCAAAACTTTGGCTGTGGTAATCAAAGAAGTCCACTCCGTCAGTTAATTCCCGTTAGATGCTGACGTCAACTGAAATAAAATTTTCCATGGACAATACTGGCCTTAGAGTAAAGATAAAATACCATTTTACCCTTCTTCTTCTTCTTCCTTTCCTCTTCTTCTTTCCTCTTCTGCTCTTCTCCATAGTCAGATTCATATGGCATAAGCTGGTAATGGTTGTGGATGAAAACATATTAATAAATAATTTTTAATTTTATTTTTGTTCTTCATCGACTGAAATATATACACACACACAGAGAGAGAGAGAGAGAGAGAGAGAGAGAGAGAGAGAGAGACGAATACGCACTGATTAAATTTACAGTTGAACCTTCAATCATGGAAATTTGTGTTCCTTTTGAGGAAGAAAAATGGTAGCAATTATGAGAATCACTCGAATTCGTGGGACCTGTTCCACCCAGCTAGCAATTTTTTTGGTAGTTCTTTGATTATTAACGAGGGTTGGAAGCAGAAAAACCGGAGCCCTAGAGACGCAGAGAGAGCGAGAGAATGAGGGAAGATGAGGTCCCCCTGTTAGAAGAGGGAAGCGAAGGATCTGTGATTCAAAGGATATGGGTGGAATCGAAGAAGATATGGCAGATCGCAGGTCCTGCTATTTTCAGTCGTGTAGCCTTGTACGCCATGACTCTAATAATTCAAGCATTTGCAGGACATTTGGGAAATCTCGACCTAGCTGCAATCTCCATTGCTTCCACTGTCATCATCTCCATCAGTTTCGGATTTTTGGTACTGTTCCTTTCTTTATTTCTCATTTTCCTTCAATAGATTGCTCCTCTGATCCATCTCGATCTAGGGCTTCTAAATTTGATGAAACGAAGGATTTGTTTAGTTGGGTATGGCAAGCGCGTTGGAGAAGAATTCATCTTCATCATGTCACGAATTCTTGCTGGATTCGATATTGATACTGTAATGGGTTCTGCAGTTGCCGACGCGGTATTGTGAAAACGATGGAGTGCAAGCATATCCAGATTTTGTCTCAAGCTCACATTACCGGAAAAATCTTCACGTCGCCGGAGAAGAAGGCTGTTTGGAATAAATCTTTTAAGTTTTTTAAAATTAAAAAGATAAAATATAAAAATGAAGGGTAAAACTGTATTTCAACAATTTTAGTGATTTCCGTCAGTTAAGTAGACCTAGGTGATGTTTCTGCATTCTTATGGGTGTAGATGATGTTAACAATCTTTGATGGGGTGTAGATGAAATTTTTTCTTATTTTTATTTACTTTTTTCAACTCTTAAGATACATGTAAAGTAAAAATCGATGTCCATTCTGATGTGATGTTTGGAAAATTCTGTAAGCCACCTATTGATAGCCCATGCATGGTTGGAAGAAGTACCCCTTGACTTGATTACCTTGGCTTTGCACCTTTTCAATCGGAGAATGGTTCGTAGCAGCCCATTACTTAAAACAAAACTTATATATTATAAAACTGATCAGATCCTTCAATTGTTTGTATGGTTTACTTGTTATTCGTAGAAAGAAGAATGGGTGTGTGTGGTTTGATGAAGAAAAGACAGTATTTAAAATTATTATCAGTCTCCTCATCTTACATATAAAACAGTTGGCTTTGATCTTAGTGTCGATCAAATTATTGCTGCACTCTTGTTGCGACTTGCAAACTTGCGATGGTCTTATTATTTTTTCCTCTCAAAATCGCCCAATCTTAACCGGTACATGAACCTCTATTAGCTACAATTTGTAGAGACAGAATAAGGGTGATTTTAACAAATTGGGTTTATTACATCTTTGCTCCAATAGGCAGTCCTTGGATCAACCGTGAGGAAACCCGGATAAAAATCTTCTCCCGCGGCAGAAGGTTTCTGTGGCTGATCTAAGGGCTGGGGATCAGTCGGCCTATCTACCAATACATGGGGAGGTAAGCCGGTTGAAATCTCGCCCTTAACAGGCTGCAGGTTAACGGGAGAGGATTTCTACACGAGGAAACCCACAGAAAAGGTTTATGACATGACTTGTCAAAAACATATCTGAACAAATAAAAAAAACTGTTAAGAAATAGAGGAATAGGTGCCTTTGGATTCTGGAGGCACTTAGTCAAGAGTCACCTCTTTCATGGTGGATAAATCTAGAAGAAGTACTATAGACTATTCCCCACTTTCCCAAATTCCACCAGTGTAACCATGCATGCCAACAGAAACTGAACCTTCTTAATATGTGTCGCCACACAGATCTGAGAACCTCACCTCTTCTCACACCTATCATAAACCCTCTCGGGCCGAGCCCTTATGAATGGACTCTTGACACCAGTACATAGAGAACGAACTCATGTTCAAAGATGAAGATCCAATAGGATTTGTTCAGCGCAAATTTGCAGGAAAAAAAAAGGGATTACCTTAATGCATAGCTAAAGATAACGGAATTTAGGTCATCTTTAGCAATAGCTGCTTGACTATTACATGTAGTGATATTGGGGGCATAGGTTTAGGTTATAACGGAATTTCTACCACCAAATTTTTAAGTAATGAAACTCATATAATCTCAATAATTATAAATAACAATATACATTATGTATAAACCATTATAAATAGTCTTAAACTCTAACACAATCTTAAGAATTGTAAGAAATACTAGCACCACAAGGAAAAATATACCGTTTAAGACTATTTACTAAACATATAATATTAAATATAATATCATATACCAAATCATATGATTATGTAATTAATCAATGTTGTGTAACATAATGGAGTATAGACACATACCTTATACAATCTGAAACAAGTAATCAACTAGGGTTGAGTCGTGTTGGTACACTCTCCTTAAGATTGTGTTTGCCCCCTATATAGTGCAATGGGTCCCTACAAATCAACCTCCAAGATAAAACAGTCCTTCAATAGGACACCTACCCAGTGTGCACTCATTGTTAGGTGTATGCAGACTCGACGGCTAAGGTTAACAATCCTTTAAAACAATGATGGAACAGACTCTATTGATAAAACAGAGTAGAGAGAGAGAGAGAGAGAGACATGAATTTTTGTATTCAAATCTTGAGTGTTTTGTAATGAGACAACATCCTCTATTTATAGAAGACAAGAACCTCTCAAGGGTCACTACCAAGGGATATGGGTGTACCTCTTCATACTAAAAGGTATAAGTCACCACCCTTCCAAAATGATACACTTGAATAGGTATGTATTCATACCCATATCCATTGCACTATCTATATCCATATCTATTTCTATATCCAACTCAAAACAAAATTCAAATTAAATTTTCCTCAAAATTAAAAGTAAAATTTTGAATTTAATTTTTATAACTTTTTTAAACTTTATTTGTTTTTCGATATTAAAAACAACAATCCCCCACAAGTTTCAAAAAGATTGATAAAATTGGAATCCGACTGTTAACCTCATGAGAACTGTAAGCGACGTCGTTGCAGATGTCTGTCGACTTGAATCTACATTAGGTCTGATAGGCCACGCTATAGAGTACGGGTGAAGCTTGCTCCTTGAACCTTTCCTCATTAGGGTAGCTGATTAATCTACCAACCACCTCTTACAGTTCGACCCTCGAAAATCCCTTAATGGTGGACATATTTTTAAATCGGCCTTGTCCCTATTCTGGTTCATGAATGTTCATGAAAGTTCACCCTTAAAAATCTCATTCGAAGTGGCCCCACTTCTTATATTCAGCCCATAATGTGCACCACAGTTAACACACCCCTACATTCTTTTTGGATAATTTGACTTGATTAAGAATCCTTGAGATTCATTCTCTATTTATTATGGTGAGTACTACCTTACTATCTAACCAGAATGAGCAAAATATGATAGTACTAAATAAATCATCTGTGTGACTTCGTTTTTACCCATTGAACCTAATTCCAGGGATCTCCTATCACATAGATTGGGTTTCAATCACATGACTTATGCCAGAGGCTTCCAGCTCATTCCTTTAGATGTATACCACCTTAGTGGTGATAAGCTAAATAATTATACCAGTCAAAACTTTTCAGTACTGAGTTATATCAAAAAGCGTGCTATTTCATTAGCTTCTCCAGATATATTGTATAACCGCCTAAGACCTATATGTCTTAGATGTACTTAAACATTTTATAAACCAGGTAAAATCATATTTATCTTACTTGTAAACTTTTGCCGTTAAATCTACTTCTTTAAAGTAGCATAATCAACTTCGATTTTCATTATATATCTGTTATTGAGATTTTAGTCATTGACCCTAATCTCAACTACTTTGTAGTCATACTTGACTATCCATGGTGGAATCTTACCATCATGGTCATCTCCTTTTGAATCAAGGTGATCTTTTCGAATCTAGGCTTGTTTTCTAGATTCCATGTCTAAATAGATATTAATGATTCTATGTTGACATCATTCTTCTTTCTTAGAAGAGTTTGACCAACAAATATGTATTCTTATATAACCTCCACAATTTTGGATTTTTCATACTCAACCTTATAAAAATTCTGAATATGCATAAGGTACACTATCATTTCATTTATCCATGTAAAATTCCTAGTATCTCATGTTTCCGTATTCACCATATTCAATATGTTTCTTGATATACCATATCTATGGTTAATAAACAACATCTATGCATTTTGGTTATCTCATTCAAGGACCTTAATGGTCTCTTTAAATGATCAATATTCAAGGACCTTAATGGTTTCTTTAAATGATCAATATACTAAGAGTCCCCTATTGAAAAGTGATTAGGGCAACAGTTTTTGTCATGCGACTTTTAAATGCTTTCCAATTGACTGACTAAAGTTAGGCAATCATGAGTCTCAATCATATGATCACATTAATTGTTTAACTAACAATTAAATTATTTTCTAAGTAAAACATGGCATCAGATCATTATAAATTCAATAATATTGAACTATTTATCCGATTTATACGGATTATATAGAATTCGTCTAAAATAGACAATTAATTAGTTAGGTGTCTACATACACCTAACAATTTTTATTTGCTTTATAATCTATGTTCTTAAGAAACAGATATTTTCATATGGGGGTGATATCCAGTTCAAATGCAGAAATAGCCTTTTTATGATGCCTAGTACCACTAGAAAAGTATTTTGATCTTTAATGATGTCCTCCTTAAAAATTATAAGTGTTAAAAATTAAATATAATGGTTTTTCTTATTTTTTAACATACCTTCATAATAAGGGCATTTTAGTCATTTAAGACATCCCTAAAACATACACCTTTTAAAATATAAATCTAATGGTTTTCCTTAATTTTGACATTGTTTTTTATGGATGTTTGTTACTGTCACTAAAACAGTGACGTAAAACAAACTCACTTGTACACCTACATACAGTGGCGCTCATTCTAAAATGTCACTAAAAACAGTGACTTTAAAATATTCTGTTGTAGATGTATAGTGGCGTTTAGACTATAAAAGCTATAAAAGAAGTTCTGGACTTTTAGCATGCTTAGAACGCACTGCCATAAAAGTATAGTCACTGAATCAGTGAGGTTGGGTTTGTAACCATATAAGTGATGTATAATAAAAGCAGTTAAAAAATTATAAACATCACTGTCGTAAAGAGTATATTCCGATTTAATTGTGGTTTATTCTGGCTCAAGGTCAGACCACATCGAACTGAATCAAAGCGGTTAAACCCATGAACGAGAGGGTCGGTCCAAAAGGCCAAGAATAAATGGGCCAAGGAGAATGGGCTAGGCCTTAACCAGTCCTAGGCACCTGTTCTGGCCGGGGTCCTTTGGGTTGACCCACACAAAAACCCATGGATCGACCCACGGAGTGGACTAGTTCGAATCCCGATTGACCCAAAAACCAGTGTCCAGATAGGGGCCTAAGCAAACCAGGGAACCATTTCGGCTTGGGTTAACGGGCTAACCAGGTGCTCTAACCTGGTCAGATCTCGGGTTAAGCTTGAATCCAGAGCTAAGGGTGTCAACGGGTCGGTCCGGGCCAGTTTCGGTCCGGGCTGAATCGATGTCGGGTTTTATAAGCCCAGCCCAAAACATGTCCATTAAGAGTTCGGGCTGGGTTGGGCTGCGCTGGACATAATAACTATCGGGCTGGTCCGGTGTCGGTTTGTTATCGGGTTTGGCTTATTGAGGTGATTTCGGGTTGGTTCGCTCCAGACCAGGCTTATCAAACTTATCGGGCCTATTTTATATGTAAGATATATAGTCTATTTTATTATTTTTATCTATAAAATTAGCATTATTCCTTCTATATGCATGTAATTCAGTAAATTGTAACAATTAACATACTTTTTTCAACTATAGATTCATATAATCTTTGGGATCAAGAAGTGAACTATAACAGTGTAATATAATCCCTCAAAATTTAAAACCATTAAAAGAAACTGGGCCCGGATGGACCTTACCGGTGTTCGGGTTAGGTATTATTGATTCGGGCTAGTTCGGGCTCCTTAACAGGTTGGTCCGGTCTGGTTTCGGTTTGGGCTGAAACGGTGTCGGGCTTTACAAGCCGAGACCAAAACCTGTCCATTAAGGTTCGGTCCGGGCTGGGTTCGAGTTATATCGGGCCGGCTCGGTCTGTGCTACCGGTCCGGGCCCATTTTTGACACCCTTATCCAGAGCCATTTCGGACCTAGTTTCCGGTCCAACCCAAATCGAACCCTTTTTACTTATAGTCGTCGGTCTTACCTTTTTTCCTTTTTTAAGCAAACAATGGTCTATTAAATGACCATAAGGCTCATCTTAAATGCATTTATTACCAAATAAATTTAAATGACCATTATGACCACATGCATGCATTTTATTTTCAAACGATTGCCATTGAACCATGCGTTTCAACTGATCAAAAATTCATTTGAAACTGAAAATGAAATGCTGGGAACAAGCCTCCGGCCCTCCGGTTATGTCGGGAATCTGGCAACTCCCTAGCGACAACAGAGCACCACTGCCGAACACCAAAGGCCCTTCAAGGATGGTTGCTAGCCTGCTGCGGCTAGCACAGCTGGCGGCAGCCTGCCGCCACTGGCCTACTGCTTCGGCGTGCGGTTGGCTGTTACCTGTGGGATCGCACGGCTGCCACTGGCTGCCCTTACGGGTGGTTTGCAGAGGCTGAGCATGCTTGCTGGCCAAGGCTGGCTGCCGTGGCAAGCCAAAGTTCGTTGGTTGTGGTCTGCTGACCGAAAACCCTTTTCTTTTCCTTTCTTTTTATGCTCCATAGCATCCAATCATGGTGGACGGGATATGGAAACACCGCTCTGATACTAAATGTAAGAATGTTCACTAACCATAGGCATGTCGTTATGCAAAAATAAATTCGATATATTCATAGTGTGGATATCGATTCCCGCCATCACCGTCCAACCCTTATGTGTGTGTGAAGCATCGCTTTCGCCACGTCAAGGACCATCGATGTCATACCCCAATTCTGGTCTAACCAGAATAGTGTGATGAACCGTCAATAAACCAATGGTTCAACCAGGATCTCGTATGGATCGTACCCACCATATTGAACCACACACACATTCCACAGTAATAATCAGAGGTAATAAACAAATAAGCGAAAGTCTTACAGATAATGAACTGAGAGTCTAACAGTGATAAATAAGTATTTAACCCAATTATCTCCATACCACAATTTATAAAAATAAATAATCAATTACATATCTGATGTTCAAATTATAATTAAACTTAAGCAAAAGCACATTGGTTGCACTTGCATGATGAATCATGCGCATCTTTTTCAGCTTCTACGTCCATCGCAGCAATGTGTCCATATGTCGACGCATTCATATATTCTTCAACAGTAGGACCTGCATCATCAACTAAAAATATTCGACATTAAAAGGGTGAGCACACTTCACGGCTCAGTGAGCAAACAAAACAATGCAACAAACATATGCATGCATTCAATTCATATCTTTGGTCTGATTTTTAAGTTTGCAATGTGCTATAGAAATGATTGGTGGCTCCCGCACCTCTATTCACGAGTGTGTAAATTCGCCCAATGGATCAAACACCATTGAGTAATTTCCAAGGATAACCATGGGGAAGAGTTTGGTGATTAGGGTTGATAAGAAACTACTATATGTCATCACTGTAGGCTCTATCACAGTACAGCTCCCTACGGCATAGAGATAGAGCTAGAGCGTGGTGGCCAGGCCGGAGACCACAGTGCCACGACCTCCCCCTGATGCCCTACCCGCATCAAGCATACTAAGACAGAACAATACGCAAGTAGACTCTATCCCAACATAACTCCCTAAGGCATAGAGATAGAGCTAGAGCGTGGTGGTCAGGCCGGAGACCACAATGCCACAACCTCCCCATGATGCCCTACTCGCACCAAGCATGCTAAGATAGAATACTATAAAAGGTGCTAGTGTGAGGAATGATCCCAGACCCCAGACCCTTTCCATTCCACACACTAACGAAAACAATCACATGCCTAACAATCACATTCTAGCATATGGAATATGCATGAACAAATATAATAACTGGAAATAACAGATGATATGTGAGAATGCACAAACATCATACCAAAGATTCAAGGTTATTAGCAACGGTTTACTGTCCATTAATTATTAGGGTTTAGGTCTGATTCCCTTACGTGACGCTCGTTTGATAGTTTGCTCCACGTCGCAAGACCTAAACGTGCTATCACAAAGTCCTACATAATATTATGGTTCAATTAGAATAGTTTCTTAGGGTTTACGTTGGTCGAAAACCAACGAGGTTACAAAATTACACTCACAGAGCTGACCGGTCGCATGTACCGATTGCAGCACTGTGGGAAAACCTGCGACCGGTATGGTCAGTCGGTCCCCACAGGCCACTCCCCTAGAGGTACCGGTCGCGGTACCGGTCGCATGGGGTGCGACCGGTATGGTCGACCGGTATGTCTCCGGAAGACCATACACTTGGTTTTTCGACTGTCATCTATCACTCTCTATTGATTCTAGGGTTTCCCCTACACATTATAAGTTTGAGCTTTGAGCTAGAGTTGTTTCCAACTCCATTCAAGTCTAGTTTTGATGATATTCATCCTAGAACTCGAATCTAGGGTTTAACGACTAAATTAGGGTTTGACGACAAAGTAGGGTTTAGGTCCATACCTGCTTTGCATGGTATTGATCCAAGCAACCCAACCATCCTAGAGTCATAATGTGAGAAAGAGGGTTTAAACACTTACCGTCGACTGGCATAAGGTGTGCTTCGTCGAACGGCAACGACGGCTCTTCCTTCTTCTTCCTAGCTCCTTCTCCTTCTCCAATCTCCTTCTCCTCTCTAGGGTTTGTGAGGATCAATGGAAGGGATTCTAGGAGGTTTAGATGGGTTTAAATAGGCTAGGAATTAGATTTAGGAAGCCTCTTAGGATTAGGAAAGTCCTAGGATTCGGAATTAGGAAAGTGGGACCCGCAGAGATCTAATTCCGGATCTTAATAGTCTGCTGCGTAGACCATACCGGTCAACTGGTACCATCAACTAGTATGGATAAAATTCATACTTAAGTTGGTCTGTTTGGTCCGATTTCGTACCTGATTGTCATCCGCTCGTCCCGTCTGGCCCGGTGATGATCGAAAAACTTGATACGACATGAAATCGAGGTTTAGATCGGGTTCATTGAGTGCGGGTCTTACATCTAGGGTTTACTAATATTCTAAAAGAGTGAAAAAGGGCTGAGGGACGTCCTTTATATAAAGGAAAACTCTCCATATAGAGTCCTCTTTCAATTAGGAAAGAAATCCCTTAGTTTAGGAAAGTTTTCAAAACTCGAAGTCTGATCTGGAGTCTCGTGGTCGATGGCTACAGTCGCAGAACCCGTCGACCATAGGGTCGAAATCATCTACTGTGGGGTTCATGGTTTCAGATTTTTGTTTCCTTTCTTATGGTCGGCTATACCTACCCAGGTATTCGACCATAGGTATGTTTTAAGTGTTTTTTACTTGATTCTCATACCTGATTTGTGATCCATCTTCAAACGATTGGGCCACTTGGTCCAAAAATCATGGAAAGACCTGACACGACACGATTAGACCAAGTTAGTGGAGTGCGGGTCTTACAATTGAGAACCGAACGAGGGATTTCTATGCAGCTACATTTCTTCAAACAGAGTTCAATGGAAAACTCAGTGTTTCAATAGTAGTGCACATGATCCAATTCCCTCAGTATTTATATATTAGGTCTTCTCTTACCATAAAGGATGAACGCCAATTTGGGTGCCACGTGTAAGACCCGTATCAAACTAACCGGTCTTACCATCTTGTACCAGGTCTACCTATCATGGTCGAGCCACGTGGACCAAGTGCGTGAAGAAAATCACAAAACCAGGTATGAGTTTGACCCAAAAACAGTAAATGTGAGGGTAGGGTCGCATGCCTAAATAGGTAGGGTCGACCCCACCTCAACAGAAGTCCAACCTATGATTTTCTAGTCGACGGATCCTGCGACCCTACGTCCGACCCTACGATTTCAGACAGAAACCGTAAATTAGGAAATTTTCCTAATTCCAAAGGGTTCTTTCCTAAACTCAATGGGACTTATTTTGGAGGGTTTTCCTCTATAAATAGGACGTCCCTTAGCCTCTTTCACTCCTTTTAGAACCCTAATTGAAAGTGAGAAAAGAGAAAGAGAAGGAAAAGAAGAAGAGAAGGAAAATTGAAGAAAAGGCTAAGGAAGAGGAGGAAGTTCAGAGAAACTTTTAAATCTCAGCCAACCTCAGGTATGAACCTAATTCCCTTCATAAAGTAAGAGCCTAGAATAGATTATGAGGAAGTTAGGATTAAGAGAAACCCAAATCATCCATCCATAGATGAGTTCCAAAGGAATCCATGGAAGTAATCATCATAGGCAATGGAAAGTGTGTAAAAATCATAGTTATGAGCCATAGAACAATCTTAGAATGGACCTACAAGACCATAGGATCAATCACATGCCCTCGGGAAGTCCCAGGGAGGGTGTGGTCGCACATAGGGTCGATTGGTAACCAACCCCACGTCCGACCCTACACCCTAGGGTCGATTGGTAACCGACCCTAGGTGCTGCCCTACCTGCGACCCTATGATTTCAACTAGTCTAAATTTGTTGGAATTAATTCTAATTAAAATCTATCGACTTGTTAGGCATTTCTAGTGATTTAAAGGTGATTCATAAAGCTTGAACGAGGATCTACACTCAATCAAAGGTGAGGGAACAAGACCTAAACTAATTGGCTAATAATAAACTATTTTCGTTTATTGAGTCCAATACCATGTATGATTCTATGACTGTATGATTGTAATGTGCATATCACATGTCATCTACTATTTCTGTTATTACTGTTCATGCATATTTAATTCAGTTTATTTACAACATGATGATGATGATGATGATGCTAGGAATAGGCATGTGAATGTTTGTGTGTGGTTGGTGTACTTGATGCGAGTGGGGCATCAGGGGAAGTGTGATGCGGCGCGGTCCTAAGCACTTTAGCCCTATCTCTACTCAAGTCTTGTCCACTGACATCGTCGTATCGTCATTACCTTAGCAGAACTATTACGTCGTAGGGCATTAGGGGAGGTGGTCTCGGACCATATAGTCTCTGACTCTGCCGGGGGGCCTTAGCTCTATCTCTATGGACGTACTGAGGGATGCTGGGGTGAGGCCTTGGATACACTATTTGACATTAGGATTGGTTAGTTGCGAGCCCATTTTGCAAGCCCTCGCCAACAGGGGCTTACGTGTTGGTATGGGTAGAGCATCAGGGGAAGTGTGATGCGGTGCGGTCCTAAGCACTTTAGCTCTATCTCTATTCCATGGTGGGGTGGATGTGGACGACAATGGTGTTTGATCCATTGGGTGAGCTTACACACCCTATCTATAGAGGCGAGGCAGCCACCGAACCTTTTTATAGCACATTGCAAACTTATGAACCAGACCAAAGATATGAATTGAATGCATGCATATGTTTGTTGCATTGTTTTGTTTGCTCACTGAGCCATGTTGTGTGCTCACCCTTTCGACGTCGAATGCTTTTAGTTGATGATGCAGGTACCACTTGTAAGACCCGTATCAAACTAATCCGGTCTTACCACCTTGAATCAAGTTTACCCATCATGGTCGAGCCAAATGGACCAAGGGTGTGAAGGAGATCGTGATCCCAGGTATCAAATCGACCCAAAAATACTTAAATTAAGGGGAGGGTCGCATACCCAGCAAGGGAGGGTCGGACCCCCAAGACAGAAAGTCAGACCCCTTGTTTTACAGAGGGGGTCGGACACTTCAGGATTTAGGGGTCGACGGGATCATCGACCCCCTCATTGACCCCCAGTTGCCGCCAGAAACTGAAATTAGGAAAGTTTCCTAATTTCGGTTGGACTCTTTTCAAATCTCAATGAGACTTATTTTAGGAGTTTCTACTCTATAAATAGGACGTCCCTAAGCCTCTTTCACTCCTTTTACAACCCTAATTGAATTGAGAGATAGAGAAGAGAAGGAAGAGAAGCAAGGAAGAGAAGAAAGCAAAAAGGAGAAGAGTTGCAGAGAAGGAGTATTTTTCTCAGGTATGGATACTAATTCCATGAGTTTCTACAGACCTTAGGTTAGGTAATGAAGAGAGTATGATCTTGGAGAGTCCCAAACCATCAACCCATGGTTAGGTTTTCATGGAAAACCATGGGGAAATTCATGAAAGCTATATATGTGAATGATTCATGGTTTTAGACCATAGAATGTGTGTAAAATGGACTTTAGGAGCAAGCCATAGGATCCCAAGCACGAAGAATGGACTGAAAGGAAGAAAATTGACCAAAACCCACAGGGGGTCGCACAGGGGGTCGATGGCCAATCGACCCTACCAGACCCTGAACATCGACCCCCAGTGTTCGGGAAGTTCAGAATAGGGGTGGTCGCACCAGGGGTCGATCATGACTCCGACCCTATCTCCGACCCCCAGTTAACAGCATGGTTTTTAAATTTAGAATTAATTCTAATTAAATTCTATCGACTTTGTTAGGTCTTCTAGCAATATAATAACATTATAAAGGTGATTCTAAAGCTTGGAAGATGATCTATTAACAAGCTAAGGTGAGGGAACAAGACCTAAACTAACTGGTTAATAATAAACTACTTTTATTTTTTGAGTCCAATGCCATATTGATTCCATGCGTGTATGCTTGTATGTGCATTCAACATGTCATCCAATATTTCTATTAATTGTTCATGCATATTTACTTTATTGTTTATAACATGATGATGGTGATGATGATAGGAATAGACATGTGAATGTTTGAGTTTGGCCAGTGTATATGGTGCGGGTAGGGATGGTATCAACCGGTACAGCCATGACCGTTCTTCATGGGGTGTATATTGTGCCATGGTCTACTCAAGTCATGTCCACTGATGTCGTCGTATCGTCATTACCTTAGCAGAACTATTGCGACGTAGGGCATCAAGGAGGGTCTCGGTCTTTGAGTCCTATACTCTATCGGGGGCCTTAGCTCTATCTCTACGGGTGCTCTGAGGGATGCTGGGGTGAGGCCTTGGATACACTGTTTGACATTAGGATTGGTTAGTAGCAAGCCCCGTTTGCAGCCCTAGCCATCAGGGATTTATTTGTTGGTATGGAGTTGTGCATCGATAAACGTGACCTTCGTTGTACAATGTTCATTGTGGGTGTTGTGGGCGACGGTGAGAGGTTCATCGGGCGTATCCACACTCTCGTGCATAGAGGTGCGGTGGCCACCTATCCTTTCTATAGCACAATACAAACGTAAAACCAGACCAAAGATATGAATTGAATTGCATGCATATGTATTGTTGCATTGTTTTGTTTGCTCACTGAGCCGTGATGTGTACTCACCCTTTCGACGTCGAATATTTTTAGTTGATGATGCATGTACGACTGTTGAAGATTATGTAAATGCTTCAGTGTACGGGAACGTGGCGGCGATGGAAGTGGATACACATGACTCCTCTTGCGAGTGCAACTCATGTGTATTCGATTAGATATTTTTCTAGTTTTCTTTATTTGGATTTATTAAGAACATGTATTTGATATTTATTTATGTCTCAGTTGATACAGAATAATTTACTATTTAAATATTAATATCACAGTAGATTCTCAGTTCATTTTATTATAAGACTTCAACTATTGTGTATTTACTCTGATTATGAATATGGATGTATGGGGTTTAGATAAAACGGATATAGCCTACTCGAGATCCTGGTTGAACCGTTAGTTTGTTAGCGGTTCGTCACACCATTCTGAATAGAGCGGAATTGGGGTGTGACACCACGTTGAAGATTATATGAATGCTTCTACGTATGGACATGCGGTGGCGATGGACGCTAAAGTTATGGTGGAGTCGCATGATTCGTCATGCGAGTGCAACTCTTGTGTTTTCGATTAGAATTTTATTCAATTTATACAGACGATGTAATTGATTAAATATTTTATTTTATGTCTTAGTCAATGGAGAATAATTAGATAATTTATTATTTTATAATTGTTAGACTCTCAGTTCATTAGTATACAGACTTCCGCTATTGTATATTTACTCTAATTATTATCGTGGATGTGTATGGTTTAAGCAAATGGACACAGCGTATTTGAGATCCTGGTTGAACCGTTGGTTAATTAGCGGTTCATCACACCATTCTAAATAGTGCGGAATTGGGGTGTGACACCACGTGTCCCTAAGATCTGACACCTATAATTAACTCTCTTAAGGGGGGTAACATAAGGAATGGGTGAGGTGTATATCTCCAGCTCCAGTCAACATAGACTGTAAGAAGAATACTAGAAGCCTACAAAAGCAATATTCCCTAGAAAATAGACCTTAGAAGTGTTGGATAACCAATTCGCTTAGCAATAGAGATTTCCCCAGTGGGTAAGGATCCAAAAGGGCTGGAAAAAGAAGACCCTAGAAAGAACTTAACAAGGAGCATTAGCTAAAACTTAATGATGTTCCTAAATCTTACTAGCTCCTCCAACTTGCATTGGGAAGGAAAGGATTCCTTGTGTCTGTAATGTTGGAACTTTGAACTAAAAGAGATAATGATGGGAGCTAAGCCAAAGAGAAAGATGGAAGGTGAATGTAGCAGTGGATGGGAGGAGATGGGAAAGAGAAAGGGTCTAGTGGTGGTGTAGAAAAAAACGTTTCTACGTATGCTGTGGAAGGGAGAGAAAGGAGTTGCAAGTTGTGACAGATTAAAGATAATAGATAAAAGGGAAAATATCACGTACTATCCAGATAATTTGAGAAACATCACCTACCACCCACTGGTTCCTTCTTCGCGGCAACATCGAATCTCTGACCATCGAATCTCTGGCAAGTGGTTAGTTTTGTTCTTCCCTATTTTTCCTATCTCCCTCATCGTTCTCCTTTTTCCTGGAGTGTCTCTCACTCTTGGTCAACTGCCAAGGAGATCCATGGCGGAAATGAAGGTCCAACCAACCCTCTATCAAATTCTGCTCTACCCACCTGCGGAGTTTTGTCGGTCCTTCTTCCATGTCGCCTACTTTCTCTCCCCTTGCCCCCTTTGTCACCCCTTTTCTCTCTCCCTCTGCCTTTACTCTGATTTACAGAATCATGCACTTGACCCCATTAGTTCTACCGACATGATATATGGTAACAATTCTAGCATCAAGGGAAAAAAATTAAAGAAACTTGAATCTGCGAAGTAGAATAAATACAAGGCAAGTTTTTTTTTTGGGTGAATATTATGAAGGCAACTTAAACAACAATTGATACACATATATTATCCCAAATGTAATAATACGAAAATGTTTAAACAGAACTTGAATGGAGAATTTTCTGTAGATTCACATATATGAAAAAAACCCAATAAGACATCAAAACAAGGTGGCAACAGTAACCACACCATAGAACTATTCAATACTCAGGATTAAAAAAGGAAGCACCGATCTTTCTCAACTCCTTTTATTCATATAAAATAGAAAGATAACAAATAAGGGTCATAATGAAGAGGTACCTACGTCCTTCTTCTTCTTGCGGCTGCTACTTCAATCTTTTCTGGATTGGGCCGAAAGAAAGAGAGGCATGGCATTAAAAATGGCAACACTCAAAAATTCTGGTAGTCTCTCCCTAAAGAATGGCTATGTTTCTGTTTACCAAACGAACAATTTTTTTAAGTAGTTTTCATAGAAGATTTGCTCCAAATATGGCTCGCAAAGCCTAATGCGCAAGTTGCAGAGGAAATTGAAAACTCAGTGTCGTAGTGATACGATACTCTTCTGACCTTTGTGAAGAGGGTTCTGTCAATTTTGATAATCTGAGTTGGGTTGATCCTGGTTTGGAGCCAGAGAATCGAATTCCAGCGTGGAACGACGATGGATACTATTCATGATGATTCATGGGGACATTTTTTTCTTCTTCTTTTTCTGAGAATACCCTTTTTTTAATCTAGTCAATCTTGTTGCCCGTCGAGCACCTTTAGTGCCTGTTTGGTAACACTCTGACTCCGGCTCCAAGGATCTTGCTCTGGAGTCATTTTTGAGCTCCCACTTATTTCCAGAGTTGATTGAGAGCTGGAGCCTATTTGGAGCTTGTTTGGTAAAAACTAATCTGGAATCGATTTCGGAGCTCATTGAGAGCAGGAGACTGTTTGGTAAACACTAATCTGGAATAAATTTTTTTGCCTTAAATAATACAATGACTGCCATTAAACCACTATTATGTATGTATTTTTGCTAAAATTCACATGGTAGTCATATCTTTTGGTGGAATATTGGTAGTCATATTTTTGTACCCACATGGATTATATAAATATTAATTAAAATAAAGTTGTAGTAATTATCGTTAATTACAAAACATAGTTATACTGGTCCACCTGTCATAATCCAAACCGATCTTACTAACAAGGTATCAAATTCATTAACATCATCTTCAATACATCTTGGATGATGTATAAATAACAAAACATGTCAAGATAAATACCCATATGACTAGGAATACATTGATTCCATATAATGGGTATAAATAAGACTGGTCTACATGCACTTGCACCTCATGGCGTAAACACTGGGATTCCACAGACGCATACAACTGTGGGGTGGGCTGAGATGAACACTCTTCACCCTCATTGTACTCATCCACTCAAAGGAATGAATGTGGATGTTCTTGCCTGACTGGACATGTATATAATTGTCGTCCTGGATTTTTCTTAGTTCTTGAAGTCTTCATTATCATCTTCCCCATTCCACAGTAGCACATTGGGGGAATATTGACAATCATATTTCTGTATCAACATGAATTATATAAACATCAGGTATATTAATTTAACAACCAAACAAAGTTGTAATAGTTATCAATAGTTACAAAAATTGATAAACGGAGATGATGAATCACAACTTTGTTGTTTCATGCTGGGTGGTTCTTTACAAAAAGTGATATTACAAAATGATTAACCACAATACTATTGTTTGTTCACCAACATATAAAGACGAATGTGATATGATAAAATAAATGTGTATCATATTTCTGCTAGACCAGCACGTCTAGCTAATTGGTTTGCAATTTCTATCCTCAATGCGTTCATCTCATTGGTGGTTCTTCCACATTTCCTGGATATTCAGGGACATAATTATCAGTGGGTAAAGCAGTATTCTCAGCCTCTTGAGCCGGATCTAATGCATCGTACGCACGAAGTCTATTAAATTCTTTGTCGGCAACCTGCTCATCCTTAATATAATTGTGAAGAGCACAACATGCAACTACAATATAGGACTGAACCTTGAGTGAATACGGTGGCATTGACTTCAAAATCCCGAATCGAGCTTTTAACACCCCAAAGCACGTTCTATCACATTCCTTAAAGACGAATGTCTATGATTAAATAACTCCTTAGGAGTTCTAGGTTCATTACCCCCTCCTCTAGAATCCTGCAGGTGATATCTGTAAGAACCATGTTCTAAAATCGGGTCTAAACCATGGTTTTATGTGATGACAGGTGTTCCAATTATAACCGGACCGGAGGGCGAAGCCGGGTGATGAACCACTCAAAGTTCAGGTAAGAAAACTGTAAAAAAATGCCTAAAAACTCATACCGGTCTCACTATACCGGTTGCAGTATAGTGCAACCGGTATGTGCAACCGGTATGGTATACCGGTTGGAACTATACCGGTTGGAGTGAATCTGGGGTCTCCAACCGGTATCCCTTTGACAGACTCCGGAAGGTCTGTCTCTCAGAATGGAAACTCGAAAAGTTTCCATTCCGAGGAGAAACCTTCCTTGGACGGTCTCCCTCTATTAACGGTTAGCCGAAAAGGAGGGGAGATCCGAGATCTCACTCTCAGATCCAAACCGCAGGGTATACCGGATGGACTATGAGTCCAGCAGTATGGCCTAGCGGTATACACCGCAGGCACATACAGGTCTCACTCAGTGAGATCTGAGTGAGATCGGTAAGTGCAACCGGTATATACCGATCGTACATACCGGTTGCAGTATGTGCAACCGGTATGATGCAGCCGGTATACATACCGGTTGCACCATACCGGTCTCACTAAACTGAGACCGGTATGTGCAGCCGGTATGGGTTTCCGAGCCTGGTTTGCTTGGCCAAACCTGGTTCCGACCCCTGAAACTCTAATAAATAAATTCTAACATATGAATGTGTTTATGTAGGACCTGTAGACGCTGTGAGTGAGCTTTCTGACGCACAACCGGATCATTATCACGCGTCAGGTAAGGGACAAGACCCGAAACTTAAATTAAAGAATTAATAATAAACCTTAGAGAGCTCTTTATATTCTGTATCAATTTATATGCTTTGTTTGATGGATTGTGCATATCACATGTCATGTAGTGTAAATTCTATTTGATTTATCTGTTCATGCATTTCATATGCTAGGTGTGATGGATGTTAGACATGTGATTGTTTTAGTTGGAGTGTGGAATGGGAAGGGTCAGGGGCCTGGGATCATTCCTCACCCCGACACCTTTCAGTAGCACCTTATCTTAGCATGCTTGGTATGGGTGGGGTATCAGGGGGAGGTTATGGCAGGTGGTCTCCGATGTTGACGTTGATCTGGCCACAGTGATGTGGCATGGTGATCTCTGACGTCGACGTTGACCTGGCCATGACGCTTTAGCTCTATCCCTATGCCATAGGGAGTGATGTTGGGATAGGGCCTACTTGCGTATAGTTCCATCTTGGTATGCTTGTTGCGGGTAGGGTATCAGGGGGAGGTGAGGTATTGTGGTCTCCAGCCTGGCCTGCACGCTCTAGCTCTATCCCTATGCCGTAGACGGCTGTACTAGGGTGGAGCCTACATGTATGACATCTAGGACTGGTTAGAAACGAAACCCACTTGCAAGCCCTTGCCAATAGGGGTTTAGGTATTGGTACGGTATGGGGTATCAGGGGGAGGACGTGGGATTGTGGTTCTTCCTGCCCGCCAGACTCGAGTCCTATCTCCATACCGGAGTGAGTGATGTGGGGCAACAGCAGTATTGTGGTAGGTGCCTGACTGTTGGGTGTGCTCACATTCTCGTGCATGGAGGTGCGGTGGCCGCCAAACCTTACCATAGCACATTTGCAAGTTATACCGGGCCCAAATTGTAATGTTATCTCATGCATGTGGATGTTGCATTGGTCTTGTGCTTTATTGAGCTGTGTTGTAGCTCACCCCGATATATATATCTCTTTTCAAATTTGGATGCAGGGTATACGGTGGAGGACTTCGTGATCGCCCCAGCCTACAGTACGATGGCTGCCCTGGAGACACAGAGTGTGGCGGACGAGCATGATGCGTTATGCGAGTGCTCCTTCTGTGTCTTTCCTTTGTGATTGGTTTATTCTTTTATTTTCTGTTAAACTTGTAATTAAATATTATTTAAATTTTGATGGATGATGGAATAATTGGAATAATTATTTTAATTTATCATTTAGTTCAGCTCATTGTTATAAATTATTTCCGTTGCTTGTATTACTCTGGATTGTGTTAGTTTGCTCAGGGTTGATTGGTTGACACGGTCTTTCGAGATCCTGGTGTGAACCGTGGTTTAGTACCGGTTCACTCACACTTCTGGTTCAGCCGGAATTGGGGTGTGACAATATCTATCTCCTTTAAAATGTGTCAAGTACCCACGAAGACTTGGATATCCCGAGTCAACGACATAATACTTCCCTATAACATTGGTCAACAATAGAATAAACAATACACTTTACATGAGAATTACAATGACATAAAATTTAGAATAAAAAATGAATTGGTAGTCATATCTTATACCTGGTGGTGGATGGGGATATCCCATATGTATTGATGTTCTAGCATCTCGAAATATACAGGAATCATTTGCACTCCCTTCCCAACCGGAATTAACAAATGTAAACTTCATGTCAAATGAACAAATACACATCACGTTCTGTAATAGTGTGCGTTTCCTATTTCTGAAACGTACTTGCAACTATTGAGGTACATATGCATCAATATGTGTGCCATCAATGGCACCAACACAATCCTAATACATAAACAATGTCCTTAAATACATGAATGACGACAATATAAAAATAGAAAAGGTATGATATTAATAAATTTACCTTGAAGAATGGATAGTGCTGGCGGTTACTTCTAATCTCTACAGGGACCACGCTCATGTTTGGTGCTCGAATATTCTATTTTCCTAACTTCAAGAATGCTTCTAGCACTATCTTGAAATACTTGCTAATGGTCTCACCTGAATGTTGAAATCTTTCACATAGTTTTCTGTTGCTAGCTTTACATAATTCTTGAATGAACATTCCTATTTGTTGATCAACCCTTATGTAGCGGCTATCCTTAAGCCAACCTCGGTGCTTCATATGATTGCATAAGTTGATGAAGACATGCCGTTCTATTTGCAACTCATCATAAATTCTAGTTGTATGACCAACCAGTAATTCCCTCATCCACTCTACACCTGCCATTTTACTATCTCTGCAGGGTTCTTTGTAATTCAGTGACTCTTGGAATTCATGGATTGCTAGTAATTCCATCATTTCTATTTCTTCGATCTCCTCATGCAATACTAATAATTTTCCTACATCACTCATCTGGTCATTCATCATGTGCACTGCATATTTATTAAAAGAAAATAAATATAACTAATAAGATCATCATCTAAACCATTCAAGAAAAACATAAATTGTTCAACCTACTAAAAGAGTACTCCAAACTTTAAAACATTAATTGTTCAAATCATTCAAAGAAAATATAAATTGTTCAACCTATTAAAATAGTACTTCAAACTTTCAAACATAAATTGTTCAAACCATTCAACCTAAATTAAACCACACTAAAATTGTTCAAACCATTCAACATTGAAATCTACTAAGGGATTTCTTCTAACATCCACATTTTCTTCTCATCTGGTACAGTAAAAAAATATCCACCTCCAGTCTGCATCTCATTTTATGTGATTAATAGCCCGCATATAAAGAGACCTATCCACGTTGGGCAAAGCTTCTAGCGCTTTCACACATTCTATGAGTGACGGGTCCGCCAAACTCCTAGTACTTGGAGTAGTAGAAGATGATGTACTAAACAATTCCAATCTAGTACGGGAGTTGGCGACCAATTCTCGGATAGCAGAGGAGATCTCAGCATTCCTACCCCTTTTTCTAAGGGCAGAAGGGGTACGATTAAGATTGTGTGTTACCCTTGGAGTTTGCTGGATTTCTTCGATGTCATCAACCAGAGTGGGTGCATCTTCATTGCTTGGGCCAATGGGCTCGACATTGATGTCATCCATATCATCTATGATATGTAGATCCTCAACTGCACTACAAGAAAATGCCCCAGTGGCATATGAATCACAAAAAATCATTTTTAACTCGTTCCATTGTGGCAATCCATTTTTCTTGTACTTCGCCCATCCTGGATTTTCCTGAAACCATAATGGAAAAGTATCTTATTAATTCATTATAGTCTAAGTAATACTTGTACTATAAGATATTGTATATACCTTGAGATGTGTTTCCCATACTTCTTCTGTAGTAAGCACAATCCTCTTCTCATCATCCCAACCGAAACAAGTTGTTCCCAATAGTTTTGACGCACTGTACTCTATCCTCAATTTACACATTTTGTTCCTCAGTTGTTTCAGTTGATATAGTCGTCCTAATTTTGTCTCCATTTTCGTCCTAATATTGTTCCACCCTACTTTGTTGAAAGTATTGGTTGTCTTATTGCCCTTTTCAACTTCCTCAACCAATATCTCAACAAAAGTATCAAGTTCACCCTTCGACCATTTAACATTATCACTGCCCATTATATTCTAATGTAGACTGAAAAAAATATTACAAAAATTGATTAGGGAAAAAAATACATTACAATCTCAATGATTGAAGGAGTTGATGGTTGATAAGAGGGAACAAGTCATAAGAGGGAAAAACCACAAAGATATAAAATAAAGAAAGAAAATATAAGATGATTTTGTTTACAAAAAAAATAAAGAGTATATCGATGGGCTGGAGTATTGTCTGGTCAACTTTTTGCTTTAAAATTCAAAAAAAAATAAAATTATATGACAATTATACACCTAACAATGATATTATACACCTAAAAATTATGTAAAACATCAGCAAATAAGCTACACTTCTAGAACCCTTCTCATGTCATTTATGGAAAACCAGTTCAGTGGAAGACAGGGTTGATTCTGATAATGAACAGGTAATGTTGATTCAGTGGAAGACAACGAACATGTAATGTTGATTCTGATAATGACCAGCAAAATATCTTATATTCAATGTAGATTTATTTTCCTAAAGGCTATTTTTGTTTCCAGGAAAAAAACCATGTAAAAGAAAATTACAAGGGCGAAACCAGTATAAACAAAAATAGATTACTTCAAATTTTCGTTTTACATGGTTTTAATAGGATAAATGGGAGCCAAAAGAGAGTTGTAGTTTACAAAATTTGAAAACTACTAAACTTATAACCCATTAAATTATGGAAATAATTTAACCTTTGAAATGATCCTAAGGGGCTAATTAATACCCATCAAGGCATCAAGCAAGGGAAAATCTCTTCCTTCCAAACAAGAAGTCAAAAGTATGGTATTAAGCAAGGGAAAATCTCTTCCTGACATGATTAAACACAACCTGAAAGGTAAGAGTTAGCCAAAACTAGACAGTTAAATGTTACTGTCCCACACTAGGTGCTTTGGCTCAACAAGAGAACCAATTGGAGTGTATGTTATTCAATAATCCAACAGCTATGGCATATTACAAGAGACAACAGCACTTGCAATCACATTTTCCCAACAGCCACAGACCTGAATTATCCATCAATCACAGTGCCCAATCTTAGGGAGAAATTCTCTGTGACTCGAATTGTGACAAATGTGGGGAAATCAAGAAGTATTTACAAAGCAGTAGTGTCTTCTCCCCCTGGAATTAATGTCACCGTTGCTCCAAAGTATCTGGTCTTCAACAACTATGGCCAGCAAATCACTTTTACTGTGAATTTCAAGGTGATCGCTCCATCAAAAGGTTATATATTTGGTCATTTGACATGGAGAACAAAAGAGCTAAGAGTAACCAGCCCCTTGGTAGTCCGGGTTGCCCATTCTAAAACAGGGTCAATAAGATGAGTTTTACATAGACAACAGATTGAGAACTTCAAAGCCCTTTACAGAAGCATGAACGTACAAGATGATAATGGCGTAACCACCTGGTTGAGGTGATCACGTTACTTCGGGCAAGCAGGGAAATGTTCCAAGGGACAAGCTACATGATTAATCATTATTAGCTTTTAAAAAGGTCAGTAACACCAACAAGAACAGAGGTGCTGTTCCTGTATCTGTTGTCCTTTTATACGTTTCTTCTATTGAAAATAATGCCTTTTCTTTTTCCCATGTATATATATTTAACTGAAGCTTGATGAAAAGGAATCCCTTCTCAAAACGTTAATTTCTCAAAACAGAAATGAATAACAAAGAACTAGAGAATCTTTCTGGGGGAAATAGGAAAAAAAAAATAGAAAAAGAATACCTGCAAGCAATCACGCAAATAACCTAGGATTTCAGATAAAAAAAGGAATACCTGCAAGCAAGGCGTCTGGGTGCAATTTTTTGCAAGCTCTCTGCTCTGATTCTAACGGGAATGCCTGAACAAACCCTAAACCCCATTAATCCCCTTCGTCATTCTCAGGGTAAAATAGACAAAGATAGAGAGAGAGAGAGAGAGAGAGAGAGAGAGAGAGAGAGAGAACGAGAGAGGAAGAGAGAGAGAGAGAACGAGAGAGGAAGTAGATGAAGAGAGGAAGATGGAGGGAGGAAGAGAGACAGAGAGATAGAGAGAACAAGATAGAGGAAGTAGATGGAGGGAGGAAGAGAGAGAAAGAGAGAGGGAGGAAGTAGAGATGGAGAGAGGAAGAGAGATCGAGAGAGAGAGAGAGAGAGGAGGTAGAGGGACTAACCTGCTGAGCGCAGAGGAGAAGAAGAACAATGAACCTCTCCTTCGTTCCAACAATGCCAAAACACGGGAAGCCAATTACTTAAATGGGAGTCAGATTCACTCGACTCCCGTGTTTTGACTCCCGATTTTGGCTCTGGATTTGTAAAAGCAAGTTTTTTTTACTCTGAGATTTTGGCTCTGGGAGTCATTTTTTGAACCGGTTGACTCCATGGGAGCTGGAATCAACATGGTGTTAACAAACACTTTCTGGCTCCGAAATGGCTCCCAATTGGTTCCCTGGGAGTCTGAATCAAAAGCAGAGCCGGAGCAGAGTGTTACCAAACAGGCACTTAACATCATATTGTGAAAGCCGTTCTCTGCTTGCGGAGACAAGTGTGGATATACTACCAAGCTTGTCGTCGACAAGGAAGGAGATGACAAGAAAGCTTAAGGTGTGCGACACAGTCACCGCTTTTAAACATCGACTAAGAAAGAGATGAGGCTTAATTTAATAAGCCTTATAGTAAAGGCATTATTGTCCACCAAAAAATGGATTTGGGTTGACATTAGCATCTAATGGCAATGTCTTAATGAATTGGGTCTCTTTGTTAAACGTTTTAAAATTTTGGGTGGTAGTTGGTGATGTCAGAAACGTATGGGTGGTAGGTGATGTTTATAAAACTATTTGGGTAATACGTGATATTTTTCTTATATAAAAAGGAAATGGGGAAACTAATTAGGAATGTGAAAGCGTATTTTGGTTGGATCTCTATTTTTTTAACACCATTAATTTAAGGAAAAATTACATAGACACCCCCTCTACAATTGAGAAAATACACAGAACTATCGTGTCTTTACAAAAGCTACACAGACTACCCCTCTAACAATGCTTTCATATAATCTCACCCACACCGTTACTTACAATTTAATGGGAGAATGTCAAAAAAAATTTAAGACAAAAATACCCTTAAAAAAGCAAATTTCTCTTCCACGAAGCTCTATTCGTGTTATTTTCCAAGGAAATCTATGTTTTCTCTTCCAACGAAACTCTGTTCTTTTCCAACCGCAATAGCAAACAGAGATTGAGAAGGTAAGATATCTAGGTTTGAGTATTCACATTTGCAAAAACAAATATACCTCATTTGCAACAAGAAGACCCATCAGATAAGTCAAGTGGAATTTCTGCAACTCACTGCACCTGCAAAACTCATCTTGATTTTGGTTTCACAGAGTTGAAGTGACTCACATTCTCTTACCCTGTTAATGACTTTGTTGTCGGGTTAGGATGATAAGCTCCCTATTTGCATCACATTCGAATCTCCGCTTTTCAATGACGATAGCCATTCAGAGTCGCCCGGGATGATATCCCTCGGTTCCTGCACGTCGTCTCTGATGGGGACCTCATCCCTCGTGCCTTCCTCTCATCCACTTCCAACAATAGTTACAAGCTTTTTGGCACATTCCTCAATCTGTTGGCGGCTACTAATGGGTCGTTTGATCAAAGTACTCATCGATCATAATTCTTTTCTTTGGCAAGACCTAAATGGCCCTGTTTGATGTTTGGAATGGTGAAAGTGCAAAAGGAAACAGAACTGAAGGATATAAAAAAATGGCAAAATCGCATGAATCCAACGTTTAGAATGGTGAAAGTTCAAAAGGAAACGAAGCTTATCATCTGATTGATGGCCTCTTCATTGATAGAAAATGAACTTATCATCTGATTGATGGCCTCTTCGTTGATAGAAAATGAAGTGTTTTTAATTTGAAGGAAATTAAAGGATGTTTCACCTTTCCATAACACTTACCTGACGTCAAGCAGGAATTTTTTTTTTTTGCATCAGTTGGTTTGGCACTCGAATGAGATCTTTGAAGTTCATCCAATGACTCTGATCATCGTCGTCGACGGAAGAAGCTTTTGATTTTAGAATTCTAAAACGGTTTGGCAACTGGGTTGGAAAATCACAGAGGCAAGCCCAAAACCCTATTTTATTTTCCGGTTTGGAATTCAACTCCGTAGGACATCGGCCACTTGAACAGAGGCAGTTTTGCCCTTGTTAAATCTGACTCTCCCAATCCTCGACACTTTAGGTGACGAAGGTTCAATCAACGTCGGCCACTTTATTTTTTTTTTCAAAGATGGGAGATGCATCATGTGTGAGGTGGGTTCATGGGTGGGTGAATGTGGAGATTACTAATAAACCCATTTAGATCATTTTACATTCATTAAGGGTATTTTTGTCTTAAAAAAAATTGATATTCTCCCGTTAAGTTGTAAGTAACTGTGTGGATGAGAATGTATGAATGCATTGTTAGAGGGATAGTATGTGTAGCTTTTGTAAATGCATGGTAGTTCTGTGTAGTTTCTTAATTATAGAGGGGGTGTCTGTTTAATTTTCTTTTAATTTAAAGTAGTTGAATGTAATGTTAAAACGCACAAGGTAGTGATTTGTATTTAACATGCTATCCAGGTGAGGTCCGTGTAATATACCCTATTGTTTTTAAAGTAAAAAAAACAAGTAAAGTTTCAAAATATTTAAAATTAAATTCAAAGTTTTATTTTTATTTTTTAGGGAAATTCAATTTGGATATTGTTTTGAGTTGGATATGGGCATGGATATGAATATGTTCAAGAGAATGGAGTTCACAAATTCACTAACACATAAGCAAACCGAAATATTCTTGATTAGCAGAGAAGCTGTTACCGAAACTCAGCGTGAAGGATTCAAGTACATTCATATCAGTGCAGTATAAGTAGCGTTCAAGTCTCTCCTAGGAGTAGTCCAGACCATAGTTACTTAAAACAGGAACAACAAAAAAACAAAATGGGACGAAATGTGTTTTAAACGGAGCAAAACAAAAACGGTATGGTCAGAAAAGGGTCAAAACATTATGAGAAAGGCAAAGGATATGGATATAGATATGGATATGTTTGTAGATACGTACCTGTTCATATGTACTCTTTTGGAAGGGTGGTGACTTATATTTTTCGGTATGAAGAAGCACACTCATACCCTTTGGAAATGACCCTTTAGAAATGCACTTGTCTTCTATGAATAGCGCATGTTGTCTCATTCCAATTCACTAAGATTTAATTACAAATTCATATCTCTCTCCCTCTATGTCCTAGTTTTTGTTCTGTTTCACATTACCGAGCCCACTCTGTACTCATGTTTGTTGATCTCAATCGTTGATTTTTGTGAATAGGTCCCAGATTTTATGCGCACATATCAATAAGGGATTCTTTTATCTTATAGGTTGATTCACATGAACCCATTACACCATTAGTGTGAATACAATCTTAAGGAAAATGTTCTGAACACGACTTAGCCCTTTTTTCTCTCAACATCCGGTTTTTACTGTAAGTGTAAATTTAATATTATATTATTTTACATTATAAGTTATTACATATTCATATTATAGACATATTGTTTTGAGTAATTTGTGTTAATCGTTGCATATTATATTAGTCTTAAGCAATATCATATTGTTGCTTTTTCCTACACCCTATTATTTATATGGGAAATGAACGATGTCCTACAATGCTCTTATGCATCCTCTCATGTGGAGAGTATGAAATGACCATGCCATTTTGGGTCATTTCACTTTGTGCTGAGGCGTTGCCAGACAATGTTCCTCCCCCCTATTAACATCAAGGCCCTAACATTAATTGCCTTAATTGTAGTAGTAATTAGGGAGAGGGTTCTCCCACAACGCCCATGTGGGAGGAATCTCCCTTTACGCCTAAGTAGGAATGCAATAATTGAAATATTCAATAAACCTACAAGTAGGAGTGTCAATTTTGGGATCGAATTAGTAGCCTAAATCAAGCCGGCCCAAATTAACCTGAAACCAATCCGGACCGAATAGTTATAGATATATTTTTGTTTGAGGTATGGGATATCCTACCGGTCTCGGTCCAAGCTAGCCCGACCGACCAAAAAAATCAGACCGATGAGCCTGAACCGGATAATGACCAAGACTAGACCGATTTAAACCATAGCTTCACTACTTTAGCCTTTTGGGTGGTCTTAATGGGTTTCTTTATGGGCTTCCAACCTGAATCGTTCTGAACCGGCCAATACTAACCTGATAAGCTAAGCCCGATAACAACCCCAAACCAGACGGCTCCATTAGTTAACGTGCACAGTGCAACCCATATAGTCAAAACCTCTTAATGGACATATTTCGGCTCTATAAAGCTTGACACTGATTTGGTCTGGACCAAAACCAACCTGTTGACACCCCTACCCACAAGGTCAGAGAGGAGGGAGAGCAGGGGTGTCAATTTTGGGACCAAACCGGTCGCCGGACTGAGCCAGCCTGAATTAACCCGAAACCAATTGTTACCGAATATGTTTCAGGTTGAGGTATGGCATATCCTACTAGTCCTAGCATGGTCTGGGCCAGCCTAAAACCGATTATAAATATCAGACTGATGAGCCTTAACCCGATAATGACCCGGACCAGACTGATTTGGACTAATTATTAAATCCTAGCTTCACTACTTTAGCCTTTTAAATGGCTTAATGGGTTTCCTACCAGGTTTTTAATCCGAACCAGTTCATTATCAGCTCGATAAAAACCGAAATCGGACCAACCTGGTTGTTATAGTTCACAACGTAGCTCATTCAACATGAACTTCTTATTGGGCATGTTTCAGGCTAATACTATAAAACCCGACACGACTTGGCCCAGACTGAAAACCGGCTTGGGACACCCCTAAGGGACGGTGCGACTTATGTGAATTGGTGTCCAAATCGTCTCCTGAAGGGCCGGATTTCAGCCGGCCCATCCTCCAATGTATTGGCAGACGACCAGACTGATCCCAGACCCTTGGATCAGCGGCAGGAACCGCCTGCCGCAGGAGACGATTTCGTTCCTGTGAATTGTGAAGTGAGAGATTGTGGAAAAATCCCACGGTGACGTTGTAGGGATTTTCCCCTATTTATCTTATGTATAAAAAGAACAGAGAGGCTTGTACCGTCTAGGACCGGCGAAAGGAGAAGGTTTCACCGCCATGGAAGCTTGAGAGAGCTATAAGAGAGAAAGAGGGTGAGGAAGAAAACATGTTCGATTTATTTAGGGTTTCCCAAAGCATTATGCAAACTCTTCACAGGACGTATAATATTTATCTCACGACAATTGGAGTCGACAAGAAAGCTTAATCTGTGTCAATACTGTATAGTATCCATAGTAATTCTAGTTAATTGCCTGCGTCATGTACCGAAATTTCTGATTGCAAGGAGGCTGATTGATTTCTAGTGGATTTTAGGGTTTCTAGGGTTTTCGCTTTTGTTTCGGTGGGGATTGGTTGCAGCCTGATTGGTCTGATCCGATAAACCTAGGGTTTTTATTAATCCTTTCATTGAAAGAGATTGAAATTGGTAATCAAGATATGCTTGTATTCTGTGGATAGGGGAAAGCTTGATCGCCGCTTACGGCAAGCGGCTTCTTCGTTCTGAAGGAGTTTTGTATGGAAACGCGGAGTCGAAAGCGGGCGGAGGCCTCCTCAGCAGCCGCTTCATCTCAACCCACGACCCGTGCGAGTAAGAGAGCTCGTGTTTCTGCATCGTCATCGTCGGTTCCTGCTGTTTCGACAATCTCCACTCGTTCTCGCCAGAATTCACGGTCTCTAGAATCAGTTGTAGCGGTTACTCCCATGGATTCCACAACTGAATCATCTGGTTCTGCTGCCCGCCGTGAATCTGGAGGCCGGCGTGGAAAACATCAGGTTTTGGAGAGGGACAAGGACTCTGACAAGGGTAAAGAGAAGGAGCCCGAACTCAGGATTAGGGATAGGGACAGAGATAGAGACGTCGAGAGGAGCTTAGGGTTGAGTATTGACGGTGGTGGTGGCAGTGGTGCTGGCGGGGTTGATGATGATAATGACAGCGAGGACGGCGTAGGAATTCTGCACCAGAATCTGACGTCCGCAAGCAGCGCCCTCCAAGGGCTTCTCCGGAAACTCGGTGCTGGGCTGGACGATCTACTGCCATCTTCTGCAGCGGCAGCGGCCTCCTCCTCTCACCAGAGTGGGCGACTGAAGAAGATATTAGCTGGGTTGCGAGCGGATGGGGAAGAAGGGCGTCAGGTTGAGGCCCTAACACAGCTCTGCGAGTTGCTCTCTATTGGAACCGAGGAATCGCTTAGCACATTTTCAGTTGATTCGTTTGTGCCCGTGCTTGTTGGACTGCTTAATCATGAGAGCAATGCAGATATCATGCTGCTTGCTGCCAGGGCACTCACTCACCTATGTGATGTTCTTCCCTCGTCCTGTGCTGCCGTCGTTCACTATGGCGCTGTTTCGTGCTTCTGTGCACGGTTGCTCACCATCGAGTACATGGACTTGGCAGAACAGGTGAATTTTGACATTCCCTCTTATTCGTTATCCATTTTTTCTTGTTCGTTCAACTTTTTTCTTTCTCTGAACATTAGTCACTCAATATATGGAGAAAGACTCATCTAGAAAGCTAGTCCGTTAATAAAGGTTAAAAATTGAAAGTAAGAACAATATAATGGCGTTTCAGTTCTAACAGAAAACTTGGACTTTGATATTATACATGATTGACACTGCAAGTTCTCCAGTTCCTTGTCATGTAATTGGCAACCGCAATTTGTTTTAGACTGTTAAGGCGTAGTTCCTCCGGAATATTAGTCTACCAAGTCTGGATTCTTATCTGGTCTTACTTAATTATGACATATGCAGTCTCTGCAAGCTCTTAAGAAGATATCTCAAGAACATCCGACAGCCTGTTTGCGAGCTGGTGCACTTATGGCTGTATTGTCATATCTTGATTTCTTCTCCACGGGAGTCCAGGTAAATTGTTCAGTGGGACTTCCCATCTAGCTGGTTTTGTAGAATGATACAGAATTTTTTTTTTTTTTTTGTAACCACTTGGAGCCTGAGCAATTGCCGTGTTTTCTTAATGCCATGCTTCAGCGAGTGGCGTTGTCCACTGCTGCCAATATGTGTAAGAAACTCCCTTCAGATGCAGCTGACTATGTGATGGAAGCTGTGCCTCTGCTGACTAACCTTCTTCAGTATCATGATTCAAAGGTGTAAACACTTATAATTTTTGCCATTCAAGCCATCCATTCTTGCTTCCTATTTGGTTTTACTTATTCTTCCTTACATGAGTTCGTGTTTTATTTGCAGGTTTTGGAGCATGCATCGGTTTGTTTGACTCGAATTGCTGAGGCTTTTACGTCTTCCCCTGAGAAGTTAGATGAACTCTGTAACCATGGATTGGTTGCACAGGCTGCCTCTCTTATTTCCGTCAATAATTCTGGGGGTGGTCAGGCATCCTTAAGTGCACCTACTTACACGGTAGTTGCGATTGGATGTTTTGGGAATTAAATTTTTATAGTTTTTGGAGTCCTAGATTGTGAATGTCTCCCTCATGTGCAGGGTCTAATTCGGCTTCTTTCAACCTGTGCAAGTGGATCCCCTTTGGGGGCCAAAACACTCCTCCTCCTTGGTATCAGTGGCATACTAAAAGATATTCTTTCAGGTTCTGGCTTAGTTGCGAGCATATCTGTTTCTCCTGCATTAACTAGACCGCCAGAGCAGGTATGTTGTACTTCTTCTGCTACTTTTTTTTTTGTTTATCTTTCTTGGTTGCCACTTCAGTATGCATATTTAGGATAGTGATGAACATTGCAATATTATTTTAAGCCATATATCTTTATGCTGTTGATCGCTTGTTTAGATGGAAAGGCTAGATCCATATGGGTCAGATTTCTTGTTTTCTGTTTGTTTATGCTTGTTGATATGTTTTGCATAACATTCATGTACATGTGCACATGCCTATTTCCGAAGATGTCAATGCTTCTGAGGCTAAATCTAAAAGTTGACCTCTTGTGAGTGGTAACACATTTGTTCATTCTATTTTGTGTATATATTTATATAACACAGTTTGGTTCTGTTTAAACCCATTTACCTACAGAATCAAAGTAATTGCGGTGTCCTTATTAGTTTTCATTTCCACAATTCAGTTCTATTGTTATTTATGAATTACAATTATAAAACAAATCTAGTCATTATTATTGGAATAAATTCCATCACTTCCCCAAAAGGAATGAAGCAGTTTTGCTTTCTTCAGTATTAAAAGTCGACCTTACTAAGTTCTTTCAAAAATTGCTTTTTTAATGGCAAAAATATTTTTAAAATGTCTGATCCACCATTTTGGGCCACATTGATGGTTGCACTGTTGGGTAGTGCTTGACTGGCCATGCAGGCATGCATCAAGTTTGGGCTTATTTGAACCATATTTACTCACCATGTATTGAGCTTTTTACCTTTTGCTTCCAGCCGTTAACCCAAATTGTTGAAGTTGACCTTTCAAGTTTCAATCATATCTTGAAGCTTTATCCCGCCATGTGGGAAATGGATTTGCGTTGAAATTCACAGATCGATAGGTTGGATGTGCCCATGTCTTCAAAAAAATTGAGTGTGCTTGACAACAGATATTGCTGATGGTGTAGGGGGGTTTTCCTTAACAGATCATGAAAAAATTATATCCTTGTTATAATTGTTCTTGTTCAACTAGGGAATGACAATATTCACTCTTACTTCTGGACTAGAGAGAGCAGTGTACCTGCCAAATCTGTGGGATTGGCTGTTTTTGACCCATGAATATTTTTAATTTTTTGCACCTTTATATTAGTAATTACAAATAAACATTAGCCCAAGTATAGATGTTCTCTCAAAATCCCCCTAGCACCCAAAAAAAAAAAAAAATTGTCAACGCCTTACACACAATGACCAACACATATGCAAGTTGTGTAGAATTTTATTGAGAGGGAGAGAAGAGGGCATTTTGCTTACATCTGTTTGAGGTGAATGTAGGAGATTCAGATTGTGTTCCTTACTTGATGGGATTGAGGTTGTCGGAAGGTTTTGCCTCTTCAACCTCAGAAACATGGTTAGATAAGGTACAATCCATAGATCTCATGGCCAACAAGGCGCTGGTCAGGTTCCATTGCATCTTGGTACTTAAGTGTACTACTGTACTGCCGCCATATCTATTTGAGTGATACCTGTTAGAGAATCACGCCACGCTGGCAATACTACCTTGACATGTAGGACTCAACCTCAGAGCCACGTGGAGATCTCCTATTCGATATAAGAAAACTCCTCAAACACAAGAACAAAGGGTAAAATCGGCATTTTGGAGATATGCACTATTCACTATAAATAGGGCAAATCCCAAGGTTTTACAGGTACACAACATTTACTGCTCATTTACTCCTAGAGATTCACGCTCTGACATTTGGGACGGAAAATCTCACCTCACCCCACATTTTTCTATAATATCTTCGTGGGCTCGACACCGAGCCCACTGACTGTTCACAGAGCCCTAACTTTGGCATCGGAGTGGACCCGGGGCATCCAGCCCGCCTCCCCCTCCTTTGCCTTTCCTTGTCTTGCAGGTCTAGTCAGCTTGGAGGACCCACAGGACGGATCTGGGCCGAAACAGTTTGGCGCCCACCGTGGGGCCCTTGAGATTCGACATCGTAGGATAAAGCCAGAGAGGAATCTTCAATCATGAGTCCACGACGAACTAGAAGTCAGATGGTTAGTCCCAACCCCCCATTGCTTGACCAACGGGTAAACCCCGAGGAAGGAGAAAGATCAGAACTACGACCTAATCGGGACCGAGGAAAGCGCGTGGCCGACCAGGTACCCGCGCACGAGGCTTTTGTTACGTATGAGCAGTTCGAAACTGTCGCACAGCAGCTCGCGGTGTTGACAAGGTTTGTGCAAGGATTGCAAACCCCCGCTGCGGAGGCCACGTCTCGTCCTCCCATTGGCGTCGTCCCCCCCGGCGGAGCCGCAAAGAGAGGCCGACCTCCCTAGGGATCTCCCTCGAGATCGGCCAGGGCAGAGCGGAGGTCAACTAGCACGACCAGGAACCAGCGCTCGCCCCGTCCCAGAGCTGAGTGGGACGGGCTCAACATCACAGCACAGAAGAATTCTGGCTCGGGAAAGGCTCGGTCCCCAGCCGAGGGCAGTGCCTAGGATTGATGAAGATGAGGTGGAGGAACTTTTGGTCCCACGACGTATAGCGCTGCCAGAGGTAGCCATAGGGACGGACAAACCAAACACTCCCATGGACCCAGAGGTAGCAGCAAAGATAGCAGACCAATTAGCAGTCCTCCATCGAAAGGTCGAGACGATGGAGAAGGCAGGGGTGACCCAAGATGAGGATAAGGATTATTCCACGGAAAACCCGTTGACAGATATCATCATGAGGGTCACCTTGCCCAAATGGTTCAGCATGCCGCCAATCGATTCATACGACGGCTCCACCGATCCCATCGAGCACCTCAACAACTTCGTGGGCGCAATGTCCTTCACGCGAACCCTGATGCAATCATGTGCAGAGCTTTCCCACTCACGCTCAAGGGAGCGGCTCAGATGTGGTTTAATAACCTGCCACCACGGTCCATTTACTCATTCAAAACCATGGGTAGACTGTTCCGGATGCACTTTCAAGGTAGCAGGGTGCAACGGAAGACAAGTGCCCATTTGATGAACATGAGGCAAAAGTCAGGAGAAACCCTGAGGGCCTTCTTGGCCAGATTCAACTTGGAGGTGCTACAAGTGAAGGATATTGACGAGACGGTTCACTTCGCTACGTTGAGAGCAGCGGTCACCGACCCAAAGTTTCGATTTTCCATAGCCAAGAAAGAATCGGCCGACCTGCAAGAACTCCTGGCAAGATGTGAGAAATTCGCCAACGCCAATGAGATCTACGAAGCTAGCAAGGGTCTAGTGGATACTCCGCACAAGCGGATGGATGAGAGGCCAGACCTCACGCAACCAGGAGAAAGTAAGCGGTCCAGGAGAGAAGAGGCACGAGCCAGGGGATTGCTCCAGAAGAAATTTAGCGACTATACCCCGCTCAACAGGTCCCTTGGCGATGTGTACACCCTCATAGCTGATGATGGGTATCTGCAGAGACCCCAGAAGATAGTGACTGAAGCAAAAAAGCGCAATCCAAATAAGTATTGCCAGTACCACCGCGACATCGGCCACACTATCGATGAGTGTCGCAACTTGCAAGCAGAGATCGAAGACCTCATCCAACGAGGTTATTACAAGCAGTACATAGACCATAATGCTCTGAGAGTACCGGCCACCACAGCCGAGGATCGGAGAAGATTACCTCCCCCCCGAGGGCGAGAACGCCAGAGCGAGAGCCGCGACGTCAAGAGGACAGAGAACCCAGGAGGGTATAAAGAAGAGAAATTCATGGAGATCCCATTCGGAAAGATAGGAGAAGAGATAGGGCTGCCGAGCCCTGTTACCCAGAGAGGCATCGTGACCAGGAGCCTATCCAGCATGCAGAAAGGAGAGAAAGAAGACCAACACCGGCACATCGAGACATCGGTGTCATCCTCTGCCAGCTCAACCACACCCCCAGCAGACACATGAACAGGGTCGACTGCTAAATTCTTTAGAAACTAGGGGGAGGACAAGGCTGAGGACGGATCCAAGGGTGCCCGGGCAATGCGTAGATCAGATGCGGCCGCCGTCTCCGTTGCACGTCATTGATCCACCTTCAACGGAAGATATACCCTATGAACGCGTCTACATGGCCAGACGCGCCAGACCCCGATGTAACCCAGAAGTTGGTTCAGACATTCCCAGTGCATCAGTAACCAGACCAGGGCGCGGAGAGAGCTCATCCGGCAACCGACCTCTATTGGCCGAGGCAACCATCTCGGACGCGGGTGACTATGAAAATTCCAACCGACCTCACTTGGCCGCAGTGGCCACCTCGGCCCAAGCAGGCGAGGACATTTATGATCCCGCCACACAAGGGCGGAAGGCCATGACTATAATCGGAGGACCAGCGGCTGGTAACACCTCTGCCAAAGCCAGAAAGGCCTACGCACGAAGCGTCAAGTCAACCGAGTGGCCGGGAAAGAGAGCCCGTACTGGGGATTTCCTTACGTTCAGTGATGAAGATTTGTGTGGGCTAGAACTACCCCATGAGGATGCCATAGTCATCACCTTGAGAATTGAAGACAGCGATGTACATAAAATCATGGTGGACACGGGCAGCTCCGCGGATATCATCTATTGGCAAGCTTTCCGGCGCATGGAGATCCCGCTTGAGCGATTGTTACCTGTCGACTACCCCCTGGTCAGTTTCTCGAGGGACCTTGTGAGTGTAAAGGGATCCATTCGACTGCCAGTCAGGGCCGACACCTATCCACGGGAATCAAGGGTCACAATGAATTTCTTGGTGGTCGATGTCCCGTCCTCTTACAACGGTCTCCTAGGAAGGCCGGGTATGATTGCGCTAAGATCGGTGCCGTCCCCCTATCATTTAGTCCTCAAATTCCCAACTCCTAGAGGGGCGGGAGAATGTAGATCGGATCAACTGATGTCTCGCAAATGTTACTCAGCGGAGCTCACCGACCACAAAAAATCGGCCAAGGCCCTACAGGTACAAATTGAGGATCTACGGGACGATCCCAAGCAACAAAGAGGCGAACCAGCTGAAGACTTGATCCAAGTCCCCCTCGCCGAGGATAACCCTGACAGGACGATCCAAATAGGATCATCCCTCGTAGAACCACAGAAGAGAGAGCTCGTGAGTTTCTTAAGAGCATAGTTGTCAAGGCGACAAGGCGATCCAAGGCGTTTGGGGCCATCCTGGGCGCCTAGGCGCCCGCCTAGGTGTTGCCTAGGCGACTAAGGCGTTCCCAGTGCATTTTTTTTTATTTCTAAAATATTAATGTTTATGTATATGCAACATTCTACATAAATAATCAACATTTAAGACATAACTTAATTAATATGTGGTGTGGACTCAAGTTTACTAATGTACACTAAGAGCTGGGATTGTGTCTAGAGTTAAGTAAACAATTATTTATGACTAACATTTGCGTACTTTTAACGAATTTGATCGGAGCGTAACTCCTTTAATATAGTTTGGATTCAAGCAATCTCGAATTCTTTGTAAAGCTAGCATAATCAGCTTTCCAACAAATTCGAGATTGCTTGAATCCAAATTATAATGAAGGAGTTACACTGGTCAAATCTTGTTCGGAATACGGGAATGCTGTTTAAAGTCGTCTGAATGTAAATTATTTTTTGGGTATCAAAGCAAAAGATTATTTTGGCGCACTCTTGGTTTTTAGTGATGATTTATTATAATAAGATTTATAGAATTTTTATATTTAAAAAAAAACCTAGCATTTAAAATTTGAAAATCGCCCTCGCACCCAAAAACATAGTTTTTGTTCTTGAACAGGGGGGTTGACTTTTTTTCCTTCTGGAATTTGAATTTTAGACTATTTTTATTGGATTCAAATAGGGGGGTATTTGCTTATTTATGAATAATATCTTAATTAAATGAAATATAAAATTAAAGAAACATTTCATAATATCTTAATTAAATGAAATATAAAATTAAAGAAACATTTACTTAAATGTTATTAGTCATAAATAAGTATTGCCTGATAATTGTTGTTCCTGTCTGGCCTGGGCGACCACAAGGCGCCCTGGCGCCCAGGCCTGTACAAACCGCCCGGACGCCTAGGCGACGCCTTGACAACTATGCTTAAGACAACGTCAATGTTTTCGCCTGGTCCGCGGCCGACATGCCAGGAATCCCAAGGGATGTAGCACAACATCGCCTTAATGTAGACCCCAACCGCCGACCTGTGCAACAAAAAAAGAGGTCCTTCGCCGCATCTCGTCAGCAGATCATCGATGCGGAAGTTGGAAAATTGCTGGATGCTGGGTTCATCAGAGAGCTACACTACCCAGAGTGGCTGGCCAACGTTGTCATGGTCCCGTAGGCTGGCGACAAGTGGCGCATTTGTATTGATTTTGCTGATCTTAACATGGCCTGCCCCAAGGATAGCTTCCCCCCTTCCCAGGATCGATCAACTTATTGATGCTACTGCCGGTCACGCGCAGCTGAGTTTTATGGATGCCTATTCGGGCTACAATCAAATCAGAATGCACGCGGCCGATGCGGAAAAAACCGCCTTCGTAACCAACCAAGGCCTCTTCTGTTATGATGTGATGCCCTTCGGCCTCAAAAATGCCGGGGCAACTTACCAGAGGTTGGTTAACAAGATCTTTGCCGAGCAAATTGGCCGCAACATGGAGGTATATGTGGACGACATGCTGGTGAAAAGTTTGGTCGAGAACGACCATGTCCGCGACTTGGAAGAGGCATTCAGAGTGCTGCGAAGGCACAGGATGTGCCTCAATCCCGCCAAATGCGCATTTGGGGTCACTTCGGGGAAGTTCCTCGGATTCATGGTCTCTAGCCGCGGCATCGAGGCAAACCCGGCAAAAATCATGGCCATCCTCGATATGCCCGCACCCACCAGGATAAAAGAGGTACAGGAGCTCACCGGGCGGGTGGCCGCGCTCAGTCGATTCATGTCTCGATCAGCGGATAAATGCCTGCCATTTTTTCAGACCCTCAAAGGCAATAAGACCTTCCAGTGGACGACCGAGTGCCAACTCGCATTCGAGGCACTGAAGACTTACTTGGCATCTCCCCCATTGTTGGTAAAGCCCGAAACAGGGGACACTTTGGAGTTATACTTGGCTGTGTCATCAAAGGCAGTAAGCGCGGTACTGATCAAGGAAGTGGAGGGCGTTCAACGCCCCATCTATTATGTGAGCAAAATCTTGTTGGAGGCCGAGACCAGGTATAAGTTTATTGAGAAAGTCGCCTTGGGATCGGTCACGTCTGCGCGTAAGCTACGACCCTATTTTCAGGCACATTCAATCACTGTTCTAACCGATCAGCCTCTCAAGAAGATCTTGTCCAAACCTGATATTTCTGGCCGAGTTATCAATTGGGTGGTCGAATTAGGAGAATTCCTAATTCGACCTTCACTTCAAGCCACACACGGCCATCAAAGCTCAGGCGTTGGCCGACTTCCTAATCGAAGCCTCCCTTACAGAAGATCAAGCTATAGACAGCTCATCCTCGGAAGAGCCATCACGGCCATGGACCCTGTTTGTCGATGGGGCATCAAACAAGACTCAGTGTGGCGCAGGATTCATCCTCACCAGTTCGGATGGTTTTGAAATTTGCTGCGCTCTCCGATTCATGTTCCAAGTCTCTAACAATGCAGCCGAGTATGAGGCCCTTATTGCTGGACTTCGCCTGGCCAAGGCAGTAATGGCTCGGAGGGTAGAAGCATCCAGCGACTCCCAGTTGGTGGTGCGTCAAGTCAATGGCGAGTACGAGGCAAAGAAAGCCAGCATGTCTGCCTACCTGAAAAAGGTACAGGAGGCCGCGTCAACATTCGAATACTTCATACTGCGTCATGTACTCCGGGACCAGAACACCTTGGCAGATTCTCTATCCAAGCTGGTCACAGACTTGAAGGATTTGGATCATTCGGTGTACACCGAAGTTTTGACTCACTCATCAGTAGATCCTACCGCAAAGGCCATATTGCCAGCCGCATCAGAACCGTCATGGATCGACCCAATTTTTTCTTATCTAAAAAATGGTCAATTACCGAAAGACAAGAAGGAGGCAAGGCGAATCCAATCCGAATCCAATCATTACGTCGTTGAGGCGGAACTCCTTTACAAAAAAGCTTTCACATTTCCGCTGCTGCGGTGTCTACGTCCTTCCGAAGCGACGCAAGGCGTCAAGGAAGTCCATGAGGGTATATGCGGTGCGCATCAGGGGGGGTAGAGTCCTCGCCCATAAGATATTGCGCCAGGGATATTATTGGCCCAAAATGCGGAAAGACTGCATCGACTACGTCAAGAAGTGTATCAAATGCCAAATGTACGCACCAGTGTCTCACCTCCCAGCCGCACCCCTCCGCTCCATCGAAGTAGCTCCCATCCCCTTTGCCACTTGGGGAATGGACATCATGGGCCCTTTCCCACCGGCTCGCTATCAACGTAAATTTGTGGTCGTCGCTGTAGATTATTTCACTAAATGGGCTGAGGCGGAGGCATTATCTAGCATTCCAGAAAGCGCCATCCGTGCGTTTTTTATCAAATCAGTTGTATATAGGTACTGGGTCCCCAGAGTGCTCATCACGGACAATGGCAAGCAATTTGACAACAAGGCCTTCGCGGCGTTCTGTGCAGAGCATCGTATTGAGCACCGACGCGGGGCCGTGAAGCACCCGTAAACTAGCGGTCAGACAAAGGCTACCAACAAAATCTTGTTGAAAGGCATCAAGTCCAGGTTAGATGGGGCAAAAGGTCGGTGGTTGGACGAACTGCCGCACATACTGTGGGCGGATCGTACCACTCCAAAAACAGCCACAGGCGAATTACCGTTCCGGCTTTCCTTTGGCACGGATGCAGTGGTCTCATTGGAAGTTAGAATTGCATCCCATCGGATTGCCAATTACGACCCAACCACCAATGAGCCAGGCTTGCGTGCCAATTTGGACCTTATAGAGGAAATACGCGATCAAAGCCCAGATACGAATTACGGCCAACCAACAGCAAGTAGCCAAGCACTACAATAAGAAGGTGTGCCTACGATCGTTCAAGGTTGGGGACCTCGTCCTCAGACGGACTATTGCCTCCGACCCTACCAATCAAGGGAAGCTAGCTCCAAATTGGGAAGGACCCTATCAAGCACCCAAGCACTGCAGACGGGATCCTATCACCTAATAGATATGGATGGTAAAGCCTTGCCACGAGCATGGAATGCGGAGCACCTTCGGCTCTTCTACCAATGAAAATCCTACCCATGTACACAGGCCATTCCGGCCCTGCTTTTTCATTTTAATGAATCTCACATTCGGAATTCCACTACATTCTCCAACACCAGCGGCCATAAGGTCGTTGACAAATCAATCAGATCATCCTCAATGCCGACATATCAACCCGGCCCTGTGCCGATGTGAGACCCATTCGGCCCAAAGATTTCACCAAGTGTGGAACGCATTGGGTCGAGGAGGGTAGACACGGCTCCGTGCCGATACGAATATCAACCCGGCCCCGCGCCGTTGTGAGACTCATTCAGCCTAAAGATTTCACCAAGTGTGGAACGCATTGGGCCGAGGAGGGTAGACACGGCTCCGTGTCGATACGGATATCGATCCGGCCCCGCGCCGATGTGAGACCCATTCGGCCCAAAGATTTCACCACGTGTGGAACGCATTGGGCCGAGGAGGGTAGACATGGCTCCGCGCTGACAACAATATCGACCCGGCACCGCTCCGATGTGAGACCCATTCGGCCCAAAGAATTCACTAAGTGTGGAACGCATTGGGCCGAGAAGGGTAGACACGGCTCCGTGCCGATACGAATATCAACCCGGCCCCGCGTCGATGTGAGACCCATTAGGCCCAAAGATTTCAACAAGTGTGGCACGCATTGGGCCGAGAAGGGTAGACACGGACAGACACACCGACCTTTTCAAAAAAAAGAAAAGTAGACGAGACGAAACAAGACAGTTCAATTCAAAGGCCTTTTCATTTATTCAAATATCGATTATATCGGTGCAACAAAAAAAAAGAAATTTACATAATTCCTAAGTGTTATCTTCAGGGGGGTTCACCCCGCTGCGGGTAAAATCATAAATGTTATCTTCGGGGGGGGTTCACCCCGCTGCAACCCGCTTCGTCCACGCCATGAGGAAGGGAACGGCCAGGAGTTGGGGGAGGGCCCATCGCAGATACTGCGCCGTCCTGGGGGGTCGTAGGAGTCCCATCCAAGTCCGGGGAGGCTGGGGGCTCCTCACCCTCGAAAACCTCATCCAACCTCCGAAGCATTTCGGCATCGTCCACCTCGGGGATCTCAACTTCCTCATCAGCAGGAATGAGGCATTCGGCTCCGGTGTAGTCAATTCCTGGCACCTTTTCTCATCCACGAACTCCTTCAAGGCCAGTGCCCCCTCGGTGAAGCTCTGGAGAGAGTAACGCCCCACTAATTCCTTGAAGTCCTCAGACTTTCTGATACAGCCGCACCGCCCCAGCGGCGAGGGAGTGCGTCTTCATATAGGCTATCTTGAACCTAGCCCTATGATCCCTTAAGCGATCCAGTGCCGACTTCAGCTGGCCGACCCGCTCCTCCCTCGCCTTCGCGTCATCGTCTAGGCGCCGCTTGTCCTCATGAATCTGCGCGTTCTCTCGCGCCAGGCGGGCAACCTCGACAGTGACAGACGCCACCTCCCGCTCCTTGTACCGAACCTGCGTCTGGGCGTCGTCCCGCTCCTCCTCGGCCGCATGGAGTTTGCTATCCGTTTTGGCCAGGTTGCGGGCCGTCTCCTCAGCGCGTTCCTTGAGGGTCTCTACATAGACACCGAGCTGCGCCAAAACACGAAGAACAGTTAGCTGAAGAAAAACAAGAACAAGTTAGAATGGAGAGGGGCGGAACTACTGTGCCCTGATTACTTACCGACGCACCCAAAGTGTCCGCCCCGGAAATCAACGAAGGCATGGGAAGCTCTCGCACCAGCGAACGGTCCCGAGGCAAGATGGCCCCTTTCATCAGCTCCCTAGCGGCGCGGATATCACCCATGGCCGTATCCTCCTCGGTCAGCGCCCAGTCCGGGTGGAAAGCACGCTCGTCACCAGTGCGGTCCCACGGGCGGGGACCCATCAGGGGGAGGCGTCTAATCTCACTAGGGACTCCCCTTGCCCCTGAATCATCCTCGGCCTCGCTGGTGGCGAAGCCGGGGACGTCTGAACCCGTATCGGGGTACGCTGCCTGGCCGCACTGACTGTCGATGCCTCTCCAAGTGCAAGGACTACCTCCGGCCCGGCCGTGGTACTCCCCTTTCCTGAAAAATCAAGCAAACGGTACCGCGGAGTCAGTGGCATTGCATAGACACGCGCCGCCTCGGCCAAGGCAGTATCAGGTGAGAACTTACGTGTCTTCTTTGATGGCCTCTTCGTCAAGTCCACCTCAGCACGGCCTGATCCGCCGACGCCTTCAGGATTTGCTCCTCCTGGGCCCTCTTCGCCGCGGCCTCCTTCGAGCCGCATCCTTCTTCTTCAGCTCCATCAGATAGGTCTTGTTTAGCTTCACTGTGAGAAACAACAACAGAATCAGCCCAGTTAGTATGTCGACATTGGCCAACTCTATGTCAAAATAATACTCACACAGACGGTTCTCGTGCAAAACGAGGGGATCCTTCAGTTCGGCCACGCGGACGGGAGCCCCCTCGGAATGCCGAGCACGCCGCAACATCTCAGACTCCACAGGCATCAGGGGTACGTCCGTGTTGAGTGTCTCGGCGTCCAGCTTCTTCCATACATTCTCCAACAACACATCGTCACCCCGGATGTAAAAGAACTTGTTCTTCCACAACTTGATCGAGGTCGGTTTATCGGCGAGGAGGTCGCCGAAGTCAGGCTTCTTGGCGAAGTAGTACCACCTCGTCTTACAGTAATCATTGAAGGTGAACATGTGACGAAACATATTCAGGGTGGGTACTTGCCCCATCCTCCTGAAGTAGATGATGAAGGCTATCAAATTCTTCCAGGAGTTCGGCATCAGTTGGATCGGCGCCACTTGGTAGTACCTCAAAATTTCGGCCACCAGCTTCGGTACCGGCACCCAAAAGCCGGCCTTGAACATCTCAACATTGACACATAGTTCCGACCGCCGACTCCAGCAGGCCCGCTCCCCCTCGGTGGGCATTCTAATCTCCACGCCATCCGGTATCTGGTATCGCTCCCGGAGACTGTCAAACTCGGCCTTGGTTAACAGGCAAACCTCACCACGAGCATCAAACTCTGGGGGAGCCTCGGCCTCCTCTCGAGCCTGGATCAAGACTTCGGAGCCGACCTCATGCGTGGACGACGCCCACCAAAAGATCACGTCGTGAGGGCCCACCGGTGGGTCCTGGCTGTCCCCCTTCGACCTCTTCCTCGGTAATCAACTCCACCTCGGGACCGCCCTCGGATACCCGTCCCACTGATTTACTAGGCGTGGACGTGCCCGAGGTTGTCCCACTTCCGGACAAGGACGAGCTACTACTACTGTTGCTGGAAGATGTCCCCGCATTCTCTATGTCTACTTCCACTTCGGCCTCCCTACCCTCGTCAGCCATATTTCAAAAAGACTTAGAAGAAAAGATGAATACTTACTCGACATCGATCCGAAGGCAGTACCGACGCCAAAGGTCCGAGCTGCTGTGAGATATTCGAGCCGATGCGCAAAGAACGTGCCGAGGTGAAGAGGAGAAACCGACGTAAGCAGCTAAAACAGTGATTTCAGAGTGAGGGACCTCCATACCCCACCACCCTTTTTTATAATGCACCATTCTCGCTCGAGTCCACGTGGGAACTCCTCATTGGACCAACGGTCGGTGCATTTATTATCGGCAAAACGTAACGGGTCCGTCGAACGGGTCCCGCCTTGCGGTATCCATGACCGACCCGGATCCGAAACCGGATCCAAATGCAAAGACCGATGTGTATTGGCTGCAGTGCCCACATCGGTCATATTGGCTCGGATCACGTGAACAACGCGTGACGGCCTCGGACATTCCTCCTCAGCAAAGACCGGTGTGTATTGGCCGCAGTGCCCACATCGGCCAAATTGGCTCGGATCATGTGATCAACGCGTGACGGCCTCGGACTTCCGTCCTCAGCAAAGACCGATGTGTATTGGCCGCAGTGCCCACATCGGTCATATTGGCTCGGATCACGTGAACAACGCGTGACGGCCTCGGAAATTCCTCCTCAGCAATGACCGACGTGATCGGGCCGCAGTGCCCACATCGGTCAAATTGGCTCGGATCACGTGAACAACGCGTGACGGCCTCAGACTTCCTTCCTCAGCAAAGACCGATGTGTATTGGCCGCAGTGCCCACATCGGTCAAATTGGCTCGGATCACGTGATCAACGCGTGACGGCCTCGGCCTTCCTCAGCAAAGACCGATGTGTATTGGCCGCAGTGCCCACATCGGTCATATTGGCTCGGATCACGTGAACAACGCGTGACGGCCTCGGAAATTCCTCCTCAGCAAAGACCGGTGTGTATTGGCCGCAGTGCCCACATCGGCCAGATTGGCTCGGATCACGTGATCAACGTGTGACGGCCTCGGACTTCCGTCCTCAGCAAAGACCGATGTGTATTGGCCGCAGTGCCCACATCGGTCATATTGGCTCGGATCACGTGATCAACGCGTGACGGCCTCGGACCTCCGCCCTCAGCAATGACCGACGTGATCGGGCTGCAGTGCACACATCGGTCATATTGGCTTGGATCACGTGATCAGTGCGTGACGGCCTCGGATCTCCGCCCTCAGCAATGACCGACGTGATCGGGCCGCAGTGCACACATCGGTCATATTGGCCAGGATCGCGTGACGGCCTCGGACCTCCGCCCTCAGCAATGACCGACGTGATCGGGCCGCAGTGCCCACATCGGCCTCAAACATCCGCCCTCAGCAATGACCGATGTGATCGAGCCGTGGTGCCCACATCGGTCTTGTTTAGCCTCGGCCTCTCTCCCGCCCCTATGACCGAGGAAGATAGGCCGCGACGACCACCTCGGCGCGGTATTCTTCAGCATCAGTCTTTTCACCACAGCCCAGCCCTGAGGCAATTAACCGCAGGAGTTGGCCTGACCACCCACCTCAACAGGAAAGAAAGTACAAATAGGTCGAATCTTCCGAATTCAGCAGAGCAACGAGGCAAGTTGTTAGGGGGGAGAACCCATTACTCTATTTTTTGCTCAACCAAACCTTACAGATTCGGCAGGGCAACGAGGCAAGTGTTAGGGAATCACGCCACGCTGGCAATACTACCTTGACACGTAGGACTCAACCTCAGAGCCACGTGGAGATCTCCTATTCGACATAAGAAAACTCCTCAAACACAAGAACAAAGGGTAAAATCGGCATTCTGGAAATATGCACTATTCACTATAAATAGGGCAAATCCCGAGGTTTTACAGGTACACAACATTTACTGCTCATTTACTCCTAGAGATTCACGCTCTGACACTTGGGACGGAAAATCTCACCTTACCCCATACTTTTCTATAATATCTTCGTGGGCTTGACACCGAGCCCACTGACTGTTCACAGAGCCTTAACTTTGGCATCGGAGTGGACCCGGGGCATCCAGCCCGCCTCCCCCCTCCTTTGTCTTTCCTTGTCTTGCAGGTCTAGTCAGCTTGGAGGACCCACAGGTCGGATCTGGGCCGAAACAATACCCTTATGAAGAGGGTTCTATATGCGAAAATAATGGACTTCTTTTTAGTTTGAAATATAAAAGAGGGGCAGTGATGCGGATCTGGGTCGAGAGACAACCCGATTGGGTCCGCCTACCCAAGTAATATAAGCTTTAATTGAAGAATCAATGGCAGATCTCATAATAAATCATAATTTATTAGCTTTGGAATGAAACAAACAGACCCTATGGCAGAATTGTAACTATCTCAAAAACTCAACCAGTGGAATAATCTAAATGAGAAACCAAACAAGTCCTAAGGATCAAATTGGAAACAAAATATTCACTTACGGGGAAATCTGGAAAGAAACTTAGAAAGAAGGGCCAGTTTCAAAGGAACAATAGAGACTTGGGTGTTTTCTGTAATTTATAAAAAAAACTGAGCCTTTAATAGCAAATAAGGGATAAAGTCTTCATCTTCAACCTTACGACAGAACATGGGAGGCGGACACAAAAACCAGTTGACTTGCAGATTTCGGTTCTCCATGTGGGAGGGATTTTGGGTCATGGGTTCCAAGGGTTTAGGACGTCTATGGAACAGAAAATTCTGTCCAATGTCTCAAGGTGTGCAAGAGGTGTTCGAGGGAGATCGATGGGATTTTGCTGGTCTGGTGTTAACGCCTAGAACAAGGGGCCCGAATCAGTAACAAAGGATAGTAAAGAAACCAGAAGAAGAATAAGGGTTTAGAAAGGGAAAGAGGGTTCAAGAAAGAAGGGAAAACCAGAGGGTAAGAGAAAGCATACCTACCGACAGATTGGTAGGGGAAGGATGAGCTTCCGCAGCAATGGGGAAGGGAACCAGCCAAGAGAGAGACGGCCCAACCAAGAGAGGAAGAGGAGGAGAGGGAGAGCAGCAACTGCTCAGCCCGTAGGCACCAAACACGCCACTCAAATTTTCATTCTATTCTCCATTATCCGTTTCATTGATAAAAAGGTCTATAAATAGACTTTACAATCTAATTAATTGCTAAATAAAAAAACTAAATAAGAACATGATAATCAAAGAAGACTCCTAACTAAAGAAGACTTCTAATTAAAGAAGACTCCTAACTAGCCTAAAACTCTAGCAAAAGGGTAAGTCCATTCCTTTTTTTATGGAAAGAAATAAAACTAAATCAAATTACAATGATTTCCCCAATTAAAATAACCCTGAAAAATATTCCCATCCAATGGATCCAGCCTGCATCAGGCAGACTCTCCTCCCTTTAAAATTTAAATAAATTTTGTTTTTGTAGAAGAAAAATGTTTCCCTCTCTTCTATGATAAAGGGAGATGAAATGTCTTCTTCATGCTCCCATTGGCTGATGGTGGAGAGAATGTTGGAAGATGAAAAGGGAGCGAGATCCTTGAATGATAGTTACCCTTCCTCCTCATCCCCTCTCCCCTTTCTTCTTCTCCTGTTACGCAGCTGCTGCTACTGCCGCCTCTTCCTTCTCTTGCTTCCATTGTGTCAAGGAGCCAAGGTGACCCAAGGCGTTGGAGAGGAGCCTGGGTGCCTAGGCCTACCTAAGGTGTACCAAGGCATTCCCAAGGCGTTATAATGGTACATCTTAATAAGAGGATATATACAAAAGGAGAGCGTTAGTCATCAATTTTTATTGTTTTTAATGTAATATGCATGATTCTATGCATCATGGTGTATACCTCGACTTTATACATACAATAAAAGTGCTACAAATGGCATTAATTAAAAAAATAAATAAATAAAACAAGGCGTGAATACATTAAATTGACCAACCGCCTAGTTCTATCTGACTCTCCTAGAAATCCAAGCAAGGTCTTGACAAGTATGCTTGCTTCTTCTTCTTCTTCCCCTCCTCTTCCTGTGGTGATGGCTGCTACTGCTATTTCTACTGCAATCTCCTGCTTTCTCTTGTCCTCCTCCACTGGTGGGGACATCTTCTGCTACCGCTGCAATCTTCTTATTTCTTCCTCGGGTTGCTGTAGCCCTCTTGTTATCCTTCGTTGGTTACAATGGCCTTCAACATACACAGAGCAGTTGCATTGCTTTTGAAGGACTGTCTTGTTGGCTAAGCGGCAAGGTACAAATATCGGTTCGAGGACGGTTTTGACCAGTCTTGAAACCTAGGACTTTTCTGGGCCAAATTAAAAACCTTGGTTTCGAGGCCCAGAAATAGTTTTTTGACCCAGATTTTTTCGTGCTACCTATTTTTACGCTTTTACACATTCCCTGAATTAGTTTCACAGAAAAAAAAAATCATAAATGGTTTTTCTAGGTGTGGACCAAAGCTTGCCAATTTACATTCGATGTAACAACTGGAAATGTAAATATGCAGTTAAAACAATCAAAACATACATTAGATACATAAGGTAAGGTTATAACAAGCATATAATATTCACTACTGTATTCCACAAGAAGTTTTGTGGCCCGTTTAATCTCGAGTCGCGTACCTTTGAAGATGTCAGTAATGCTCCTCTGAATGTAGCATATATGTATCGTGTATCCCGTGACATATTATGGGTGCAGTTGTACTGAAAGTCATTGATAACTCACCTATATGCTGTATCATCAAGAAAACGGGTCCAAGCCTAGGGAATGGCTTACTAAGAGTGGAACTGGGTGGAGCCGGAGTACGCAATTGGGTCGGATACGAGAAGATGGAGTTGACGAAAGATGATTCAGAGCTGGGGAATCCGTGAAATACTCATCCCCACCAGTAAGATGCCACTGCAGTCTAGTCGTTCCACCTACCATAAATTTTTTATGACAATAATTGCATTGCAACTAATTCTTGTCAGCCGAGACGGTTATCCCATACCATGCCTCCATGCAATATCCAGCTATGTGAGTCGGCCATTATGCATTAGTTGCTACACCGTTGAAACAAGAACACACAGATTTCAGATTATTAACATGCAAACATCAAATAAGCCCTCTTCAAGCTGCAAGAAAGCCTATACTAGAAGTCTTTTCTGACTTATATTTTTCTCCTAATTTTTTTTTTCATTTTTGAATTTAATAATTAATAAAAGCTTTATCAACAAAAAATAATTATGGAACATCACTTAATTAATCAATTTCAGCTGAAAACATATTTGAAATACTTTCAGTATTTTTCTTGTTGTTTCAAGCCAAAAAAGATATTTTTCATATTCATTCTCAAATTTTTTATTTAATCAATTATCTTGGAAAATAAAAAAATTAAAAGCAGGGAAAAAAAGTTCCGACTCCCGTTAAGGCATAGATGGGCCTACTGCAATATTATTTTGAAGTTCATCCATCACTTATTGCCCCTATTTTTTAAAAAAAATTTGTGCCGGAAATTATAATTTTCAAACTAAAAATTTAATAAAGAATTTACCAACAGAAAATGTGATTCGACCCAACTCCATGGAGTTATAGATTGGAGCATTCTATCTAACATGTAAAAGATTGAAACAAAACCATGGGTGTGTGTGTGTGTGTGTGTGTCTATATATATATATATATATATATATATATATATATATTCTTCCAAATTTTGCTTTACCTTCAAGCTCCAAACCCGTCTGCCCAAGGTGTAGAGTGGACAAATGCATATGAGAATGCAAGAAATGTAATCTGATCCAAAATTCGTAGTTTCTTGGTAAAAAAAAAGTGAATTCCCAGTCGAAACTGCTCTTGCAATGTTGATAAGGGGCTCTCAGTCGAAACCTGTCGAAATAGACAGGTTTCAATCGAGATTTATGACTTTATATTACTGGTTCGAGCAGGTTTCAGTCGAAACACTGCTCGTATCCCTGGTTTCATCTCGATCACTGTTGATACCGAGTTGTCTTTGTCGAAACTTCATGTTTTGACCGAGATTGTGAACCATGCTAAGTGGCACCTAGCTGACACAACTATGTCACACTTTTTTTATTAGAATACTATGTGATCCTGAAAAGTTGTGTGGTTGGCTTGAATGCCTATTTTATCTTTATGCACTATTTCTGTGTGATAGTATATTGGAAGTTTGAAATTGCATCATAAAAAGGGTGTTTATATTGTAATTTAGTGTTATAAAGCGTTAAAGAAAATCTCTTTCATATGATCAATTTTTTTTATAAAACTTATGATTGCTCTATAGATTTTTGAGATTGTCAATCTCGTGGATGAGCTTCTCCCACCACTGCCACAAGGGACCATTTCCCTTCCGACCTGCTCTAGTTTTCTAGTGAAGATAGCCCTTGGAAAGAAGTCTCCTGCTAGCAGTTCTGGGAAACATGAAGACACAAATGGCACTGTTCTTGAGGTTTCTGCCCGTGAAAAGCTATTGCAAGATCAACCTGAGCTTCTACAGCAATTTGGAATGGATCTTCTTCCTGTTTTAATACAGGTTAGTGTTTTTAGTTCAGTTGGCTGCTTTCCATTTACGTACTCCAATTGATGAGTAATGGAGGTCCAATTTTTTCATGTGAAGCAGATATATGGATCCAGTGTCAATGGTCCAGTTCGACACAAATGTCTTTCAGTTATTGGGAAATTGATGTATTTCAGTTCAGCAGACATGATTCAGTCTTTACTGGGTGTAACTAATATATCAAGGTATTTGATTCTCTATGATGATCATGAATGATATTATTAATGTGCTAACCCATTCCAACTAATTCTGAAAATTTTATGCTTCAATTTTCTCAGTTTCTTAGCTGGTGTTTTAGCGTGGAAAGATCCGCAAGTTTTGATTCCTGCCCTCCAGATAGCAGAGATTCTTATGGAAAAACTTCCTGGAACTTTCTTAAAGATGTTTGTTAGAGAAGGGGTGGTACATGCTGTGGACACACTTATTACAACTGATTCATCATGTACAATTACTGCCCAACCATCTTCAGTTGACAAGGATAATGACTCCACACCTGTTACATCATCACGCTCTAGGCGCTATCGACGACGCAGTGGCAGCTCAAATCCAGATGGAAATTCTTTGGAAGAGTCAAAAAGCACTGCACCTGGAAGTGTTGGCTGTGCCCCTACTTCAGTAGAGATTCCAACTGTTAATTCTAGCCTTCGCATGGCTGTCAGTGCTTGTGCGAAAGCTTTCAAGGATAAATATTTTCGTGCAGATCCCGAAGCAGCTGAAGTTGGAGTGACAGATGATCTTCTTCATTTGAAGAATCTTTGCATGAAGTTGAATGCTGGTGTTGATGATCAAAGAACCAAAGCTAAGGGCAAAACAAAAGCTTCTGGATCTCGCCTGCATGATCTTAATGCTATCACTGAAGAATACTTAATTGGAGTGATATCTGAGATGTTGGCTGAACTGAGCAAAGGAGATGGTGTATCCACATTTGAATTCATCGGTAGTGGAGTTGTTGCAGCTCTGCTGAATTACTTTTCTTGTGGAACCTTTTCCAAAGAGAGAGTATCTGAGGCTAACCTACAGAAGCTTCGGCAACAAGCACTAAAAAGATTTAAGTCATTCATTGCGGTTGCCCTTCCTGCTGGTGTTAATGACGGGAGTGGAGCACCTATGAGTGTCTTGGTTCAGAAACTGCAAAATGCTTTATCTTCCTTGGAGCGGTTTCCAGTTGTTCTTAGCCATTCATCTAGGTCATCCAGTGGAGGTTCACGTCTCTCCTCTGGACTCAGTGCATTGTCTCAGCCCTTTAAACTGCGCCTTTGCAGAGCTCAAGGAGAAAAATCTCTTCGTGATTATTCTTCTAATGTTGTACTTATTGATCCTTTGGCAAGTTTAGCAGCAGTTGAAGAATTTCTTTGGCCACGAGTTCAGCGAAGTGAACCTGGTCAAAAGCCTCCAGCTTCCCCAGGAAACTCTGAGCCAGGGAATACACCCACCGGGACTGGTGCTTCATCACCATCCACCTCTGGTCCTGCTTCTTCCACACGTCGTCAGTCAACTAGATCTAGATCTTCAGTTACAATAGGAGGTGCAGCTAGAAAGGATTCTCAGCATGAGGGAAATGCAATTTCTTCAAAAGGGAAAGGTAAAGCTGTTCTCAAATCAGCTTTAGATGAGACAAGGGGACCTCAGACAAGAAATGCTGCTCATAGAAGAGCAGCTTCAGAAAAAGATGCACCAATGAAACCAGTGCATTGCGGGGACTCTAGCTCTGAGGTGTGTTACTTTTATTGCTTGGATTCATCCATGTTTAGGGGATTGATAGATCTATGGGATGTGGAAGCAACCAGATATAGTATACAACATTCCATTGGCTTCTCTCACTAGGAAAATTTTGTTTGCCTATTTACAACATTCAGTTGTCTATTGACATGCTGTGCAGTACAATTGAACCTATATTTAAATCAGAGTTAACCTATCTTACTAAACTCATTATAATTATTTACCAAAATGTACAGAATACTACATTATTACTTGATAAATCCTAATAAACAACCACTAAATACCTCAATATATGGTCCTAATAGATAGACTGAGCTTGTAGTGGGCCTAATAGATAGGCTGAGAAAAATAAGTCTTATGTATGATGTATGTACTACACTTTCCCTTACCCTCCAAATATGGGTCGGATAAGGTGGGTAAATGGGTTTCTCTTGCAGCCTTAGCAGTGTTAGACTGCTTCTGATGCAGATACGACACCGAATTGGGCTGAATTTAGGGGAAATAAGTCTTGGGTTGGGTTATATTTATGTTGGGCTTTGGCCCAATGGGTTTTCATTGTAATAGGTCACCTTAATGGGCCTAAATCATTTGTATAAGGTAGGAGTACGGGATTAGTGTGTTAGCATCTCAAGTCTAGTTAGATAAGTTTTTATCTAGCGGGATAAGACTTCTTAAGCTTTAAGTTTTTTATTGTTTTTAATTGTTTTAATTTACTTTCCTTTATGTTTAAGTAAGGATGTTAATCGGTGTGTTTTTGGTTTAAAGGTGCGGTTCGGTTTCAATTCGGTGTCTAATGTGTAAAACCAAAACCAAACCATTTATTAAACGGTTTTAAAATGCTTTTTCAATTTTTAAACGGTTTCGCTGCCAGGAGGGAGAGGAGAGTTAGGAACAAAGTGGAGGGAAAGCCAAGGAAAGCATTAAAATAATTTAATCATATATGAAAGTGGACTTATGATTTAGAAGTAGGCCATGTGGAAAGCATTAAAATAAAATTTATTTCTACAAATGTAGACCTTTAGCACTAAGGGATTAAAGTAAGGGTTTAATTGGTTTTAATGGTTCCAACTAGTCGGTTTAAACGGGTTCATAGTTGAAACCAGAATCAAACAGCTTAACTAAACGGTTTCATTTCTGAAACCAGAATTGAACCGTGTAATAATCAGTTTCACGGTTTTGGTTTAAACTGTTGGATTCGGTTTTGGTTCATGGTTTCGGTTCAGTTTTGACACCCTTAATTTTAAGTTGATTTCTATTAGAAATAAACTACCTCTAAAGTGTTTTATTGTTTGGAGGAGTTCAAGGATTAGTTTGCTTCTCATTTTGAGTCTCTTCTATATATGTTTGTAAGTGGCTACAAGCCTGAGGACGAATTTGCTATCCATAAACATGGCTGCTTCCTTTTATTTCAACTGTGAGATTCAGTTCTTAGTGGCCTGTAGTAGGTATCTGGTTCACTCATAATTGTCAAGGCGCCGCCTGCCTAGGCTTCCTAGCGCTTTGATGGCGCTTTGGATAATAGGCTGCCTTGGTCGCCTTAAGCGTCCGTCAGGCCTCCAATGTCTTGGTTCGTCTTGGCACCTTGACAACTATGGGTTCATTGCTTTAGGTACTAATTAGCACCATGACTTTCAACCTAAATGGGTTCCATTTAAACTAATCTATAGTTGACAGTCAAGGTCATAATTAATACTTGGGCTGATATCATCAACCGTGCTAACCTTGGTATGAAAGTTATGCATGAACATAACACTCGCAACTTCCCTCAAGACCTAGCTGCTGTTGAAGCTCCATCTATAAATGGATAAGACTTAAATCTTAGTGTATACGAGTTGTTGAAGGAGCAATACTGCATTTCTTGTTTTATTAAGAGGGTTGTTATTGCTCCTTCATTTAGTTTATAGTTTTGTAATGTTTTATTTTCAAATGATTAGCCACAAAAGGATTTTTTTAGTGAACATGTCACATGCTGCTGATTTAGTGAGATGCTTGAAGGGTTGATGAGAAGTCAACAAGTTCTTAGGTGAGATGCATGAGGTCCAAATCTTTACTTTATCTTTATGTTCTTTTTCTTCCATATTCAAGTTTGTATAATTCCTGCAATTTAGTTCAGATCTGTTAACCTCCATTATTCTTTTTATTTACTGTTTTGCGTCCACCAATTCATACCATTGATTCTGTCCATTTTCATCCACCATTAGCATTGACTGAAACAGTGTTTAGATTGCAACTTTGTATCGAATTCAGGTTCTGTTCAACTGCTGTTCTTCACACATCCATTACTCCCATCTCCATTAGGAAGCCACTATATCAATATATCCTCCAATCCCTTCATTAGATTGATTCCATCTTTTTGATGCTTTGTTTCCATCATCTGTTACAGCATCATTACATATCCTGGTCATCCATTCATTGGCTAGATTTTTCAGTTTTAATTTCCATAAAAAAAAATTGCTTGCATCCTTCCATTAATCCTACTTCCTCTAGGACGGCTCATATCTGTCAATCCATCCGTTGGATTGTTTTGATTTTTGGATATATGGTTCGTTATCATATTACTTGCTTGTGTTCTAATCTGATCCTTATCCATGGGGTTGTTTTTATGTTATTCACATTATCCATATTCTGGTCCTATCCAGTTCACTGCGATTCTGGCTTGTGTGACCTGTCCCTCATCAGCTTTCCTGAAATTGTCTGTCATATTTTAGTGGTTATGTTGTAATTCCTCCACAGATCAGTCAAGTTACTACTGCGTATGTACATTTTTTAGTCATGAATAGTGTCAACATTTATTGACCCGTTTTAAACTATTTTGCATTTGTGCAGAAATTACCATTCTACTAGTTGATGGCATAAATTGCCTAGTGCAGGTGCAACACATCTGTATTTCCTGGGTTGAAATCTATTGCAGCTATCTCCTAATCTCTTCCTTGCAGCCTATTGCATTATTGGGGGAAAGTTGCAACACTAATTCCCCCCATCATATTGTAGTGGTTGAAATTGAGTAAGGCCTTCTCCAGGAAGCTATAACAATTACTCTTAGTTAGGAAGGAACAACCCTGATGCTCCATGTCATGGCCTCTATTATATGCTTCATCATGAATATACCAATTGAGGGGCGGATAATCTCCTACTTTAAAATGAACTCTCCCATAACTCTATCCAAAGAAGTCTAACCAACATAAATACCTGCCTATATAAGCTCCTTGTAGCACAAGAATAATACTGTATCCTCTTAAAGAGGGACTAATTACCTTACCTTCTAGAAAGGAATGCCAGGCCAAGATAATCTTGGTTGTATAATTCTATGGACTACATGGTGGCTGATTCAAGGAGATCATGTCCACAATTTATACGCTCGATTTGGTTAACATGAATATGAGTTCTTGAATCTCTGTCAAGATAAATTTAGAAGTGGCAACATAACGTTACTCTGCTGATTTCTGTTGGATAAAGTATTGTGTTCTTAATGGGCATAATGTGCTCTGTATGACACGGTCAAGGTTGGTTTCTTAGGGCCCGTTTGATAAAACTTCTGCTTCTGGATTCTGGTTTAAATTTGGATTCCATTCCAGGTTTCTCTAAGATTATTTTGGAGTAGAAACTTGTTTGATAACGCAGTTCTGAAATGGATTCCAGAGCATTTTTGGATTAGAAACATGTTTGATAACACACTATCCCCCCAATCGAAGTTTAGAAAAACAGCCGTGGTAGTGGTAGTGGGTAATGGCAATGGAGGTGGGTGATGGGTGGTGGGTGGTGGGTGGTGGTGGGGGTGGTTGTGGTGGTGGTAGTGGTGCCTGTGGTGGTGGTGGTAATAGTGGCAGCGGTGGTGGCGATGGTGGAAGTGGGTGTGGATGGCGGTGGTGGTGGTGGTGGGTGGTTGGTGTTGGTGGGTGGTGGTAGTGGTGGGTGGTGGCGACAGTGGTGGTGGTAGTGATGGTGGTGAAGTGAGAGTCATGTGAGACTTGACTATTTTCTTTCTCCCAAAAATTTGATCCAACAGCTTGGAGCAAGTATTTATGACTCCAAAATTTTGGATTCTGGAGCCATTCTGAATCCGGTTCACTCTGTTGGAGTTGGAATCCAACCGGACTTATCAAACGCGCTTCTACTCCAAAATGGCTCCTTGGGAGTTAGAATCCATAGAATCCATAAGCAGAAGTTTTATCAAACGGGCCCTTAGTGGCATTGTTGGGGTCTGTCTTGATTTCATGCGTAGTTTGCTTTATTACTCGTCTTGATTCGTGTAGTCGAGGTTGGTCTGAAGGACGAGTATTCAATGGAAAATGTCACTGTAGATATTTAGTCTTAATGTGTTTCCTTAAGATTTGATCCTCATCCTAGAAATATGGATATGGTAGTTGGCCTTTCAGCTAGATAGTCACTTCTCTTCCTTGAGTGGTTTATGTCCTTTGTCTTTTTTACTTTGTATTTCCTATACTACAACAAATATCTGTTCATCATATCATCTTCCAGAGATAAATTTTCTTCATTGAGCTTTCAGAACTTAGTGCTTAATAGGAAGTGTAGGATGTATAATCTATTGGACAACATAGTTGAAAATCTCGGATTTCGGTGCCAGTTTGGTCAGGCCAAAAACTGAAATTTCAGCTGAAATGACCGAAATCTGATTGGAATCCTGCATTTCTCAGTTGTGAATTTTGGCTGGCCATTTTGGGGACAAACAACCATATTAAGGTCCGAAACTTCAGGGAAACCTTATTTTAGCCTCTAAACAATTAAACATATGTACACCTTATATTGCAAGAAAAGTCTCACAAAATAGTAGTTTGGCTTTGCACCCTAGATTGATAGATAGTATATGCCTAACCCTACCGTATACCTTGTGTAGTATTGTGATTTTACACTTGTTTTAGTACTAGAAGCAGCAAAAGCAGTAAGAATGAAGAAAGAGTTTACTGCACATGTAACATAGACTTATGGATGATGAGTGACGAACACGCTCAAGTCCCAACAATACAATACTAATTTGTGGTACATGAGTAGATGGTACAAACTACAAAGTGAACCTCCTCAGGCCATCCTAATGGCTGATCCATGTAGAGTTACATGGAGGATTGAACCCACTCATTTTGGGAAAAAGTTTTTACCTTGAAATGTTGATTCTGGCTAAATCTTCACCAATATGCCGCAAATGATGTTGTAGGAGTGATGTGCGACCTTCAACAACGTACTTTAGTAGTGTGCAGAGGTGAGGTGGCAAAAAACTGGGTCAAATTCCCGCAGAGAATCAGGTGAGACTACTGAAATTGTCTTCAAAATGGGGTATTTTACATACCCCTTTTTTAACATATCGGCGAAATGGTTCGCTATGGACCAAATTTTCGGCATTTCGCCGAAATTTGACCGAAATGTTGTCATTTTTGTAAGTTAGTATCATCTCGTCTCAGTCTCACCGAAATCCAAAATATTTCGTAAATTTTGGCGAAATTTCACTGAAATTTGGAGCCATGTTTGGACAAAACAAATTTTAGCTCACTGATACTACACCTTTTTATTTAATTGATAGGAGAGGTTGTCACACCCCAATTCCACCACTATTCAGAATGGTGTGATGAACCGCAAATAAACCAACGGTTCAACCAGGATCTCAAATAGGCTGTGTCCGTTTGCTTAAATCATACACATCCACAACCATAATCAGAGTAAATAAGCAATAACGGAATCTTATATATTAAATGAACTGAGAATCTAAGAATGATAACATAAATAAATTATCCATTTATTCTCCATTGACTAAGACATAAAATAAAATAAAATAATCAATTATATTTCTTTAATAATAAAAATCTAATCGAAAACGCAAGAGTTGCACTCGCATGACGAATCATGCGATTCCATCATGACTTCTGCATCCATCGCCGTCGCATGTCCGTACATAGGAGCATTTATATAATCTTCTACAGTCGTACCTGCATCATCAACTAAAAACATTTGACGTCGAAAGGGTGAGCACACATCACGGCTCAGTGAGCAAACAAAACAATGCAACAAACATATGCATGCATTCAATTCATATCTTTGGCCTGGTTCATAAGTTTGCAATGTGCTATAGAAAGGATAGGTGGCCGCCGCACCTTTATACATGAATGTGTGGAACTGCCCAATGGATCAAACACCATTGCCGTCCCCACATGCACCCACCATCAAATAGAGATAGAGCTAAAGTGCTTAGGACCGCACCGCATCACACTTCCCCTGACGTAAGCCCCTGTTGGCGAGGGCTTGCAAACTAGGCTCGCAACTAACCAATCCTAATGTCAAACAGTGTATCCAAGGCCTCACCCCAGCATCCCTCAATACGTCCATAGAGATAGAGCTAAGGCCCCCCGGCAGAGTCAGAGACTACACGGTCTGAGACCACACGGTCTGAGACCACCTCCCCTGATGCCTTACGACGTAATAGTTCTGCTTAGGTAATGGTGATACGACGATGCTAGTGGACAAGACTTGAGTAGAGGTAGAGCTAGAGTCTGGTGACCAGGATGAACCACAGTGTCACGTCCTCGCCCTGATGCTCCACTCGCATCAAGCACACTAACCACACACATACATTCACATGCCTATTCCTAGCATCATCATCATCATCATGTTATAATAAACGAAATTAAATATGCATGAATAGTAATAACAGGAATAGTAGATGACATGTGATATGCACATTACAATCATACAATCATAGAATCATACATGGTATTGGACTCAATAAACGAAAACAGTTTATTATTAGCCAATTAGTTTAGGTCTTGTTCCCTCACCTTTGGTTGAGCGTAGATCCTTGTTCAAGCTTTATGAATCACTTTTAAAATCACTAGAAAAACCTAACAAGTTGATAAATTTTAATTAAAATTAATTCCAATAAATTTAAAATAACTGAAATCGTAGGGTCGCAGGTAGGGTAGCACCTAGGGTAGCAGTCTCTGCGACCCTAGGGTGTAGGGTCGGACATGGGGTCGGATACCATTCGACCCTACGTGCGACCACACCCTCCCTGGGACTTCCCGTGGGCATGTGGTCGATCCTGTGATCTCGTAGGGTTGGATATCATTCGACCCTACGTGCGACCAAACGTATTCTGAGTCGACCTTTCATTCTAAAGTCCATTCTCTCATGTTTTGATCCTTTGGCTTACTTTCATGGTCCATTCTAAGATTGTTCTATGGTTCAAAACTCCAAGTTATACAGTATTTATTGTTCATAACAATTTCTTCCATGGAATCTCTTGGAACTTGTCCATGGATGGATGATTTGGGTTCCTCTTAATCTTATGTTTTTCATAACTATTCTAGGATCTCTTATTCAGGTAAGGAATTAGGTTCATATCTTTATTCAGAGGTTTCTCTGAAGTTTCCTTCTCTTCCTTAGTCTTCTTCTTCAAGTTTCCTTATCTTCTTATCTTCCTTCTCTTTTTCTTTCTCTCACTTTCAATTAGGGTTGTAAAGGAGTGAAAGAGGCTAAGGGACGTCCTATTTATAGAGGAAAACCTTCCATAATAAGTCCCAATGAGTTTAGGAAAGATCCCCTTGGAATTAGGAAAGTTTCCTAATTTTCGGTTTGTCTGTCATTGTAGGGTCGGATATAGGGTTGCAGGATCTGTCGACCCTACACCTTCTTAGTCATCCGATCCTACGACTAAAAAGTCATGGGTTGGACTTCTGTTGAGGTGGGGTCGACCCTACCTGTTTAGGCATGCGACCCTACCCTCACATTTATTGTTTTTGGGTTAGACTCATACCTAGTCTTGTGATTTCTTCACGCACTTGGTCCACTTGGCTCGACCATGATAGGTAGACCTGGTACAAGGTGGTAAGACCGGTTAGTTCGATACGGGTCTTACAGAGGTAAGTGAGACAAACATCATGGGTATAACATAGTTGTCAAGGCACTAAGGTGAACCAAGGCGGCGTTGCAGGCATGACAGGTGCCCAAGGCAACCTATTTTTCTAGGCGCCTGGATGCCTAGGCGGCGCCTTGACAACTAGGGGGTATGACATATGAAATGTACTAGATTTCCGTCTATATGTTGCTATTATCATATATATTCCTATATCTAATATTTTTAGAAGGATACACAAGTACTTTGTAATCAGTACCAAAGCTGGGAGTCAAAGACCTGCTCTATTCGGGTCGTTATGTGTGACTACCCAGTCTGTAACAAGGGAATCAACGTATCAGCTAATACCTTGCATGTGTCTTTTCTTTCCTTTAAACAAATATCACACCTTTTTGCCTAAATTTTTCCTCCATTCATTTCTGATGCTTCAAGTTGCACATGTTAACTTGGTTCAAGTGTAGAAATTTATTGTGGTGATCTTTTTATAAATTCAATTAGCCACATGTGAATTGTGTGTGTGTGTGTGTCCAGAAATTTATTGTGGTGATCTTTTTATAAATTCAATTAGTCACATGTGAATTGTGTGTTTTCTGTTTCTTTTATTCTGTCACTATTCATGACCTTTGCTCTTTATTATTTTTATTTATGCACAAGATTGTGTTTATTATGGTTCTGGATATATGTTTTTGTTATGTAGGAAGAAGAGTTGGATATCTCTCCAGTTGAGATTGATGATGCATTGGTGATTGAAGAGGATGATCTCTCAGAGGATGAATATGATGACCATGAAGAGGTATGTTGCCTTACCTTTGTGTACTGATTTATTGTGATCTGGAGTGGAAGTACTCCTGAAATGTTGTGCCTCGAGATACTAGGGGCTGGACTTAACTTACAATTTGCATTTCAAGAAAATCTTGGTACTGCAACTCCCTGTTCGATCTGAATTTAGCTTATATTAGCTGTTGGACAAAATAGTGGTTCTTAATGTTTTGCTATCAGTGGATAATTGGGAAATATGAAAAAACCAACAACAACATCCACACTGTCCAATTCATGCTGCCAATGGGAAGGTGATTTACTTTTGCTGGACGTAGATGTTTAATGGCATATGTTGAGGAAGCTTTTCCCTGGACTTTTCACTGTCTTCAGGCTGTGTGTAGTTTTTTCTCCTGTAATTGTTTAAGCGTAAAGCATATAAGGGAAGACACACACACACACACACACACACACTTGAACACATTTGGACTGATTTTAATTACCTTAAGCCATGTCAAATCCAGTAGGACCATTTGTGTTGAGAATGTTAATAGTACAAAATTTTCTGACAATGCTGCGGTAGCTGACATTGGGGAATGCTTGCATGCACTCAAAAACTCGAAGGCATTAGATTTTTGGTTTTTTTGAAATATTGTAGTACAATGCTTGTATGTTTGATCCATGTCCTACTTGGAAGTGGAGTTGTGGCAGGATATGTGGAGGAAGTGTGGGCCGGTTCCTGGTCTCTTGTATTTAGTAGTCATGTATTAACAGAATTTCAAGCTTGTTTTGTTCCATAGGGAGGTTATGTGCCACTTTTTTTTTTTTGGGAGAGATGTATATTGCATTGTTTTATTGTTCTGATGGTTTCCCAACTTATCATCAGGTGCTGAGAGATGATTCTCTTCCTGTTTGCACACCTGACAAGGTACATGATGTGAAATTGGGAGATTCAGCTGAAGATGGTAATGCTGCCCTTACAACAAGTGATAGCCAGACTAATCCATCCTCTGGTTCTAGCACTAGAGCTACAACAGTCCGAGGCATGGACTCATCTGAGTTTAGGAGTGGGAGCGCATTTGGATCGAAGAGTGGAATGTCATTTGCTGCAGCTGCCATGGCTGGGCTTGCTTCAGCTAGTGGTAGAGGTGTCAGGGGGGGTCGAGATCGCCGAGGATTTTCTCTAGCTGGTGGTTTGAATGATCCAGCGAAGTTAATATTTATAGCGGGTGGAAAGCAACTTAATAGGCATTTGACTATATATCAGGCAATCCAACGCCAGCTTGTGCTCGATGAGGATGATGATGAAAGGTATACTGGCTCTGATTTTCTGCCTAGTGATGGAAGCAGGCTGTGGAACGATATATATACTATCACATACCAGAAGGCAGACAGCCAAATTGATAGGACTTCAATAGGAGGTTCCAATTCTACTACTACATCAAAATCTGCCAAAGCTAGCTCAGCTTCCAACTCAAATTCTCACACTTCATGGCATCAAACTTCCCTTCTTGATAGCATCTTGCAAGGGGAGCTTCCTTGTGATCTTGAGAAGACTAACTCTACGTATAACATATTGTCATTGTTGCGTGTGTTGGAGGGTCTGAATCAGTTGGCATCTCGTTTGCGAGTCATGTCAGTTTCAGATGACTTCTCAGAGGGGAAGATTTCAAGTCTAGATAAGCTTAAAGCAACTGGTGGCAAGGTACCACCTGAAGAATTTATCAATAGCAAGCTCACTCCAAAATTGGCTCGGCAGATCCAGGACGCCCTTGCATTGTGCAGTGGCAGTCTTCCTTCATGGTGTTACCAGCTAACGAAGGCATGTCCATTCTTGTTTCCTTTTGAGACTAGGAGGCAGTACTTCTACTCAACTGCTTTTGGATTGTCTCGGGCATTGCATCGGCTGCAGCAGCAACAGGGTGCAGATGGTCATGGCTCAACAAATGAAAGGGAGGTCCGTGTTGGAAGATTACAGCGTCAAAAGGTTCGTGTATCCAGAAATCGTATTTTGGATTCTGCAGCTAAAGTTATGGAGATGTATTCCAGTCAAAAGGCCGTTCTAGAAGTAGAGTATTTTGGTGAGGTTGGCACGGGATTGGGTCCTACCCTGGAATTTTATACCCTTTTGAGTCATGACCTGCAGAAGGCTAGTCTGGGCATGTGGAGGTCTAATTCCTTGTCAGGAAAACCCACAATGGAAATTGATGGAGACAACCAGAAAACCGGTAAAACTGAAGATACTTCAGACAAGAAGAAACTTGGGCTGGACTCTACTGTTGAAGTTAGAGATGTAGTACAAGCTCCTCTTGGGTTGTTCCCTTGCCCATGGCCTCCAAATGCAGATGCTTCTAATGGTAGCCAGTTCTCTAAAGTGATTGAATATTTCCGTCTTGTTGGACGAGTGATGGCAAAAGCTCTGCAAGATGGCCGGCTTTTGGATCTTCCATTGTCGACAGCCTATTATAAACTTGTTCTTGGTCAAGTAAGTTTTAATTGCTTGGATTTTCACTTTTTCTTAATTAACGATGGATCAAAATACTATTTATTTCCTTGGATGTGCAACCATTGTAATTGGTTCATTATATGTGCTTGTTTAACTTTTTAATCTGCTGCAGGAGCTTGATTTGCATGATATTCTTTCATTTGATGCTGAATTTGGGAAGATCCTGCAAGAATTACAAGTCCTTGTTTCCCGGAAGCAGTATCTGGAAGCAATGGGTGGTAATCATCAAAATGCAATTGCTGAGTTACGCTTCGACGGTGCTCCTATTGAAGATCTCTGCCTTTATTTCACTCTTCCTATCTGTCCCGATTATGTTTTAAAGCCTGGCGGAGAAAATGAAATGGTATAGTCTGTTTGTTATCTACCTTTTTAGTTTCAGCATGCTATTTGTTTGTTTGTTTGTTTTTCTTCTCTAGTATCATATTCTGTGTTCACCTGAAGTTCTGTTAATGACATTGTAGGTGAATATTAATAACTTGGAGGAATATATTTCTTTGGTGGTTGATGCTACTGTCAAGACAGGAATTATGCGGCAAATGGAAGCATTTAGAGAAGGGTTCAACCAGGCAGGCTACTCTCTCTCTCTCTCCCTTTGTGTGTGTATGGACTGATAATATATAGGCTTGTTGCCAGTTACCTTTCCTGCAGTTCATCTGTTTTGATGGCTTCAGTATTTTGTACAGTTGGGTGTCTATTTCTAGATTCAAGTGTGGAGCCCAACTGTTTCTTGTTTTTATTCAGTCATGAGGTTCCATTTCTATTTGGTCTGATGGCATTTATATGTCTGACAATATTTTGTCATGTTTCTGGATTTCTCGCCCTCTTCCTCTTCCAAACACCCACCCAAGGGCTTTTGTCTTGTTTGGCTTCTGGTTTCTGCATGTTGCTATGTATAATAAACCAAACTCAAGTCATTCCTTTGCTCTGTGATAATCAGGTCTTTGACGTCTCATCTTTGCAAATATTTTCTCCTGGTGAACTAGACTACTTGCTCTGTGGGCGTAGAGAATTATGGGAGGTAATCTTCTGTTTATTCTTTATATCTATGCTAATTGCTCATTATTACAACCTCTGTTTTCCATTGTGGATTTTAAGCAACTTCCTAATTGGTGCAGGCTGAGACACTGGTCGATCATATAAAATTCGATCATGGATACACTGCCAAGAGCCCTGCAATTGTTAATGTATACCTCTTTCCTATCTGAGAACCAATTATAGAGTGATTTGTTCCCGGGTTGCTAATGTTTATTTATTTATTTATTTTTTCGTGGGATGTCTTTAGTTGCTAGAAATTATGGGAGAATTTACACCTGAGCAGCAGCGCGCGTTCTGCCAGTTCGTAACCGGTGCTCCTAGGCTCCCACCTGGTGGTCTAGCTGTGCTAAATCCAAAGCTGACCATCGTGAGAAAGGTTGGTTATATGAATCTTTCATTAGCTGATGTTTGGTTTAGATGAAGAACCTGTTTTTAAATTTAAACTTTTGTTTGTTTGACTACAGCATTCTTCAACTGCAACGAACACAGCATCAAATGGTACTGGTTCTTCTGAATCAGTGGATGATGACCTTCCAAGTGTCATGACTTGTGCTAATTACCTCAAGCTTCCTCCTTACTCTACCAAGGTACCCAGTTCCCTTTAAAAGATAAGAGTAGAATTGCACTTCAATGCTGGTAATCAATTTTTCTGCTCTTTCTTTTATGTTGTGTTGGTGACATACTTGTTTTCTCCGAACAACAGGAAATTATGTTCAAGAAACTAGTCTATGCCATCAGCGAAGGCCAAGGATCTTTCGACTTGTCCTAATGATACTAACCAGTTGATTGATTAGCATATACTATCCCATAACAGTTTTTGTGGTCAGAGCATAGGTCAATCCGTCGGCTAGTTTTGTTGTTGGAAGATGCAGTGGGCTCTGCTCAATGATGCATTCCAATCGCCCTTCCTTAAGTGATGCTGAGGTCAGTTTTATGCCCTTTTGGAGGCAATGCGAGGTTTGCATCTTCTGGTAGGGTTTCAGGGTGGGTTGACTGCTCTGTACCTGTTTTCCCCATTTTAACTTCTCTACCCTCGATCCTGTAAATTCTTATCCATCTTGCAGAGTGACCCACCACCTCAAGTTCCTGTCTCTTTTGTTCCCTTCCCCTGGATTTCATTCTCAATTCTTGAATAGGATAAATTTTTTTTTTTTCAGTACCCTTCGAATGAATCTGGTTGAGTTCTGGCTGACAATAGAGTTAAAGCTTTGAAGAGGTAAAATCGTGGAGTTCGTCTGCTCTGCTGTTGCCTGTAAATAAAAAGGTGGAAATATTTTGTTTTTCTTGAAAATTCTCTTTATCTATTAATTTGCTGTTTACTAGCATAAAAATTGTATGGCATACAAGGACGGAAAGAAATCTATACACTGTTTCAGTCTTGTGCACTTACTTTTAACTTTGATTTTCGTTGAAAGCCCAGAATGGATGGTAGGCAGCAATGCTTCCACCTAAACCTCCAAATACCTTGTGACACTCAGAACTGTGGAGGAGGATATACACAACAAACAGTGCCGTGAACTGCATACCTTCATGTGCAGTGAGATGTATTGGTAACATTTAGGCATGAACAATGAAACTTTAAATCGCTTCAACTCTGGTTGAAGTTTTTTTTTTTACTTTGGTAAACTCTGGTTGAAGTTAGTTCCATGATATTAAGATCTAGTAATCAAAGGCAGGTGTTATCTGATTCCTTGATTATATATCTAGTAATGCTAAGGCAGGTTTTCGTTGATTTCTTGAATTTTACATTCTTTAAGACGGGTTTTCCATCTTAATCCTTTATACTGGTGTTTCCTACCCCACGAGAACAGTTTAGGAGTGGAATCTTGTTTGGCAAAGCTGGTCTAACCCCATGCTCTCAGGGATCAGATGGGGGCTCCCCAAACCCTCAAGGAACAGGCAAACAAAGCATCTTTTTTAAGCTCGCTCTTGCTGCACCGGAGCAAGTGGGGATCAAAATAGGAACCAAATGAAAGTGTGAAACCCAATACCAATCACCCATACTGAACTCTCCTCTTCCATTTTTGTTTGGGTAAATTGAACTCTTGTCTCTTGTTCTCATCCCTTGCTACTCCGGCCCTTGCTTGCCGGTACTCTCTTTCTCTCTCTCACCTTGGAAGCGGGAAGCCTCACTTTCATGATTGGGAATTTGCACTTCTCGATGCTATTGTTGTCGAGCTTCAATTCTTATCCCAATGAAACCCTAGAAATCCATCCACAAGTATCCTCTCCCATTCCTCCCTTTCTGACGCTGTCATCCAACATTTGTGTCTCTCTCTCTCTCTCTCTCTCTCGATCTCTCTCTCTCTCGATCTTTTATTCCAATTCTGATCATCTGATTGGCTTTGTATCTACGGTTGCTCCATACTTCTCCCTCTCCTGTTCTTGTATCTCAACCCTCTTCCTGCAATTCCCACCGCTCTTTGTAATTCCCCACCCCCCAGATAGCAATAATAGAGAAAGGGTGACTTTAGAGAGACAGCCTATAATAAACTGTAAATGGCATCAGAACATGTAAGAACTCCAGTTCATTGATCAACAATGGAATATCAACATGACATTACCTGATTAATTTTATGATTTATAGATGTTAGTAAAAATAAGCAAACATATTACATATTATTTCAATCTTATAACAAGAGGTAAATAATTTACAACTTATAAATATATGTCAATTTAAATCATTAAATAATTAACTATAATCTCAAATCATAATTAGAACGGTCATTTTTGGAGCAAATACATCGTTATTTGAATCTGTGTTCAATCACCAGCCGAACGCCAAAAGGTATTAAACCATTTATATCATGTTTATTTGGTTAATGTTTCCTGATTTTCACCAATCCGTTTATATTTCTAATTTCATTTAGGCTCTATTTGTTTTGACATAACATTTTACACGTTAAAATTTTTTTTCCAATTTTTGTTTCTATGGGATAAAAACAGATGAATCTCTTTTTCCTTTCTCTTTAAGAAATTACTATATTTTACCTCTTGGAAATGAACGGTGAAAATATTTTTAACATGTAATATGTACATGTATAATTTTTATGTAAAATTTATGTTAAAACGAACAGAGCCTTAAGAACAAAAGATCCTTGCTTTTTTATTGATGGTCAATTCAGTATAACAATTTTTATTCAGCCTCTTTCTTTGTTGAAGCTTTTTCTTGGGAAAAAAAAAATTAGGTTGGATCTTGGAAGGCATGGCATTGGTCTATTCTTCAACCTCCAATGCCCCAACATGCTTCATGATGTGCAAATTAAAGACAACACAAAAGGACTAAAAGAAAAGTTGTGTTCAATAACTAAGAACTAGTTTTGTAGGAGAGATTTTGCATTGAAATGGGAGCTAAATCTTCAATTATCTTGGCAAAATTTTAATTTTTTTTTATTTATACCTTGTCAATATAATATTCTGATAGTTGGGCACATCATTTTTTCTACTTTGTGTGGGGATATGTGAAAAATAGCCTAGAGTTTTTTGGACTTTTTTATTAGTGGGTGGAGGAAGAATAACTTGTTATAGACTTCTATGGAGTGAAACACATTCATATTAATTTTTGATACATTGTTTTGGGTAAAATTTTTCAGAACAACCCACATTGATAAAGTCATCATCGTGGCCCAAACATTTTCTATGTGGTAAATTGTATTGGTCCTAAATTTTACGAAAAGATAGAGCCTAAGATGTTTTTATCACATAAAATTTTTTAACTTAGAGAGTTTGCAAAAGTAATAAAATAAAGATTTGAAAATTTAATACTATGGAAGAGGCATAACAGTGGTTGGAGTATCATAGACATGCATGGGTATACACGAGATACATGTCAATACATCAAAAAGTATTTGATTGAATTAAGTTCTAAATGTTTTACTGGAAAAAAAAAAATTAAGGTCTAATTTGATACATGACTATTCAAAACCATATATTATCTATCCAACTATTAGAATTAATACATTATCACTTCACGTGACACAATGACATAGGTATTTTTGATAAAAATAAGATTATTAAAGTGGGTTGCTCAAATGAGTTTTTCCCTTTTCTTTATTTCAAAATCCATGTCACAAGTAAGATGTGTATCGATTTGTTTTCAAGTTGCAGCTATTTTATGAGCTTTTAAAATTTAAGGCGTGAAGTATAAAAAACAAAAAATGCTAAAATCCTTGCTTTAATTTCTCATAATGTTAGGGTTTCTAATTTGCTTGCTACTGTGCTCAAAAAAAAAAAAAAAAAAAAAATTTGCTGGCTACTTGTCATATTTGTGTCGCTACCACCTACAAAAAGAAAAAAAATGTTTTATTCAGTAAGGAAAAAAAAAAGTATGACTTGACGTAATGTTTTTGTATGAGATAGCCTGTAGTTGAGATAGACTTTGGAAGTGTAAATGAAGTAAAGGTTTTCTTATTGACAGTTTTCAAATAATTTGGATTTTTTTTTTTTTATCCTTTTATAGAATTATACAATTGCTTTTATTTAGTGAAGATAATTATTATCATTTCACATGTTTATTCAAAAAACATAAAAAAAAAAGAAGTAAGACAATGACATTATATTAAGTTACTTTCCAAAAGTTTGTGAAAAACCATTTAACCTTTGATTTAATATTTTTTTTTTCAAAATTCTTACCAAAAAAAAAAAAAAACTTTTCGAAATAAGATACAGGGTAATTAAAGAAATATTATATTCTGAAGACACCTAAAATGGTGTCATTCAGACAGGCCCATTAAACAATAGCATCTCTTATTATTATTATTATTGGGTAATGACATCCTAAAAAAAAAAAAAAAACTGTGGAACGAAAAAGTTAAAATATATTCTTAATTTTGGTAGAAAAAAATTATGAATTTATTGAAATGCCCTTAATATTGACATAAGATAAAAAACCCACACTAGAGTGGAGAAGGAAGAGAGAGAGAAGAGAGAATCATGAACATGAAAACCCAAAATGCTTGTGCGTATAGTATATATAACAGATTGGATTTGGAAATTCAATCCTTCTACATTGCTTCAACTGTTATAACATTTCCCATTCAAAACGCCCTGAGCAGAGCTGATCTGTATGTGATCTCTATCTCTCCCCCTTTATCTAAAGCCTTTTTAGATGGTCACACCGCACTTGAACAGCTAATGTCTTGACAATTTCTGGACATGGCTCTCCATTCTTCTTGGTTAACTTGTCCCAATCAAGTGGTAAGGTGCAAGCAGTCTTCCCCAAGCAGAGCTGTTCCAATCCAGCAGATGTGAGTAAGTGCACATATAAATAGAAAAATAACTAAATAGAGAGAGAGAGAGAGAGAGAGAGAGAGAGAGAGAGAGAGAGAGACCCCTTCTACTATTTCCTTGGTATCAGTTGTTGTGCAAGTTCCAATGGTGAAGTTTCCACAGGCTCCAAAAGGATCACCGAAGCTTGCAAACTCAACCCCGGAAATCACTTTGTGATTGGGACACTTTAAGTTAGCCTGTGGTTTCAAGTCATTCACCATATCCTTTCCTGGCCATGATTTCACATTTGGTGGGTGATACTCAGAGATGTAGCTGCACACTGTGTCTCTGTTGGCAGTCAAGATTTTAATCTCCTCTGGGTTTCCTCCAATTTCCTCAAACACAACCATAAGGTTATTTGTTGGCCTCAAGAAGGATCTTGGGATGTGGTACCTGAATCACCAACCATAGATGGACATTATAGATATGTAAACACTAAGTAAGAATTGATAGGCACAGACAGAAAGAATATGTGGAGACCAAAATTAAATACTCACTCAGACTGAGAAGGCTTCCCAAGAGGAGACAAGTAGGAAACCCAGTAGCGCCCAATGCTCTGACCATTGATCCAGACCATGCCTTTTGACATACTTAACAGATTGAGAGCAATAGGTTGATCTCCTTCTGGAGCATCAAAGGTTGTCTGCCATAACAAAATGATGCCTTTTGAGATTACAGAATTTTTTTTTGGCAAATAGGTTTGCTTTTTTGCTGTACTGCTTCTAGTCTTTGATTTTGTGTATCTCACTTACCTTGTACCACGTTAGAGGAGGTCCCCTGCCCTTTGCTGCAGTCCATTGTACCTTGTGTGCTCCCCCTTTGTTAAAGAGACGAAGTTTTTCTCCATCCACACCAACCTGTGCCACAGAAACAATGCTTAAATAGTTCTTGATCCTTGGCTTCTGCATATTCAAGTGCCACTCGGCGTAGGAGTATCATGATTACCTTATGTCCCCATCCATTAGGTGTTAGATCAATGGTACCCATGTTCAAACCTTGGATGAGTATAGTGCGAATACCAGCAAACCTACGCTCCAAGTAGACTCCGCTATCCTTCAATCACAAGAAGCAAAACTCTTCAGTTTCTTCTCTTTAAAAGTAGAAATTCCAAGTGTAAACATTGTAAGCGAGGAGGAGCAGCTAGAGAATGCTTGAAATCTTTACCGGGAATCCAACTGTCATGCCCAATATTGATATTTGATTAACTCCGGGCCTTAGGTTCACGGGAGTCTTGTAAGTGAATTCCTTATCTAAGTGGCTACCATGTCCAGATCCTGAAAACCATACCTGGAGTGAGCTTGAAGGACTAAAACAATACTCTTGAAACTAAGAAAAATGTTATATAAGTACTATTCGTAATCATTTTAAACGAAATTAAAACATGTACCTATGTATTCGCCGTTCACAAATACATGCATTGCATCGCCGAAATTTGCAATCTGCATGACTGGGATAATGTCATTCCTCCTCGGCAAGTCATAAGTATGCAGTTCAAGGCTGTGATCAGAATTGCACAATTGTCAGAAAAAGAAAACGAATCTATGAACAAGCCCCAGTTGTACAACATGAATTTTGCCTCACCTGGTAGTGTACCAAAGGTAATCTGAGGTATCCTTGGTCTGGTTCATGAGTTCTAATGGGGTTATTGATTTTATTGGTGCATGTTTAATGGTTGGAACCTTTTCTTGGGACATTTGCCATCGGAGATTTCTGTTAGCTACTTTTGATACACGGTAATTTCTTGAATTGTGCTGGGAAACTATCTGTTTTTACAATAGATACATGGAAAGTTCATGTATTAGCTTTCTATGATTAAATGCTTCACTGTAATTTTTTTTAAATGAAAAGGAATCTGATGAAGTGGAATTACAGTTTGAGTATTGTAGACCACAGTCTTGCAATCAGGGAGTATGCTAATGGAATGTGTAGGCAAGTAATAGTCCACGCCCCTGAATTTTGCAGTTGCAGGTTGCTTAAAATCACTGTTGCTCAAGAAAGCTGCGCACTCCTTTGTTTCCGGATTTTCGTAAACATGGGCCTGCATTACAGAACATCCAAGTCTCCTTTAATATTTCAATATAAGTGATATCATTAGAAAACTCATAAAGATACAGTGCTAGAAATAGTTTTTTTTTTCTTCTAATTCATCTTCCTCCTTTCCCTTCATACTTTGTTCTATTCAATGGCCTACCTCTACTGAAGGAGCCAAAATTTGGACAGAGGAAACCCCATGAAGCAAAGCATTCTGGCACATTCTTAGAGCACTATGCAAGTCCTTGAGGTGACCCCATTTGGGCTCCTTCTGCAAACCTGAAGACAAAATCAGAATGTGTTAAATGAGAGAAGTGGGAGGAGGACCTCTGGAGTAAAACCAATAAAATGACAATGATTCCATATGCCTCACCATATTCATCAAGAGGAGCTTCATCATAGTAACGCGTTGTTACGTATTGAGAAGATGTTCTACCATAATTGGTTCCTCCATAATACTATATGGCACAAAAATAAAGTTAGTTCTGTCAAGAGAAATTTTCAGCATGGATTGATCTATATGATACAGAAAAATGAATATCACATCCATACCATATAATAGTTTACAAGACTGCCACCTTTAGAGAAGAAACGGGCAACAGAGTATGAAAGATCTTCTGCTGACCTCTGAGATGGGGGATCCCCAAATACTCTGTACCTGAAATCATCAAAGATGCTTGTTCAAACTCCTATCTAACATAACAAGACAAAATGATAGGCTTAAAATTAATAGAACTCCTGCAGATTGCCAGTGTTTTTGAGGGTGTAGCAAGTTTCTAGAGTTTTATATACCACTATGACAAGCTCTATCCATTCTCTCACATGTATAGTTCTTTATAACTACAGGAGGCAGTAAATCTTTGTTAACGAGTAAATGCTCTTAATTGAAGAGTATACTCACTGAGCAGTCCAGTTCTCAGACCATAGAAAGGGTTTGTAGGGTTTATTTGGGCCTGTGAATGTATCTCCACAGTTTCTTCCATTGCATGCATTGATCTGTAAAATACAATGACACTTTCAGTTCTGAGAGTAGAATTTAAACTACTGTTTTATTGATTAAAGGTGTTAATTTTAATCTATTAAGTATTTTATTGCTCTCAAATTTTCCTGAAGAATACCTTTTTAGCAGATACTGTATTTCATCACAAACACACTTACCACTGGATCAGGAGCATCCTTTTGCTTGCACATCATCCATGGGACTCCAGTTGGTTGCTTAGAAGCCATATTTGCTGCCCACTGAATGTATCGAGAACCATCTTCTTTGAATGCAAGTTGGATGGTATTATATTCATTTTCGATCTGCGGTGACCACAGATTAGATTGCAACTGATGGTATGCTCATCAAAATTAAGGAGAATGAGTTAGTTATGTGTGACCCTAAACCTGTGTTAGAATGATAGGACCTCCTTGAGAGGCAAATAACTTCTCATCCCTCAATTTCTCTATTATCATCGTGGTGAACTTTTCCATGTGATACTGCAAGCCCAAAATTTTTTAGGTTAGATAGGCATCTGTGTTACCATGTAAGGTGCAAGAATGAAGAATGTAATCACCTTGAATGCTGGGTTATCAGTTCGGAAGGTAATGTTGTTGACCTCTCTTATCCAATATGGGAACCCTCTACAAAATTAAGCACTGGAATTTAGGCTACATTCAAAGAGATCAAACAGATTTATGTTTGCAGAGGAGAATTCCCAAAAATGCACAACAAAAAAGAAAGTTCAACAGTACCCGAAATTCCATTCAGCCTGGATGAAGGGTCCAAGCCTGAGGACCACATACATACCATTCTCTTGAATCAACTTGATGAATTTCACCAAATCATAATTCCCCTCAAAATTGAACTGTAAGAACTTGGAATTAGCAAAACTCAAAAAAAATATCGAACTAGCAAATTGAAAAAGCAATAATTCCCCTCTCTATTAGTTTTACCTGGCCTTCTACAGGCTCATGAACATTCCAAAAGACATAAGTATCGATTGCATTCAACCCTCCATGCTTAGATTTGTTGAGGATTTCGGGCCACATCTGATCACAATACAACGAAAGAAAAATTCATTTATAGCTCCTAAACATGAATTTTAAGAACAATCGAGGGGCCAAAAAAAAAAAAAAAAAAAAAAAAAAAAAAAAAAAATAAAGAAATTTCTGCAGTTTACCTCCGGAGGAAGACGAGGGTAATGGACTGAACCGGAGAAGATAAGTTCTCTGGTTCCATTGATGATCAAAGATCTGCCATCATAGGTCACATCCTGGGACTTAATTTCTCTGGACCTATGGCCTTTAGAAACTGCTGAGACAACCAACAGAGAGAGTAGCGCAAGCGTAAGCGCCTGGCTTTGTATCGCCATTGTGAAACACTTTGTATCCTTCAATGGTGGTTAATATTGGATCCCAAAAAACAGAGATGAATGAGAATTTAATTTTGGTTTTAGTGCACAAACATGGCTCTCGTTCCTCAGGTGGAGGAAGAAAGCAATTTGTTCCAAGAATCCGTTGCCTTTTTATGTCGTTAAACGGAAGGATTTGTGACAATGAAGCTTTGATAAATGGAATGGCCATGAGCGAAGATCGGAAACTGCTGCTTCGGTCTTGTTTGCCGTTTTTAGCTCTTGGCCCTCCTTTCTTCTAACACCTCCTCTCTCTCTCTCTCTCTCTCTCTCCAAAATTGGCGGGTAATACGAACTTGGTGACGTGTCATCAAACTAAACTTTTCCACGTGGCATTTCCTTGGGTTCGTTTATGGGAAAAAAAAAAAAAAAAGATGGGGTGCTGCGAGAGCAAAAAATTACACCACTTCAAGAAACACCTATAAACTCAGGTTAGTTAAAATTTTGTAATTGTGTATCCGTATCCGGATTGGGGTATTATTGAGAACATAATCTATTTGATCCTGAATAGATATTTAATTAATAATAAAAAAATTAAATAATTAATAATTTTGGGGTTCTAGAAAAAAATGCATTGTATACAATTATTTATGCTGTTTGACATATGTGATCTTGGTTTAGGAACTTTTTTATTTATTTATTTTTTTTTTTTTTGTAAAACAAAGATTTATTGAAGAAAGGAATGGTTACAGTAGAAACCTCAGCAAAACAAAGATCCTGAAACAAAGGAGTGGAAATAGGCCAATGAATCATCCCTACAAATGCTACTGCCTTCCGAGCTAGAATATGAGCCACATTATTGGCCTCTCTAGAAACAAAGAGAGGGAGGTATCACAAGAAGCAGTCAAATTAATGAGGTTCAGGAACTTGAGGACAGCCGTCAGAGATCATCCCAAGTAAGAAGGATTCAAATCGTCTCATCCTTGTAATTTGGGAGGTGTGGCGGTGGCCCCATTGGATGGTCGCCATGTGGGGGTCGGACATCCGACCCCCACATGGCGACCATCCAGTGGGATCGCCGCCACGCCTCCCGAATTTCAGGGATGAGACGATTTGGATCCAAGTAAGAAGGGATTTGCTTGGTGGATCCTCTTGCTAACAGAACAAATTTAAGAGGGCCCATGCAGTCAGTGAATCCCCTGCACCCTCCAAATGGGCTTAAGCCCTCCACATTTAATACAGATTTCAGAAAAATTCTCATTCAGATTGCCACCAAAATTTGTCAGAACAAATCAATCTTCAAAACAGATACAAGATTTCGAGACACATAACATCTCTTTGGTGAAGTAGTTCTTCAAACAAGGAAATGACAACAGGGTTTTTTGTGTGATCATAATGAAGGAATATCACAAGTTTTATAAGGGAAAAAAGAAAATTTATTAGCTTGTTCACCATGAACCAATTGATTTCACCTTTGTTCACAAAGAGAGCCTCAATCTATTCTCATAAACTGTGAAGATTGAGATCAATATTTTCTCTTCAAAGATCATTACCCAGTGTTGGTCATGTTTAGACAGGGTTCTTAGATTGAGGGGTGAGTTTGGAGATGATCCTAACGTTCGGCTTTTTTGTGTGTAAAGTGATCGTTCTCAAGACTATTACATGGGCAACGAAAGATAAATTAATGACACGTGCCTACATGAAAACTCTTCTTCTAATGTTTGAAGTATTATCTCTATTTTGTCAAAACTAAATGAAATTGATTAAATAGACATGTAGCTCAACAATTATATCATTTTGGATGATTGTGGGCATGTATGTCAAATTAGCATGTGACTAATGAGATATTTTAGGTTTACAATTAACCTCTCTACAATTTCCCCTCATGCATGTATTTATGCACATGTGTGTATTTTGAAACTCGTTCTTACATTAAATGGAAAAGATAATAGAGGTCACCCATTATAGTAATCAGTATTGACATTAAATGGAAAAGATAATAGAGGTCACCCATTATAGTAATCAGTATTGGAAGGTTGATGGTGCTTGAAATTTTGATCATTTTGGCTTTCGTTTATTTGAGGAGGGTTTTTTTTTTTTTGTGGATAAAAGGAAATTTTATTGAATTATATAATGGAAACAAATCGAGGCTTCATCAGTACAAATGTCATGGAGCCAGCTGTGAGTGGAGACAGACCAATTAATTATCCTCGTTGATGACAAAACTTTAAGAGCTGCAATAACTATAGAAGTATAAAACTAATGAGTCATACTAAGAAACTGTGGGAGAGAGCTATTGAAACCCGCTTAAAAAAAGAAACCACCATTACGGAGAATCAGTTTGATTTTATGACAGGTAGATCCATGACAGATGTTATTTACTTGCTTAGGAGACTCATGGAAAGATGTAGAGAAGGCAAGAATGACCTCCATATGATTTTTATCGATCTAGAAACATTTATGATAGAGTTCCTAGGGAGTTAATTTGACATGTACTAGAGAAGAGAAGTGTTTTAAGCAAATATGTGGATATACTTAAGGATATGTATTATGACTAGTGTGAAAACTGTGAGGGGTCAAGGTCGTGAATTCCAAATTACAATGGGAATGATCAACTTTAAGCCTTTATTTGTTTGCACTCATTATGGATGATCTGACCAAAGACATTCAAGATGAAATTTCTTGGTGTATGTTTTTCGCTGATGATATTGAATTGATGAATGAGACAAAAGCAGTGATTAATGTCAAGTTGAAATCATGGAGATCAACATTGGAATCAAAAGGTTTTAAGAAAGGTAGAACGAAGACGAAGTAAATGGGGTGTAACTTTAGTTATACAATGACGAATAATAAGGTGGTGAATATTCATGAGAGGGAGATAGAACAAAGTGATCATTTTAGGTATCTAGATTCAATCATAAACAAAGAAAGTGATATGGGCGATGATATTTTACAGAGGATTAAAATATGGTGGATGAAGTGGAGAAATGCGTCTAGAGTGTTGTATAATCGACGTGTTCCTTTAAAACTTAAAAGAAAATTCTATAAGACAGTCATTCAACCGACTATAATGTATGATGCAGAATGTTGGACAGTTAAGAAGAATTATATAGATAAACTTAATGTAACTGAAATGAGGATGTTAAAATAAATGTGTGGCAAAACTAGGAAAGACAAGGTAAGAAATGATTGTATTATAGTTGATTTGGAAGTATCTCGATGCATGAATAACTATGAGAAAGTCGTTTGAGATGGTATGACCATGTTCAACGGAGGTCATTAGATGCTTTCGTACAGATGAGTGATTTGATTTAGATTGAAGGATCTAAAAGAGCTAGAGGCAGACCTAAGATGACTCTAAGGAAGGCGGTGAATAAAGACATATATAGCTTAGGCTTTGCTTCAAGTATGACATTGAACAGAATTAATTGGAGGACAAGAATCCATATAGAATGTTATGTTATTGTTTTTGTTGTTGACGATGTTAAAACCTTCCAAGCAAGGGAGTGAACCACTCCATTGACCTCCCTTGAAACGAAGCTGAAGGAACATCTCTCACAATTTGAGGCTAGGTAAACAATGTCTGAGATAATGAGTTGTACTCAAGGTCACAAGGAGGAGACGGATTCTGTACACAATTAATCACTTCCTTACAATCCGACTCGATCTGTAGTTTGGACAAGCCTTCCTCAATAGCAACCTTCTAGCAGATCTGATGGCCAGTGCCTTGTCGATTTCAACAAGATTGAACTTTAGAGAATTAGAATAGGTTCGGATAAGATAAGCAAGGTGATTTTTGAAGACAAAACCGATCCCGCCTGAGGGAGAATGTTGTATAAAAGCAAGGTTAATATATATATATATATATATATATATATATATATATATTGGTTTCAAATTGTTTCTTGAGCATGTTAAAATATTATGTGTTTAAGGTTTCAACCAAGTTTATTCAAATCCATACAGTTACCCTAGAACACAATAGAGAAGTCATTAACTATGAATCATAAAGACATAACTGTTTAAAGAGATCGATTCCCATACGCTTCAAGCTTTGATCGAATTCCCTCGGCTACAGTCTTCCACAGCCTTCAGGGGACTCAACCCAGTATTTATAGAATACTGTTGTAACCCTAAAACCCTTCCCACAATAGAATTAGGGTTACCAAACCTATCTCATACCATATGACGAATCAAACCAAACTGGTTCTACCATGTCAATCAGACTCCCACTGAATTAGCTAGTTTAAGTAATTAATTAAGTCCACATAAATCTAACCACTTTATTAGAATACTATTTTTATTTGGAAACACGGTGGCGGGGGGGGGGGGGGGGGATTCTCTAATCCAAAGATTAGATAAATCAAGGACATCTCTCTCTCTCTCTCTCTCTCTCTCTCTCTCTCTCTCCACTTATCTAGCAGAGCTGTGCTCAGCTTCTCAGCTTCTCTGAGTGAGTCCAAATGAAACCAGAGATGAAAATGGAAAATATTTTGTAAACTGAAAATAGAATATTGTTTCTCATCATGGAGAGGAACCATGGAACCTTGAGTCTTATGCCATTACTTGGAATGAAAAAAAAAATGAATTTCACATGGTGGTAGTTTGAGGAGAGTTGCTCAGCAGCACATGGGGGTTGGAGTAGGGTTGCCCTAGTCCCCCCCCACCAAACAAAAAAAAAAGAAAAGTCCCGGCGGTTTAGGAATTTTGTAGAAATATCAAATCTTTAGGTCATTCTAAATGTCTCCGACCATTGTACTCTAGAACTGGTTTTTTCTATTTGAGGTACGTGTTTTTTTAATAAGCTGTGATTGGTTTACATTTTTGGAATGTATTCTAATTTAAGAATATATTGTGAGATGATAAAAGAGTATTTGGTATGCATTCTCGTTTTTAGATCTTGGAATGCGTTTAGAGAATGCAGTTTATTCTGGGACGTGATCTTTTGCCCATTTTGCATTTTGAGCCTAGAATGAAAGTACAACCCTTTAGCCAGTTCATTCTGTAGGAGTGGATTATGAGAATACATACCAAAAGCAACCATTAATAGCTTCACTCTCCAAAAAAAATTCTCCAAACACTCTTCCTCCTCCTTGACCATGTAGTCCTCTTGTATATAGATTGTGAGATATGTCTCCACCTATGCATATGTTAGCTTGCCGTGAGAGATGCGGTAACATGCGAGTGGATGTTAAAATTGAACTAAAATCGTGAAATCAATTATAAAACAGTTCAATTTTGGTTTAAAAAATAAAATTGTTTAAACCGACTATTTGAAACCGTTAAAACCAATTAAACTCTTACTTTTAATCCTTTAGTGCTAAAGATCTATATTTATAGAAATAAATTTAATTTTAATGTTTTCGGCATGGCATACTTTTAAATTCTAACCCACTTCCGTATATGATTAAAATTATTTCAATAGATAGTTTGGTTTTGGTTTTACTCATTACACATTAATTAAAAACCGAACCATACCGTACTATTAAACCAAAACCATGCCGTTTAACACCCTTACCTCTAGATCCACTACCCCAATTCATAATCAGATTTTTTTGTAGAAAATTATATGTTTTCATCAATTTTTATTAAAATAAAGAATGAATTATTTCACTAGTATTCTACCGAATAAATGTAGGCATTCAAGAGGTCATGGATTCGACTTTTCTATCTTCGCATTAGACTCCAAGTCTAAAGGGGATTTCATGTCATTTGGAATATTGAAGTTGGCTACACATGAGCTGATGTAAGCCTTGTTTGGTAGTCCACGCCTTTTGTGAGTAAAAATTGATGAAGGCAAAATAAGAAAAGGAGAGTTGAGAGTAGTTAAGCGGTTACCATGGCCATGTGGTTATCTGTTGGGACCCAACAGCAATGGGACTGTTTACCAACTACTTTAACTTCAAGTCCTCAACCACCACCACTTTTTTCCCACAATCCAAACACTCTTACTATTGGAATTAGTTTGAAATTGGTCCATAGCCTTTCCATAGCATTGCTGACCAACTCTTCCATTCAGTACTGCTCTCTCTCTCTCTCTCTCTCTCTCTCTCTCTCTCTCTCTCTCCAGATATACCCCTCTTTAGTTACTTTTAGCAAGGACTTATGTTTTTTTTTTTTTAAGTACTTTATTAGGACAGATTGCCCTTAATAACTTTACCCCAAGAATTATTTTAAATAGTATCAAAATGATTGATTAAATCTTGTTTATTTGAGAATCATTATCTAGGGATGCACAAAGCAAAATCATGCATGAATACTCCTTCTATGATTGTCTCAATGACCATTAATTAGTATTCTATTTGAACTTCTATTTTACCCACATGCTCTTTTCCTAAAAGACAAATTTGGCAACTAGCATTCAAAAATGAAATTTTTATCTTTTAGTTCAGTCAAGCAAGATTAATTAATTAATCCAGTCATCAAATGGGCATCATTCCCTGTACTCTCATTTCCCTGTTAGTGTGTAAATCCTCAAGACACCAACAGTGTGTAGATCCCTCTCCCAATTTTAATATCAAGAAGAGTAGTAGTACCACAGCCTCATTCAATGCATTGTGGTGTCTGCTGCTCACTATGAAAAATGATAATAATTCAATAGGAACCCAACAAACAAAGAACTTCACCATAAAGAAGCTAATGATTTCAATGAAGTCAAAGGTAGCTGCTACAAACACTATAAGTTCAAGAGTTCATCTAAGGTTAGAGACTTAACCAACTTGCAGTAATACAAACACTAATTATTGAATTGTATACTCAATTAGTACAATAGATAACATAATCTCAAAATGGAACATCAATCTTGTACTTAAAGAAATCAGGTTACTTTCAAAGTTCATCTAAGAACTAGGGGTCAAGCTTCTTTCCACATGCATGTGTATATAAAGTATGTACAAGGGCACTTTTTGGTGAACAGATATACCCCAAGTTTCCTGTTCACATGTTAAGTTTCAATCAAAACAGAGTTTGCCAAGTGATAGACTAAGAATGAAAATCATGAGAGATCTAACAGTTGATGAAGTGCTAGTGGACATGCATAGGCAAACATGAGGATGCACGACAGCACATGAAACCAAGTTTTCTCTCTCTTTCCCTCTCTTGCAGTTTCCTTATCTCTCTTCTTCCCTTTCATACCCCCTTCATAAACCAAGTCCCCTCCCTGCCTTCCTTTTTCTTTTAAACACATGTATTGATCTTTATCCCAAAAAAAAAAAAAAAAAAAAAACACATGTATTGATACTTATCACATTTATCCTCTTATATTGACTATTTACAATTTAGCAACTTGGATCTATATACACAACAGATAAAATCACTTATTTATTTATCTTTTGAGTGTCAAATATTTATTTGTCTATTTATTATAAGGGTGAAAGATCTCCTAGCCGGTGGTGTGGATTACATCTTTTTATAATTTAATAATTTTATTTATTTTAAAAATAATAATAATTAAAAAAGACAAGTGACAGGATTATACTGTCTACCGTGAACTACACGTTCATAGTTCTTTTTCTCTTATTATAATCATTACTTTATTTTTTCTTAGCCTCAGTTTGATTGTAAAGAAAATTAAAAGAAAATGGAAGTGAAATTTTTGAGTTCGGATCACCTGCTGGTACTAGAAGAGTACTAGTTGACTCTTCTATTACGCTCTTTGGATGACATGTGTCCTAGTGATTTAACGGATAAAATTTCCTTTAGGTAATATATCTCTTTTTTTTTTTTAATTTAATTTATTGTTATCATATTATCTCATATTTTAATGATAACTTAATTGAATTGGAAGTTAATCTCTCACGATCTTAAATTGGTAATTTTTTATTTGAAAAAAAAAACTTCTTTAATCAAAAACATTTTTCCTTATTGCCTACAACACTCAAATTTCCACCTCTTTAATTGATCCTCCATTAGCGTGATAGAAATACAACTTTACAATCGGCATGGATGGGAGCTCCATTAGTGTGACAAAAGCTTTAATTTACTCGTTCAATATAGATGGAAGGGAAGGATCATCATGGAGAGGGCTAACCTAGTTATTTTTCTTTGTCCCTTTCAAATTGACTACAGAATGTACGAGATCTTCTTCAGATGTTTCATCTCTCATTTCATCTGTCTCTCTGTAGAGGAACGATGATCGTCTCTCTGTAGAGGAACGATGATCATGTTTGGACTTTGGAGCAAGGTAGATATATTACTGGCATGCATAACAAATCCATATTGTTTTCAAGACGAAAGGATTCTCTTTGAAAAATAAAGGGAACGATTCTTTCATGAAACCAATTTAATCATCTTCCCACATTTTTATCGTAATTCTCGTTTGATAATAAAATCTGGATAATCCAAACCCAACACCAACAAAGATTGTTTTAATCGTAAATGATTTTCTTGTTGCGTGAATTCAATAGATCTAGGTGAAGCTAAGGAGGTTTTTAGTTTCATATATTAAGTTAAGCATATATAGTTGCATCTCATAAAATTAGACAATTCCCATAAATGTGTATTTAATATCCTACAATGTACAAATCCAACCCACAGATTCGAAAACAATATAAGATAGGAGAAGGAAACAAAGGCATGTTCATTACTGAGATCTCGTCTGAAAAGAAATCCGATGACCTGCCAAAATCTTTTTAATTCTTATATTAGTTGAAGTGTACGTCATTGTTTTTAAGATATTAGATTGGATTCTAGTTTTCTACGAGCAAATAATTCTAATAATTCACATTTAAATGACACAATCAGCCATTTCAAAGGGGATCACTTCTTCTATTAATTATTGATGCCAAATCTTCTTGATTATATATAAAGAAAAAACGTTAGAACTTAAGATAACCAGGTCATGAAAAATATTGGAGCTTTGTGTGTTGTGCGCAATAAGGAAAATTGATTAAAAAAGTTTTTTTTTTCAAATAAAAGATTACCAATTTAAGATCGTGAGAGCTTAACTTCCATTAAAATTAAGTTACCATTAAAAAAAAGAGATAATTGGGGACAAAAAATTAAATTAAAAAAAAAAGAGATACATTTGCTAATGGAAATTTTATCAATTTGAATTTTTTTTTTTACTTAGAAAAGAAATTTTCTTAATCATTACATTACATGCTATCAAATGACTATGTAACTAATTCCAAATCATTCTATATTTAGTTATTAACTTATACTTCACTTTGTATCAAAATTCTTTACATTTAAAAAGTAAAATAAATTTTACATCTAATAAGTATCATTAGTAATTATGGTTAGAAATTTATTAGTTTATACAATCTTGTTGTGTTATATCTATACAAGTTTCTTTTTATTTTGAATTTCGCTTCCCTTCCCTTTTATTTTCCTTTGCAATCAAACTGAGTCAACATGATTGTATAAACTATTTAAATTCCTAACTATAATTAGTAATGATATTTATTAGATATAAAATTTATTTTACTTTTTAAATGCAAGGGATTTGGATGTAAGGTGAAGTGTAAGTTTTTTTTTTCTTGATAAAAAGGTAAAATGTAAGTTAATAACTAAATATAGAATGATTTGAAATTAATTGCATAGTCATTTGATAGTATGCGCTGTAATGATTATGAAAATTTTATTTATATGCAAAAATCATAAAAGAAAGTAAAAAAGTTTCAAGGGTACATTTTAGTCATTTTATAGACTCCTAGTCACGAAGGGAGGGATCCGGCTCCTCTATAGCGAGGGGGTCACTACATTAGTGCGCCCTCAATGTGTGCCATGTTTACCAATCAGCAATCCAAAGGCCGGTGGGTCATTTTATGTAAAATATGGATATGGGACTGAGTTGGACCGAATCATATGAACTCATCTTCCATAATGAAACCGGGAAATTGAATTTTTTTCCCGCTTGAAATCGATTCAAGAGAGGGAAGATATTCCTTCTTGATGAAATTGATGAGGGTAACTCACCTTTTTCTCGCCATTTGTTTCTTGGGATTGGCTTCGAAGATAGTTCCAGCAACGAGGTACACATCGAGGGCACACTGTCGCCTATTTAGCAAACCACCTCGCTACCGAGGATACGAATCCCCTAGGCACTCCTCCACTAGGGCCGATGGTGGTGGCAGCAGCAGCAGCCTCATGGGCGACACGACTAACCCCGCTAGCTCCCTCTCCCCTAAATAGTAGACCTAAAGAACAAGGGAGAGAATCCTGCTAGAGCTCCCTCTCTCCTGTAGATGAACTTGGAGAACAAGATAGAGTTAGTGAATAATCCGAAAACAAAGCTCTTGAACTAAGGTTGCACCCTTTATCTGAATTGAAGTTAGCAATAGCTTAAGCAAAAACAGAAAAGCCAAAAGAGAAAGAAGAACTTAATCCAATAAATATAATTAATCGGTTCTCATAGGTCGGACATTGACGTATACTCATATTCGGTTGGTCAGTTAGCGAGCCATAAACGAAACTCATACCAAATAAGCTATAGAAAATGTTAGAGATCTAGGTTTCTCTATGCAAGGAGACATCTCATTTAATAGGAATTCTATAATCAATTATTCCTGCATCGGTTGGAAAAAGAAAATATAAGAAAGATACAAGTTATAAAATGAGCCATAGACATTTAAAAAAGGCATAGAGCCACTTAACCGGTTTTTAATCGATTGGTCTAGATCAAATTATATTTTTGATCGGTTTTTAATTAGACCATCTTGATTTTTGTTGTCAACATCGTGAATGATGCGTTAATATATCATTTAAAACCGTAATTGACCGATAATTTATGAATAATCTCATTTTATTTTTTTTTTCTCAGTCCATTCGATTTAACCTATACTATCTAGGTTTTGACACTCTTACATCGGACAAAGTATATCATAAAGGGAAGAGAGGGAGAAAAAAAATCATCTCCAGATTATTCAGTTCCTCTTAACCATGATCCAAAGGTTGGGTTTCATCCGATGTACATACCGATATATTGATATACACATCCGATAAACTTCAATAGCTGAATCATAATTGAAATCCCTCTAATATCAAGAACCCATTTAAAAATCCAGTCCCATCAATTTTGGTAGAATTAGAAACGGATGATGGGAAAGGATGATGGGATCAGCAATATGCAGCTTGCTTTGCATAGGCCTGCACAAAGAATCCACCGGACCACCGCCACATAGTGTATTGTACAATTGTAGCACAGCAAAATCCCTTCTGTGTTTCCATATTTTTATAGTTTCTTTAATAATTCCAGTTTTCAGACAAATCCATCTTTCTAATTTTATCTCAAAACAATCGGAAGGAATGAAAATGTATACGCGTGATGCGCACTAACTACAGACCATGAAGAACCATCTTCAAGGATGTCTAAATATCAGAATCTTTAGACGGCATTCATTGATTGGAAGCAAATGTGAAAGATCGGGCATTCATTATCATCTCAAGGTTGGATCCCAATCATTAGGTAGATATGACGTTCTTTTGTCACGTGGCAGACATGCAACGTTGCTCATAAAGGATCTGGATATTTCAATCTACGATCAAATTTTGTCTGACCTGTAGTGGTGGGAGTGGGTGAAGAAGCAGAGAGACAGAGGAGAGAGAGACAGAGACAGAGGAGAGAGAGAAGGGTTTGGGGATCCGTTTCTGTGGTATTTGTTCGTGGGAGTTTTTTTTAGAGAGACGGGTTTGGTTGGGTAAGAGATCGCTAATTGGATAGCTGGCGAAGTTGGGTTTGGTCAGCGAACGATTCCACCGCATTGTTTCCCGGACTCAAGGTGCGTTTCTCTATCTTTCTCAATCAATGCTACTGCGTTTGCGATTGGGTCTTCTCTCCCATCCACATTTCTCTCTCTCTCCCTTTCTGCTGATCTCTTTCTTTGCGACTGGAGTCGCTTTCTTTCTAGGATTAGGGTTAGGTTTTTTTTTTTCTGGTTATCGAAAGATATTGTTGTTAGGGTTTGGAATTTTGATGGGGTTTGTTGAGAAATGGGGTTTCCTGTTGGGTTCTCTTCATGGGCAGATGTGTAGTTGAAAGCAGACAAGGGTGAAAGAGGAGAGAAGGATTACTTGGCCGTCGTCCGAGTAGCTGGGTCATCGTCGGGAGAAGATCTGAGGCTTCGCCGGCGGAAATGAGCGCGTCTCGCTTCATTAAGTGCGTCACGGTTGGGGATGGTGCCGTTGGTAAAACTTGTATGCTGATTTCCTACACCAGCAACACATTCCCCACGGTGAGTTCCGATTTCTGAAATTGGGTTTTCTAGGACTTGTTTTCTTCCTTCTTTCTGAGGAAATTAGGCCTTTACATCGTCTCCCCTAGCGATTTCTTGTGTCTCGTCGGAAGAAAGGTACTAGCTTTTAAAGGGGTCTGTTATTTCCCCTTTCAATTTTGTGAAAATTGTCCTGAAATGGAGGAAAGATTATTTTGGTGCTGAGGTGTATTGTGTATACAGGTTGCAACTTCTGTTATCGATTGATTTTGGAAATGTTTGTGAAGAAAAAGTAAATTTCCCTTTCTATAGAAAAAAAAAATTCCAACTTTCGAATTTTTTTTATGCTTCGGAATGGAATCCTTCTCAGAGTTATACATTCTGCCCTTTTGAGGCAGAGGAGCTGGTCATGCTTCATATTATTCTTCCTCTTAAAGTTTAGTTTTTTGGGTCTTTCCTCAATTTTCTTCAAATCTCATGTTTTCAGTAATTGATTTGGAATATTCTGTTTCGATTTTTGAATTTTGAATTCTGTTGTTGGATATGGATTACCCTTGTGTCGTAAGGTTTTGGACCATGATTTGTTCGGTTAAGAAGCTTCCAAATAACGTGGTAATGGTTATGGTGGGGAAATCTTATATTCTTTGTATTGTAATGGGAAACAGGATTACGTGCCAACTGTCTTTGACAATTTCAGTGCCAATGTGGTTGTGGATGGGAACACTGTCAACCTAGGGTTGTGGGATACTGCTGGTAAATCACTCTCTCCCCCCTCCCTCTTTCCTGCTTTAATGCTTTCAGTGTTGGACCTGACTTTTTGAATGTGTGGAACAGGCCAAGAGGATTACAATAGATTAAGACCTCTAAGTTATCGTGGTGCTGATGTATTCCTGTTGGCCTTCTCTCTCATTAGCAAGGCTAGCTATGAAAATGTTGCCAAGAAGGTGAGGAATCAATAATTTTTCTTCTCAAAATGACTTTTTTTAAGCAAAAAAGAAATGTTGTCTCCCTAAAAGACCAACTAATATGTTTTAGTTAATATATTGATAAATGGCCTGCTGGTAATTTACTATTGTTTGTGGTCTCTCCTTTCAGTGGATTCCTGAATTGAGGCATTATGCACCCGGGGTTCCCATAATTCTTGTTGGAACAAAGCTTGGTTAGACATTCCTCCAATCTGATTCCAATATTTTCATTTTTTTTGCTGTCTTGTAGTTGTTATCAATCTTAATATTTTATTTTTCATTTTTAGGTATCGATGACTGATAATTTTTTTTGGTTGACAACAGACATGTAGTGGTTGAGGCTTTTAAATTCCATGAAAGTTCTATAAAATTGGGCGAATATAACAACCAATATTGAGCAATCCATGAATTGAATCATGTGACCATCCAATTATGGACTGTTATCCACTGCTTCTCAATAATCTTGGTTTGCTTAATTGTTTCTTGCGCCATTTTATGATGTAAAAAATATTCGCATGTTTGTGGGTGCAAGGTGTAACATCAAGGGTGTGTTATGGAAATTGTATAGGAGAGAGGGTGGTTCAGTTTTTCTTTGGAGATAGCCTGCTTCAAAGTATTAGTGCAGAAGGGCAGAAATGTCTTAAGGGCAGGTCCATGTTCACTTATCTTGCCATGTCTATGTATTAATGGTTTTTGTGTGGCTGGGCCTCTGAAGGGTGAATGTTAGCCCTTATCTGAGAATTTTATATGACAAGAAAAGCTAGTCAGAAGTCACTTATGTAGTACACTAAGGAGAGCTGAGTTCCATGTTATGCACTGGAGAAATCTAATGTGGAGTAAAGACCAATGGATGCAATTTAATATTGTCTCCTTATTTTAGGAATATCTCTATTGAGGTATTTTTGGGGAGGCATTTTTTGAAGATATTTATACTGATTAGATTTTCATGAGATCAAAATTTATAGTGCTGTTAGTATTTTGGTTCAGATATAACACTATTTCTTCACCGTGGAATGTGCTGCTTCGCTGCTTCTAAAATTTGAGTTCTGCAATATTTTAATGGTCCATGTTTGTAGGGAGGGATGTCATTAGTGAGTACTTGTTATTTGTGGCATATCTTTAGTTTACACATGCCGAGCATCTGCATTTAGTACCAACAAAACTAATTAGATGGTTGGGGAAATTATTTTATTTATTAAGGAGAGTCAATATGAGGTGTCTTTGACATATGATTTTCAATTCTGCAATGCAAATGGGTGCTCATTGTTTATTACAAGAAACATGAATTTGGTTTAACATATCAGCTTACATTAGAGATTATAAAAAAGGATGAACATTACATTAGATATTATAAAATATGAATATGGATCATTGATATTCATGGTACAGAGTTGGTAATATGAAACAAGAAATTATGATGAATTGAGTTTTATTGTTGGCATCTGTTTGTTATATGATTATAGCATTATTTCTGAAAATATTCAAATTTCATGAAATGGAGTGTCCTTGTTTTTGTTAAGGAGTCAAATCTTCTATTTTTATGTTACAATTTTGAAGTATTTACTTTTACAGTGGTTCAGAATCAAATCTTCTCTATTTCCGTTATTACTGCAAAACATCTGCCTTGAAGTTAGTATTTGTTGTTGATCGGCTTTCCAACTCTTAGTCATGCTTTCGGTGGCAAATGTTATGATAATGCTGAATCATTACACATCGTGTTAGAGAAAACTGGCCACTTTTCAGGTAGTTTGAGAAATGTAGGGATACAAGATTTGATCTTTTTGGAAATTATATATTACCTTGCTGATTTAATCTCTTGTAACAGTCTCACTAATTATTTCCATTTGTAGTTGATGATGGTGCAATTTTATTGTGCTTAAAGCATGTACCATCTTATGATAAATTTGTTTGTATGTACCTTAGTTGTACAAAGTTCTTTTTAGATTGGGAAATATGTGCTCAATTTCTGTGATGATATGTTATAATTAAGCCTTCTGGAATTACTTGGGGCATTTTAGTAAGTCTTCTTTTGCCATGCCATCTTAAATGGGGCTATAACTTCTTTCCTTTTTCAGTATACCAACCCATTTTGGTCTCTTGATTCCTATCTCTATCCATTTGGTTGCCCTTCCCTTTGAAGGGCCTCACCCACTACCTAGAAATTAGCTCTCTTGATGATGCAGTATGGCTCAGCCAGCAGCAGCTTAGTCCATTGGGACAGCAGGCTTTTCTAGCCCAGCCAATACTGTTCACGAAGTGAACAGTACCATGGGTCCCAGAGGACCTCCTAATGGTTGCATCAACATACCTTTTTGTATTCCAAGAGTGCATTAAGTGCCTTCCTTTTTGTCTTTTCGATGTCTTGTTTGTAGTTCCCCATGTTTTGGGAACAGTTTTTCGATATCTTGGTGACTGTTTTCTATGTCTAGGAATTATTATCTATGTATGGAGAATTCAGAAGGGGTTTTGGAGTTCTAAGAGTCCCTTTAATATTTTTTCTTATCATATGGGGAAATTTCAAAGGCGTTGGCCCATCAAATTTTACAGTAATCTCTCTATGAATATTCTATCCGAATATTGTTTTGCTTGTATGACTTAAGTGGGTTTAGGTGAGACTCATATAACGGGCACTAGTGGACTCTAGTTAGCCAAAGTTATCTACTTTCTTCTATTAGCACCTCTCTTTTCTCTCCCAGCCCTCAATCTTGGCTTGCCAGCCTTTAAGTCGGCACTTGTTGTTCATTATCTATTATCATTTCTTTTTCATTTTTATTAATGTTGTCTTTTGCGCAAAAGTTTGTAGTTATCAATTTTCTTTGCTGTTTAGCATCTCCACTTGGCCTCTGGAAGCTTTTAATTGGTTCTCCTTTTTACTTGATCTATCATTGTCAGATTTTTACGTAGCAAGGTTCTTATATTTCATGTTGTAGAGTGAGTTCTACTCCCTTGGGTTAGCATTTCCTTTCCATCTCCATTGATTTATGGTGTGGTCAAAGTTGGATACTCACAACTGGGTACTGATGTAGCATGATGCTTCTGGGGGAAGTTGGAGCTAATACTTTACATAACTCATTGCCAAATGTAATAATGCAGGCAATGATCCTGGTGAACATGCAAAAATTATGAGAAACTATTTAATGATTTTAAACAATGTGATTGTGCCTTTATTGATTTCAGTAAATGTTCTGAAGGCCGGAAATCTACATTTTTTGACATTTGGAACTAGTTCAAAATGCATGTCCATAGAAACTAAATTTGCATATTTTTGGCATGTATGTATTCAATCCAATTCGAAGTCTACGTATTTTTTTGTTTTCGAACTCTTGAAGCATTTTATGACTGGATTTCCACCATTGAAAGTGGCAAGCTCATTTTTTTCAGTTGCCATGAAAATCATCATGCTGTCTTTCATACTACTGTTTCTTAGTTGCTGGAAAAAGTAAACCTGCTAGATTTTCTGATTGAAATTCTAAAGTTTGAAGATTTTTAGCAGGTCACATTATGATGTTTAGATTGATTGGCCTATTGTGCAGCTATGAAACAGAAACATTCTTTTTAAGACATTGATTTAATGTTTGCACTGGTTTTTCCTACATGCTGTGGGAAATGCTTTGCCCTTGTTGAGATTGTTTTTGAGGTAGAGAAAATTTTACTCTTTGTTGTCATGTGTACACAAGGAGAATAAGCTTTGGGTGGTGGGGTTTGAAAAGGAAGAACTCTTTTTTATTGGGCCATTGTAAACTGGTCTGCCAGAACAAAACAACTTTGCTGCTTTATCTTTAATAAATTGGAACATTATGTTAGACAATCTTGCATTTGTTTTACTTTGGAGGTGAATTTTGGAATTTCATTGAAAAATATGTGACGTGGGAAGGGCAAGACAATATACTATTAATGCTACTAATGATTCATAGAATATTACATTGGTAGTGCCAGTGCTCATGCTTCTGATGTTTTTGGTTATCTTTGGCCATTTAATTCTAATATAACAGTGTTGATATTAGTGCTACAAGATTATCTTAATTTCCTGATTGTATTGAAATTAATGCTCTACAGGATTGTCTTCATTTCTTGATTGTGTGATCCTTCTACATAACTTTGTATATATTTAATATCCATTATTGCTGATGCAATGTTAGTCCTTCCCAAATTCCACGCTTCATATGTATATAGGAGGTAGAAAATTATTACTGTTCACTGGTTCAAATTTCGATTGTATTTCGATTGTTCTGCTTGTTCAATCTATTGTGGCATAATTTTAAATCTTCCAAGCGTTTGTGTTTTTTACTCCCAACTTTTCTGTTCAGATCTTCGGGATGATAAGCAATTTTTCGTAGACCATCCTGGTGCAGTGCCTATTACTACGGTTCAGGTAGAGGCTTCCACAGCTCCATGTTTTGACTCCCAAATTTTCTTCTCTCTCAAGCTCGTTAATAAACTCTTCTTGCTCTCTGTTTATCTTGCAGGGAGAAGAACTGAAGAAGTTGATTGGAGCTCCCGCCTACATAGAATGCAGTTCAAAAACACAGCAGGTATGGATGCTTGTTTTTGCCATGGCTTGGAAAAGTTGTGGAAGGACTTGATTTTTGTACTCTTGGGTTTGTAAAACACATCGTTGTGAATGCAGAATGTCAAGTCAGTATTTGACGCAGCCATAAAGGTGGTACTCCAGCCTCCCAAGCAGAAGAAAAAGAAGAGAAAGGCACAGAAGAGCTGCTCCATTTTGTAATCAAGGAAAGAATTAGATGTGAAAGAAAAGATAACCCCTACCAGCTAGTCCTCTCTGCAGTTTTTCTCCCATGCTGTTCCTTTCCTCTTTGCCTACCTCTTCAGGAAGCTGGGGGCCTTGGTGTATAGTCTTCAACTGACAGTTGTAGGGAGATTTCTGAAAGAATCAGGTGGTTTGTGTATCTTTGTGGTCTGCAATCGATGAATGACTTAGCATTGCTTGGTAACGTGGATAGCTTTTCTGTTTTTCCAGATTTAGGGTTCATCTCATATATTAACCAGATGGGAAGAAGACCCCATCTGAAAAAAAAACAACTGTTTCATTGCATGGACTTGGTTATATTCATATTTTGTATCCCTATTAAAGAATGCTTCCACAAAGTTGGCTATGTTCCACTGTCTATGCTTTAGTGTGTTATAAACCGATTTCACAGATGGCATTAATTTGGACGCACCAGTGAATACTACCATACCATTCGGATTTGTGGACCTCTCAAATGCAGATCTTTAAGATTGCCGTGCCCAACTGGGATTTGGATCCTGTCCTGCTGAACAATCCAGCTACGGATATGAGAGGCGACGGTCAGTCGGTGCGATACATAGATAATGGGCCCTGCCGGTTAATCCCCAGTGGCTGGAGAGGATTTTTTTTCTACCCAACTGCCCATTCGACGTGATTGTTGGCTTTAACTTGCAATTAGTGTTTTGTACTTGAAAACCCTTGGCAGTAATTTGGGAGGAAGTTGTGATGATAACACAGTAGTGGAGGCAGAACAGTGGGGGCAGTACCAGGGTTTGACTGTGCTGAGGTTCACGGAAAGGGGAGGAACAGTGGATCAGGCAGGAGATAATAATTTAAATTAAATTACAAAATTTTACATTTTCTGAATCCTCCCCCTTCCTCTGAAAATCCTAACTATATATCTGCCTTCAAGGCAGGCTAGAATGACCCTAATTGACCCTGATCAAGGGGAGGGGAAGGGAGATGCGGGAGCTGGGTCAGGCTGGAGAGAAGAAGAAGAAAGAACAGGAAAACAAGAAAGAAGAAGAAGACAGGTTCAGGCTGGGGTGGATTCAACCCAAAGCTTCAACCCTAGCCTGGCCCGAGATTTAACCCTAACTCAAAGTTAAATATTCCCAGTCGTAACCCGCCCTCACTCCAGATTATTTCAACCCAAGTCATATTCGGGTTCGAGTTGATAGGGCCAAATTTGCACCCCTTATTTACTTGATTTAACAAAAATTCAAAGTCAACTGAGATACGTCACAACTCCATTATGCCCTTTAAAATTGAGAGAGAGAGAGAGAGAGAGAGAGAGAGAGGGGCTAAAGGAAGATAAGAGCGATGGATGATAGGGATTGGGGGAGTTGCTGACTTGCATGGATTCTCGCCCGAGGCCCCAGGAAGGAATTTTGGGGTGGGAACTGTTTGTGCTAAGCACGAATATATTTTGGCTTTTTAGGCAGGCAGCACATGAGTTTTATTTTCATATTGTTGGAGGATTGCTGACGTTTGGATTCCCGTTTTTGACGTTGAGACTTTCTACTTTTGATTACTTTTGTTTCACGTAATAAAAAATAATGGGAAAATGATTTGTGCCGACCGTGCACGGCATGGCATACCCTCTGTCATCAGTCATCACACATCGCATGGGGGAGATCTAGTGGGACAATGTGTTATTATAATTCTATTTCTATTTCTATTTCTATTTCTATTTCTATCCCTATCCCTGTCCCTGTCCCTGTCCCTATCCCTATCCCATTGGTTAAAGTGTCCAATTAACTTAATACCTGAATCTAAAAAATAAAACAAAAAGATTATTTCTGTGAACATTCTCTCTCATCCTCTTTCCTCTCTTTCCTCATAAATACAATTAGTCTCTCTCCTCATTTAGTATTCTACCCTCTTTTTTTTTTTAATCAAATATGATATTTTTTTTAATCAATAGTTTTGGTCTATCAATTTGACCACTTTCCCTTAATTTATAAATGAATGCAGTAAAATAATTCTCCCTACAGAGATTGATTAGTAGGTGTGAGCTACAGTTTGCACCACTCTTTTAATGAATAAGGGTAAAAGGAAGTGTATGCTGGCAGCATGTTGTGTCTTTATCTCTCTCCTCCTTGAAATCTAGATTTTTTTTTTTTTTGTCTCCTTCAAGTGATAGATTATTAATTCTTTTTGTACTCACATCTCTTAAACATATAAGATTCCAATATGATTCGTTAACTTATAGATCCTCCTCCTGTAAGTAAAATACCATTCTCCACAGAGAGAGACTATAGTAAAAATAAAACATTGATGATTGAAGGAATTGTATGATCTTATGTTTGATTTAGAAAATGAATGAGGTGAAATACCATTAGAGATAGAACTCATGATAGTGAGAAAGATCGGTACATGAGCCCTCTCGCATATTCTCTTACCTCATAAATCTCTCCTTATTTATAATTCTGCCCCTTATAAATAAATCGATTACAAAAAAAATGATACTCTTAGTCAATGATATGTATTATAATGTGGTAACTAGTATGAGAACCGTGAAAAGTTAGTAGTGAATTCCTAATTACCCAGGTTACATCAAGGATCAACTTTAAGTCATTAACTGTTTGCCCTTGTTAAGATGATTTAACTAGAGATATTCAAGATAAAGTTCTATGGTATATGGTTTTTGCTAATGCTAATGTTTTGGTGAATGAGACAAAGAGAAAAAAAAACATGATTAATGCCGAGTTGGAGCTATGAAAATCTTCTGCGGGAGTTGGGATTCCCTCTCTTTTGCCCTATGGCTTTGATGTGTAACAATCAAGCTGCAATTTATATTGCAAGCAATCCAGTGTTCCATGAACGTACCAAACACATAGAAGTTGACTGTCATTTTATTCGTGATGCTGCTATGAAGAAGCTCGTTATCATTTCTTTTGTTTCATCATCAAATCAGCTCACTGATATACTCACTAAGCCCTTGCTTGGACCAGCATATCATTTGAACTATTACAAGCTCGGATTGGATGATCTGTACACTTTAACTTAGGGGAGGATGTTACGATGTCCTGTCTCAACTCAATAACGTTGAGCAGTAATTACCGCCTACGATATTGAGCTGGCCTCTCTTTTCTCTTTCTATGTTTATGTTATTTCTTTCCTAGATTAAGGTTTATTTGGTTTCCTACTTTAGTTTGGCTCTTTTTAGAGACCTTCTTGTAATAAACTCTCTTATTTTCTCTATATAACTATAAGCTATAGAGAGGAGAAGGTAACCAGTTTCGATTCCAGCACTTAGCTGAAATCGACACCTACACCTCTTCTTCTTCTCCTTCATTCTTCTTCTTCTTCTCTCAATTTTCTAGTTCGTGTATTGTTGGTTGTTTCTTTGTGGTATTGTTACAGGAATCAAAACGTTTTAAGATAAGCAGAACGAAGACCGAGCATATGGTGTGTAACTTTAGTCACACAAGGACGGATAATGATGTGGTGAAAATTGATGAGAGGAAGATACAACAAAGTGATTATTTTTTATATCTAGGTTGAATCATAAATAAAGAATGTGATATAAAGATGATGTTTCACAGATGATTAAAATAAGAATTTTGAAGTAGAGAGGTACATCTGGAGTGCTATAATGTATTGAGTGGAATGTTGGGCAATTAAAAGGTATCATATAGATAAATTTAGTGTAGTTGAGATGATGATGTTGAAATAGATTTGTGGCAAAATAAGAAGGGTAAAGTGATGAATGATTGTATTAAAGCTGATTTGGGAGTAACACCGATACATGATAACCTGCGAAAAAATCATTTGAGATGGTATAAACATATTCAATAGAGGTTGTTAGATGCTCCAGTACAATGGAATGATTTAATTCAGATTTGAAAGATCTAAAAGAGTTGGGAGCAAACCTACGATGACTCTAAGAGAGGTGATGAGGAAAGACATGTATAATTTAAGCCTTGTTTCAAGCATGACATCTAACAGAACTGATTGAAGGACAAGGATCAATGTAGTCAACCCATTTAATTGAGATGAGTCTTTGTTGTTATAGAATGGAAATGCAACAATGGTCATGAGCATGGTTTTAAGTATCCGGATTGGATTGCTATACGGCTGATCCGGATCAGATCGCTATACTGCAGATACAAATCAGATTTCACATTCGTTACAAGAATGGCTATTTGGTTTAGGTATCGGAATTCCTGGGCAAAAACTAATGCTGCTGACTCAGTGTATCAAGTCGATATGGCCAATACATATCTGATCCCGTATTTAAACCATGGTCATGGGTGACATGTTTTCATGATTTGTGTTGATAAAAACTGTTCAGGATGGCGAAAAAGTAGTTGATAACCTCACAAAAAAGATGGTTCACTGCACTATATGAAATATTGACATTGGGAACAGAAAGCCCATGACAGTGGGTTGGAATCCATGATATAAATGGATTCGTCAAAACCATCATATCTTGTTAATCTGTGCAGTCTCTCTCTTGCTCTCTTTCTCTCTCCCTCTCTTCAAGAGAGGCAAAGGTGTTTTGCTGTTTGTCATCCTCCGTTGAAAAGTGTTGGATCGATCAGCATCTCTTTTTTTCTTTGGGAAAGTGAAAGGACACTGAGGTTCTAACATTTCTGTTTCTATGATCATGAAAGTTGGTTTTCTTTATGCCCAAAACATATTACCTCCAAAAAGAAAAATCATAATCATAAAAAAAATAAAAAATAAAAAAATATATAAAAAAAAACTTTATCCTGGTTTCAATTCTATGGTTTCTGACCTGAAAAAGAAAACCCAAGCTAGTCTTTTCTTATTGAACCTTTTGGTACTAATGGATGCAGAGATGCAATAATGATGTGAACGAATTTATTTGGAGGATGGAGATGAAAAAAACCTATCTTTTTCTCTTTCATTCTTTCTGTGATTCTTGACTTGCTGCTTTTCCACTAGGCATCTATGCTCTGTGCCCACATTCCTTCGGCTCAAAAAGAATCAGTGGGCCAATTTCTCCCTTCCCACCTCTCCTTCTCCACCTCCTCCACCAATGCATCCATTATATTAGTTTTGTGTTTCATCCTTCCTCTCTACTCACTCCTCTGTTTGCTTTTTTCAAGTTAGAGAAACAACTCTGATTCCTGAGATTGCTGGAATGGCATCCAAGAGAATTATTAAGGAGCTCAAGGACTTGCAGAGAGACCCACCAACTTCATGCAGTGCAGGTATATGAACGTGTCAATAAATCTCTTGCTTAAATTGCGTAATGATTAGCCGAACTCTATAGTTTTGTGGGTATTGATTGGTTCCTGTTTTTTTTATGTGATTGAATTTTCAGGTCCAGTGGCCGATGATATGTTCCATTGGCAGGCAACCATTATTGGTCCAAACGACAGCCCTTACTCAGGGGGCGTTTTCCTTGTGACCATCCACTTCCCACCTGACTATCCTTTCAAGCCTCCCAAGGTAAAACCTGAGTCTATTCAATTGTCAGTTATCTTTCTTGAAGCTTTATAGAATATTGAGTGATTGGATCATCAACAACAATTATAAAGTCTTAATCTAATTAAATGGGTTATTACATGGATCCTTATCCTTAAACCAGCTCTATTTGATATCATAATTGATACAAGGTCTAAACTATGTATGTCTTTGTTCACCACTTCTTCTAGAGTTAATTTAGGTTTGCCCCTGACTCTTTTAGTTCCTTTGATTTGAATGAAATCACTCCTCTATATTGGAGAATTGAACATGGTCATGACCATGTCACCTCAAACGACTTTCTTAGTTTGATCCAAAATCTGATCAGCAACAATAACAATAACAAAGCCTTAACCCAACTAAATGGGGTTACTATATGGATCCTTACCCTCCAACCAGTTTTATTCAAGATCATACTTGATACAAGGCCTAAGGTATGTATATCTTTCCAGACCACCTCTCCTAAAATTAAAATAGAGCATCTAAAGGCTTCTGTCGAACATGATCATGACTCCTCAAACGACTTTCTTGTTTGATCCAAAATCTGATCATATTATATAAACGTTTTTGGCAGGTTGCGTTTAGGACCAAAGTCTTCCATCCAAATATAAACAGCAATGGAAACATATGTTTGGACATACTCAAGGAACAATGGAGTCCTGCACTCACCATATCCAAGGTAGTGTATCTCCTTCAATCAAGTTCACTACATGTATTGAATTTCTGGTCTTTTGGGTGACAATTTTTTTACTTCTGATGGGTTGCAGGTTTTGCTTTCCATATGTTCTCTGCTGACTGACCCAAACCCTGATGACCCACTGGTTCCTGAGATTGCTCATATGTGCAAGACAGACAAAGTCAAGTATGAGTCCACAGCTCGCAACTGGACCCAGAAGTATGCCATGGGCTGAAGCCACAGATTAAACCTCATCCACCATCTCCTTTTGGTTTTGGGTGTCATTAGCGATCATCCTACCATTAAGTGTGTCTTTCCTGTTCCTGCACCTTCAAGTGAAAAAATACAAATAGATATAGAGATTGTTCTTGTCTATTCAAACTAATTAAGGAAACTTGTTGAGTTCAAGGCTTTCACTTTTGGAGTAATAAATTTCTCTTATTTCCTTTACAAATAAATGACTGCCATTGTCTTTAATTTATCTGTGGGCTCAATTGCCAATTCACAACTGTGACCAGTTAACATATCTAACCTAGAAACAAGCCACCTCCAGCAACCAAAGAGAAATCCCAAGATCTAGTGTAGATAAAGGAGAGGAAAAATAAAAGCAGCACCATAAATGAAGAATGCAAAATAGAGAAATCACACCCACAATACAAGATTTATGTGGTTCACACAAATGAGATACATCTAAGCTCTGGTAATGTATAATTCCACTGTTCAAGAGAAAGATTACAAGTTTGAGTATAAAGAGTTACCTCAAGGTACCCCTTTCTCTTATCACCACTGCTGAAGAACTATTGGAAAACCTTCAACAAACATATTATTTGTGGACTACAAGAGAATCCTTTCCAAAAGATAACACCTAGAGAAGTACAAGAGAATGGAAGAAGAAGACTACAGGAAGAAAAAAAAACCCTTACCTGGAAGCAAATCCTCTCACCAAATCACATGAGAAAAAACCCTTCCCCCTAAAAGACTCTTCGTCTCTCCAATCTCACGTGAGAATGTAAATGGTGTTTTGACAACATGTCTACAAATTTTGAACGGCAAATAACGTGATAAGTTGCAGGTATTTAGGACCGACCATAGGGTGACTGGGTGAGCTTGTTCTTGAAAAATCCGGAAGGATACATTAACTTTTGTATTAATAATCAAGATGTAAATGAATAGTCAAAAATTTGAATTCGATTCGAATTTGTACCAGAAATCCGAACAATATGGCTCAAACGGAATCCATTTAGGTGTAGCCTTACAGTTAGGGTTTCGTCTCTTACAAGTGATCATATGAGTGAGGCCACAGCACAAGATTCCACCGGCAGTACAAGCGGCGTAGAAAGCCGGGGAATACATCTCGATCTTCCCAGGTTTGATCGGAGCAGGAATGACGAAGCTTCTTAAAACTGCATTTTTTTGGATAGCGATGGCTCATTCTTGTTTCTGCTGAGCAGTTTCTCTAAATCTAGGGTTTTCTTCGACGAAGACGTCGAGTAAAGAATGCCTGGTACGAAAGATCAGCGAGCGTTTTCGGAGAGCGTCATGAGGATTAGATTCCAGGGACGAACCGGAAAATAACAGGCTTCCCAAGGAACCAACGACCCCCTTTTTTTCTTTTAATTCTTTGTTGTGATGATCATGATCTCCAGTGAATGGAAAGAACAACATTAATTGAATTTGATTTCTTTTTTTCTCTTTGATAATAGAAGTTCGGAAGTGCCGAGATTGATCTAGGTCTCGAAAGAAACGAGGGTTTTCACGCTGGATAATCAATTCCAGCGATAGCTACCGTTTTTGAGGTTACTAGAGCTGATCAGCCGAAAAGTTCACCATGAAAGAGATCCAAGGTGATATCTTGTAATTTCTCATGGGTTTATTGGCGATGGAATTTTAAAGTTGATCGTAGAGAGTGGATCTACAATTTTTGTGAAGATTGTTGATGAAAAATCATGAAAAATAAGAAAAAAAAATAAAAAATTTCAGTACCTTTCTTTGGCCTTTGGCTTTTGTTCTCTCTACATTTTCTGGATTTCGAATTCGAATAATGATATTTCATTCGAATTCGATTCATTTTACATCTCTATAATCAGTGACTGTAGAAAAAATTGTTTTTTCAATTTTTTTTTTCTTTTTTTATTTCCAAATCTTTGGAAATTTATAACTGTTGATTCATGAGTGTGAATTAGGTCATCTAAGCATCGATGGAAAGGTCTTTTCGACTGCTTTTAAATGTTGTAAAAATTAAAAACCAATTTAATAAAATGTTGGTTGAAATTATTTTTTTTTTTTTGAAAGTGGGTGTCACATGATATTAAAAAAAAAAAGAATTATTACTAAATAATAATCAAATTCTTACCCAAAAAAAAAATAATAATAATCAAATCAATTTGTTTTCAAAATATTTTTTAATAGGAGGGTTTTAAGGATGAAAAGTATTCAAATCCTCTCCTCCGAGAGGTTCGGGAGGAGGGTGACTCCCACCAGTCTATGCCTGACACGTGAGTGTCGACTGAATCCGAATGAAAATCACTTAATCATGATGTTTAATCCGATATCATTTGACTAGATCAACGATATAAGAGCATTTTGGTGCTTTGAGACATCCTAGGAAAATGCACATTAATGTTGAATGGATGCTTCAAGAGAGTGATTGGGACTAATTTTTGACTTATGAGGTTTTGAAGAACTACTATCCACTAGTCGATCTTTTGAATTATCTCAAAACAGTAGGGATGATGTGGCCTAACCATTTACCAAAATGCCCTTAGAAGGATTGATCTGGTCCAACGACTTAAAAGTGGATAAAATTTTATGAATACTTAACTTTTGTCGTTAAATGGAAAAGATGAGACATCTGTGTAGTGAGGATCCCATCCACTCAAAGTGGATAAGCACTTATTCCGATCCACTCAAACTGTATCGGATACATGTAGATCCACTTTAAGTGGGGAGGGGAGGGGATCCTCATTACACTTCACTATAGGGTTGGCCACACTGCAAAGGATCCCAATCCTCAAAACCACTATATTTGAATTGAATTGAAAACAAATTGTTTTCACTATTATATTACATAAGAATTCATTTTCCTACATTTAAATGAAATTATAAAATTTCATTCTTATCGGGGGGACTTTTTTTTTTTTTTTTGGGGCAAACTTTAGAGGGTGGTTGGATAAAGCAAAACATGTTATGAAAACTTCAAATACAAGAAGAGTAGTAGAAGGTTTCGAATTTTTTTTTAAGATGACATAATGCCCCTCCTTAATTGAGGGGCAGAGCAAATAAATTCTCTTAATTTTTATGTCATTAAAAATAACTCAAAGGAATACTTGGATTACGGATCACCCAACTCGGATTTAGAAATAAAAAAAATTATAAATTTCCCAAGATTTGGAAGAAAAAAATAAGAGAAATGTATTTATCCTTGTAACAAAAAAATATGTTGTTTTCACAAATCACAAGACAAATCTGCACTGATTTTGAAGACATTTGACTAGATAAACACTATAGGGGTATTAAACTCATCTCAAATTGAGTTGTCTCTAATCGATATCCAACAGCTGGAATTTGCTACATGCATACATGAAAAATAACCAGTCCCTGGATCACTAACTTAGGAGACTGCTCAACTTAAGACGAGCTGCACTTGATAATTTGGTTTTTAGTCTCTTTGATGATGAATGCCTGAGAGAAAGGGTGGGAGTCCGGGACCAATTTTTTTTGCTTACGAAGTTTTGCGTAGTAATCAAGGTTATGAATCATCCCAAAACTGATAAGGATGATGATGTGACATATAAAAAAAATTAAAAAAAAAAAAAAAAAAAAAAAAAAGAAGCGCCCCAATGCCCTCTAGTGTTTGTCCAAATAAAACGACCTAAAAATCCGACAACTTCATGAGACGATAATTTTTATGATATTTGAATATGGATTGAAAACGAACAAATTTTACTATAAAAGTGAACTCATGCTTTAATTATACAATTGAAGGCCGAATGGGGCTTTAATCAGTAGACACGTAGATCTTCGAAGGCTTGGACTTCTAAAAGTGGTTCATGGAAATTATTAGAATACTAAAAGGGTGGATAACAATATATGCGAGGTACACAATTGAACTAGAAACATAAATTTGACACATTCAACATTCAACATTCGGAATTCCCACATCACCTATCTAACATGGCACAATTCGGTGAATTAGATTCGCTCCAGTTGCCCAGCCCACCAGTCGTCAATCAGACTGGCTAGGATGCATCGACATGAATGCTGACCATCCCAACCCGTCTGATGGACGACTGATGCAACTAGGGAACACGAGGATCCAGGTCCCAATTCAGTAGGCTACTGGAAGATATCTCATGAATGATCCCATCCAGAAACCTCTCGCCAGCAGCCTCACTGTATTCCCGTCGTGATGGACGCACTACAAGACCTCACCTTCCTCACCTTCAACACCCCCAAGCAAACAAAGGTCAAAAAAAAAAAAAAAAAAAAAGGTACAAAGTAGAAAAGATCAAAGACCCAAAGACACCTGACAGCAGGAATGCCAAAAAGAATTATTTATTATCTTTCTGTAATACAAATGAACATTGTATGAGAAGTCGCTCACTTACAACATCAACCAACAAGGGTAGTCACCTTTCCAAAGAAGAGGAGGGAGGGGGTAAAAAAACGTGGGAGGGGCCAGGGAAGCAGATGAGAAGAAAACAGAATTCTGATTCCAAATAGATGAGTATAATTCGCGACACAACTCAGTGCAGGTGTACATAGTCCCGACTAACAAGAGAATGCTGAACACTATTAAATCAGATACAATGAATAAATTACCTTTTCTTTTGATTTTTGGGGTACCTCATCCCTTCCTTTCACTAGGCTAAGGAGAAAAAGGACATGAAAAGCCATTTCATTCCATTCCATTGGGTAGAATGGAAACATGCCCTCGAACCATTCTAAATCACACCACCCTCAGGGGAAAAAAAAAATCACAGCACACCCGTCTGCAGCGTTAAATTGTGGAAATGTTTACCTACATGGAAATCAGACCTTGATGGGCTCATATTTTTCACCCATTGCACCACCTTTCTGTTTCTGGAACTGGATGTAGCGCAATGTGCTGGCAAAAAATGCTTCTGCAGATGGATCTGGTGTCGTTGTGTCGCTTTGCATTTCTGTTGTGATTAGTTCAACGAGGCCCTGAACTGCAGCACTAGTGATTTCAGGGTTACCCTTCTCAAAGAAATAAAGATACCTGACATTAAATTAGAGAAGGTTTGTCAAATCCTGGCACAAAACAGATTAACAGTTAGTTACAGTTTCAGTTCCAGTTGGCACTACTTGTTTAGTATTTCAACAAAGAGTGTGACTGGTCCACTGCTACCCCTTGTCACATTGGCCATCTGTTGAGCAGCATTAGCAATCCTTAAAGCACGCTTTAGGCAAAGCAGGACCCTGGAGAATGGAAATAGAATGAATTATCAATTGCACTGTTTCTTTCCTAGTTTCTGAAGTTTGAGAAAATAGAACACTCACATCCCAAGAATCTAAGTGCCAGATAAATCCAAACCACAGAACAAACAATGGCATCCCATATTAATTACATTCATATGAAGCCACAGACTTTTCAACAGGATTGTTTTCAACTGCGTCTCCCATCTCAGGTCCAGTGGTTTGGATCTAGGTACACAGATGGCATTTAATGCACCATAGTTTAATTTCCTCAAATTATTATACCATACCTTTCAGCTGTTTCAATCACAAAAAAAAGCACAAAGTACCCACGTTTTGCAGTCTCCCAACAGACATGCAAAACCCACATAATTTGTTACAACAATGAAACTTGGCCCCGCATACAACTTTCCACGTTGGATCCTAAGTCAGGCTCAGGCCTATAGGCACACATACACAAGGGTTTCTTGTTTTCAAAGTTTTCTTGATCAGATATATTTTTATTAGATGTTTAATGTCAACAAGGTTACATTAACCCCCACCCCCCCCCAAAACTACCATTGAGGTTTTTTTGTGTGTGGGGAGGGGGCACAAGTTTTACCCTAACAATACATGCATACATGGCACATGCACATGTTTTTGTTGCAAGGAGTTACCTTTCCCCATCCTTGATACCATCCTGTTCATCAACCCAGAAAAGATGTGAACATGCATAAACTGCTCTGCACTGATCAGGTTTCTTTAGAAGTTTTGCCGAATACTGCAAAATGAAAACACATTATTAGGGTTAGAGAATTAATAGTCAAAAATGGCTCAATGATCAGACTGTATATAGAACTATTACCCCCGTGGCCTTATGAGTTAGTGTATCCCTGTTCTCAACACCAAATATGTGCATCCTCTGAAGAGTCCCTATTATTAGGTGTATTGCAGTTACCTGTGCTTTTGAATCCTATAACAATGTAAAAATCCACATAAGAAAACTGAAAGAATCTTTATTACAACTTAAAGTATCTTTACATAAATAAAAGAACAACCAAGGCAGCTCCAAGCACAAAAAAATAAAAAGGGGGGGACTCCACAACAACAATTACCGCAACTTCTTCTTCATACAAGATAAATGCTTGGGTGAAAAACTCATATGCAATGGGTTCAAGATCAGAATCATTGGCAGCCTGCATCCAGAAACCAGAGCTACTAAAGATTAGCACAGATACAACATGAGCAAATGCAATCCTGTACCATATACTTGACCAGAAAAAAAGCAGCACTGCAGAAATTTTTAAGCATTACACTTAGACATACCTCAGCACACTGCAAGTACAATCTCAGAGAAAGTTCTGGTGCTGGAACATATGACAGAGCTTCAATAGTCTGAAACAAAATTTGACAAGTTTCAGAAAATAGATTAAATCATTAAAGATCGATGACTGAACAAGAAATTCAATGCACAAACTAAAGAAAAGACAAAAGCTTTCCATATTAATATTAAGCAAAAAAGGGCCTTGAGGTAGTGAGATCCTATTAATAACAGAACAGGGACAAAATAGGGCAAGGAGGGTTTAATACAGTATCTTTTGAACCCCAAGGGGGTCACTCAGTTGGTAAGGACCAACAGCTCACAGTTAAGATGTCATGAGTTCAGCTATCCTTGGGGCCTATCAATAAAAAAAAAAAGTATCTTTTGGAAAAATATAAATCAAGAATGATATACTTCTAATAATATATTTCCATTTCAAACACTAGAAAAAGAAAACACAAAGGCCTGAGCAAGAAACTTAAACAAATGGGAGATAAATTAAAGTTGAACCTAGAACTGATATCAAGTCTGTGTGAGCACTATATATGAAAATATGTCGGGAGATAAAGTTAGAGAAAAATTACGCAACGTAAAAGTTGATACCATTCACTGCTAATACATAGAATGATAGTTAATTGATTTGTTTTTTTTTTTTTGAGTCACTACAGCTACTTAGTGAATGGCATAAGCATCTCAAGCAGAAGTCACCTGATTCAAAAGCAGAAATATTTTCTTAGGAGTCGCAGGCTCGTCTTCCCCAGCCACTTCCCCCTCTTGACCTTGCAATCGCCTGACCAACTGCAATGCAGAGAAAAATTCTAAGGGTCCTCCACAATATTTTCTGAAGTCAATAACTGACAATGGGGGCAAGAGCATAATGAGATTTTTGGTACTTCAATGTTCAGGAATCAGGAGAGCAAAACTATACTGTTTAAATCTGCTAAAAAAACCTCAATATATAGATTATTGCTTTCTTAAAATGACATTGGTATCAAATGAAGTCATTCCTAGAAAGAAAATAATAATAATAATAATAATAATAATAATAATAATAATAATAAGTCAACATATGCAAGAACCTTCTCCACCCAAATATGCATGGCAAATGATAGATAAAGAAAAAGACAGAAAAAAGCTGTCACTTGCAATTTTTATCTCCTCTCTCTCTTGCAGACTACCATTTGTCATGATTTCTCACACACAGACACACAAAAAGAACACAACCACAGCAAATTAATTCTCACTCTCAGAGAAGCATTCATTTTTCTTTTTATCTGTTTAATTTTATAGACAAAAAATTACTTTCTCACCCATATTTTGATTTATAAGTTTCAGTTTTTTTCCTTTTAATTTTGTACACTTTCAGCCTTGTTGGGCAACAAGTAAAACAGAAACTACATGTATTGGCTCAAAATTCAGAAAGATTATAATTAAAAAAAAAAAAAAAACTAAAAAATATAAATAGCTTAACCACTGAGTCTTTTTAAAAGGACTTAAAATTTTCAAACAGAGCCAACTCCAAAACAATAGATACATAAGCATGTAAAATGTTTTTGAATAGTCATCATCTAATAATCAATGGAAAACACAGGCTGATTAACTAGTCTACAACTGAAGTTGAGGCATCAGATGCACATTCTGACATTCGGAACCCTTTTGTGAAGCATTAGCCAACAATGGGGCATAATTTAATCGAACTACACGAATTATCCAACAATGGGGCATAATTTAACTGAACTACACAAGTTTCTGAATCCCCAATTCTACGTACAGCAAACAGAAAAAAAAGATGGGGGGCTTCCAAAACTGTTGTGCTCACAAAATCAAGGGAAAAATTAGGATGAACACAACAAAAATTTGACTGAAATGTACATCAACAAGAGCATACTGAAACTTGTGAAAAAGCACGTCAAATCATTTTTATTTTAGCTCATTTCATAGAATATACTCACTTTTCTACTTCAGCATAATGAATTATGGCTGACAAAGTATCATGGAGGAAAATAACAAAATAAGTATGGTACTAAAAAGCATCCAACCAAGTTTTATTATATTTTCCTCTTGCAGCAGCACATTACAATATGATTTTTTTCCCTCCAACAAATTATACACCTTCAAAAAAAAATTTTGACAGTAAACAGAGTAGCATTTTGCATAAGTTGGATGCAGAAGAACCAAACCTGAAGACCAGAAAAAATTAGAGGAGGAACAGTAAAAAACAGTCGAGTTGGTCCTCCAATCAGAATATGCTTCCTCACTGTACATATAATCTGAAATTGAATACATGTTAAAACTAATAACAGATAAAAGTGGTTCTGTGAACTGTTGAAACATATAAGAAGGCAACATTAAGATTTGTGCAACAGTTAAAGATGGATTAAGAACTTCAGTACATCTACTACCTTAAACATCTCCTCTGGGTCATCATTATAGAGCATGTGAATGAGACGAGCAACAGAATTTTGCTCCTCCTTGAAATCCTCTTCATCAAGCTATAGCGAAAAAGAGAAACAATGGATCCATTGTTATTTATCACCATCTATAACCCAGATACAATTACAAGGTTTAGTTTATAGAAAGAAGAAAGGAATAGTAGGAAAATCAACTAAGACTAACAACTGTTGACCAAGAAGACAGTAACCAAAAAACTGGAAAAATTTGCTAAAAATTAAATGCAGATGTCTTTATGATCTACTTCAACACATGGATACAACAATTGGAAGTCAAAAGACGAACCTCTTCAACAGGAGAACCATCCAAATCCTTTATAAGCCCCTTTATTAGTTCAAACAATGCTTCAACCTACAAGAACCATCATTGAAATGTTAAAAGTGGCATCATTCACTATTCCCTTTTTTTTTGTGTCGGGTGGTGTGGGGGGGGGGGGGCAAAGAATAACAAAGCATGCCTTATCAGCAGCCAAAATGCAACTGTTATTTTTCATGATGCTTTGAATAATAACCACTGCCATGACTTTATTTGTAGCATTATCGAGGTGATCCATCACTCGAGGATAGTTTGAAAGCTTCAGAGCAGTAACAATATCATTGTATTTCTCCAAAGGAGCACTCAGAAGTGCAACTACTTGCTTTGTAGCTCTGCTGTCTTCAAGTCTTGGTCTTCCAGAAAGTTTCTTTACACATGCTCCCTGCAGAAAAATAACCCAGAGGCTCATCATTGTCAGCGTGTAAACTGTAAATCAAGCAATGCCAAACCATGTAAGTTTCATGGTTAACTCTAGATCCCACAGATAGCCACATCCGTTAACAATGAGGTTATGGGGCCAGCAAATTTCCACTACCAATACTGTGAATGAAACTTAAGAAAGAAGCATACCAGCACTTGATCTACATAATCAAGCCGATCCGGATGGACACGAAGAGTAAATGTCAGAAGAGACACGTATAAAGTAATAGCTCCAACAACAGGCATATCAACCTGTGCTTCTATCACCTGCAAAAGAAATACAGGCAGTTGAAGTTCTACAATCCTCAGTAAGGAACCATGTTGTCTAAATATACAAATGAAGGACCTAAAACAACTGCAAAAGCACAAGATTCAGCAGTTTTTTTTTTTTTTTTTTTTTTTTTTTTGGGGGGGTGTGGGTTATGCTCATTAATCGGCCTATTAAAAAAATTTAAAAAGCATTCACTGGTACTCTCAAGAAGGATGCATCCCCCAGTCAACTGATCCATAATGATGAATCGATGATGGAATCACTAGATTTACAATCATAGTTGTCAAGGCGTCGCCTGGGTATCCAAGCAGTTTTAAATCCCTGGGCAGTTCGTCGCGTTATCGTATCATGTCTTGTTTTATTTATTTTTTAATTAATGCCATTTATAGCTTTTTTTATTGGGTGTATAAAGTATATATACACTCCATAATGCATGGAATCATGCATATGTATTAAAAACAGTAAAAATTGATGCATTAACTCCCTCCTTTCTGTATAAATCTTCTTATTCAGATGTACCTTACAATGCCTTGGGAAAGTCTTGGGTACAACTTGGAACACCTAGGCACCCAGAAACTTCTCCAGTTGGCGCCTTGACAACTATGTTTGCAATCTTAAGAACAAGGAGAGATATATGACCAACACACCACAAACTATTCCAAATACAATATAAGATTCCAGCTTTTGAACAGGAAACATAAAGCAGTGCAACTGCATAGAATCAAACAACTATATTACCCCCAAATTAAAGAACCAATTCAGGTCATGAAAGCATATTGCAAGATTTATCACACAGTAGTTGTTTTAAGTGCAAGGATCAAATGACAACATAGGCATTTCAAAGATTAGCACCTTTTCCTGCCTCTTTGAGGAGTGATTTTAGAAGAACTGGACATCAAGCCATTTGCAAGTCCAGTTCAGCAGTTGAACCACTTAATTCAAACATTTGAACCATAGAACTCCAAAAAAAAAGTGATTATATCATGAATGAATATTATTTTACCAACATCTATCAAATTTAAATTCAGGTGTAGTGATTAAGTGAAATATCAAGCATGCTGTGGATGTGAGTTCAGGTCTCAACGCTGGTGAGCATATAATATTTAAATATGAAATAAGAATCGCTTGATTATTCTAAGTCAGGTCTGATTGACTGAATCATTCAAATGTTCACCATCCAACTAGTGGTGTCAACCGGTCAGTCCAGGTCAGTTTTAGTCAAGCCTAATTAGTCTCCACCACTTTAAGACCCAGAACCATGATTGCAGCATTTAACTAATAAGTCCTCATAAACTGGATATTGACCTACTTACAATTGATTAATCAATTACCAGTCTATGATCAATCTCATACCAACTAAGCTATAAGCAGTGAAATCAAGCTCATACCAATTGATCTGGTTTTGAAGGATTAATCCACTGATTTCCTATGGATAAATAACAACATTACAAAGGAGGCAAGGACCCTTATTTAAAGATTTCTGTCTCTTCTGGCTGCTAGTCGATGTTGGACTAAAGCCGTGGAGACAGCAAAGGAAGGGTGTATGGAGTGTGAAAACTTAGTCCCACATAGGTTGGAGATAGAAAATGCAAGAGAAACGCAACTAAATATGCCATATAGACACTTAAAAGAGGCACATGGTCACTTAAGCGGCCTTTCATCGGTCGGGCCATTTCGGTTTTCAGGTCAAGAACAACCGCTTAATTCATCATCTAAAACCGCGACATAGCCATTTATTAAACGTCAGTCCAGTTTTGGTCTTTCCTGTTGGGACAAGTGGGTTTGACTGGTGCGGTATGGGTTTTGACACCCGTAATTCCAACTGTCATTACTAGTGGTTCTAAACAAATTCAATGGTTTTCGGGCACCCAAAGGTCTTGGAGTTTGACACACCTATAAAAGTAACCCATTAACAGTTTGAAAGGTCAAACCAGGAAACCTGGTCATGTTTCAAATCCCATTTGGAGCCCCTCAACAACAAAATTGCAAGGTCCTGTTGATATACATTGCTGTGTGCCCTTTTAACAGCTTAAGCTTATGGGATACGCAGTTGTAACATCGTATCATAGCCAAGAGGTCAAATATTTGATCCCCAATAGGTGTGGGGAGTAATCTGTTATGCCCATGCCCTCTATACCCTATGTGCCAAGTGTTGGTGTCACCTGCAGTGCCATGTGTGTGTGTGGGGGGCCTTGCATGTTCAAGGTGTTGTTGATATACGTTGCTGTGTGCCTCCCTAACAGCAAAACCAAGCCTCACACCTTTGACCTCGAGGTTGTGCGGATAATCAACAAATCACTGATGGCTTTGATACTATGTTGAAGAGTCCAACCCAAAGTCTCAGGCTAAATGAAGGAATCCAAGGCTTAATAAAAAAAAATTCTTTTCAAGCTATGACAAACAACATCCATTTCAAATTTGAATAGCATTCATAACGAACCACTAATACTAGCTAGAATGCACAAGTTATTTTGTAAGATTTAGAATATCTATGTAATTAAAATGATTACCCCCTCTCAACTCACTACCTCACTTTTAATGCTCTAGGACAAATATTCTAATAAAACAAAGGTATAATTTTGTTTAAATCCACCAAATGGAAAAGAAATTTAGCTTTAATTAACAGCAATTTCCTTGATTTCTTCTTCGACAATTAATAGCGATATTGCTATACAAATTGTTTTTAAATTTATTAAAATTTTCTTAGGAAAAATAAATTGATAACACCAGAAACATAGATGCCTAAAAATATTTGAAGCTTCGCATTAAGGTGCTTCAACGTTTCAAAGGTGTTCCAAGCTCAAGCTCCAGTTACACACTAGTTACTTTTATGGCATGCTTTGTTTCAGATTTGACTTTGTAGTGTAATATACACAGGAAAAAGGTTTTCAATTCCTAAAGTGATTTTCACAGCAAACATTTCTTTGCAGTAAATGATTCCAAAAAAGGAGGAAGTGATTGAAGACTGAAAATCAGAGACGACGAGGAGGGGAGGCATTTTACTTCAAAAAAAATGTAAAATCAAAGACGTGACTAGAATCAAATCTTTGCTGAAAGTGACTCTAAACAGAATAGCTCCAGGCAGTGCAAAACGGCACTGAACCACACTCCAAAGTGATAGCAAGTACACAATCGGTGCTGGCTCCGGCTGGACTCAACTTGAACCTGACTCAAGGTCAAAATTCCAATGCTGATTATTATTCTATTAAAGGAAAAAGGAATAGATGTCCCTGACAAGTCAAGGAACAACCAGTCACCTCACTAATTTTAAACATATTTCCACCCCCACCCCAAAAAATAAGCCTACATTAGTTACCATCAAGAACACATTTTAAACGTTACCATTTTTTTTCTCTATTTCATGTCTGCCTCTGACCAATAATCATGCTGGGATCATATATAGTCATCAATTATATAAAAATGTTTTTTTTATAGGTATGGCCCCAAGGAGAATTGAACTCATGACCTCTTCATTTTGAGGTGTTAGTCTTTGCCAACTGAGCTAACCCCTTGGTTAATTATATGAAAATGTTAGAATGAAAAAGATAGAACTGAGGGGGACCAGGCAGCTGCAAGATTTACCTTCCCAATGGCATTGCTCAATTTACCAAAAGCTTCTACCTGCAAGAATTCAGGTAATACCTGCAGGATAAAAACATTAGTAAACATCTCACGACTCTACCCAAGACAATTTATTCCATTCTTGCAAGTCCAGATGAGTGTGCATATGTGGATAAATAAAAAGCATGTTGAGAGCTCACTTCTGCACTTGAAGCAGCATAATTTGACAGTCTCTCCATAAGTCTTGATAACACTGTCTTGATATCAACAGTCGGCTGAGAAACAGAAAAGTGAGATGAGAAAGGGAAAAGAAAAACTCAGATATTGATTGTTTAATATAACAATAACCAAAAGAATTTTTCTTAAAGTAGCATCCCACAATCATATGGACTAATTTACGTGACTTTTTTTCCATCAGTGGATTATATTGCGCATTATAAGATAAAAGTGTTGGTTGGTCCATGACTCAGGCACTACCACTGCACTAAAACCAATTGGTAGTAGTGAGGGCGCAACCTTATAGCCTTAAGCAGGTTTGGCGGTTAGACCCAGTCACGAGGAGACGCTGCTCTTTTAGAGTCAACAAAAAGGAATATCAAGCACCGAGATTCTAACTACTGTAAAATATAATTCAAGCCAACAAAGAGATTTTTCTTTTCCAGGGTGAGGGGCAGCGAAATCATAGAGGAGACCTTGCATGGATTACCCTATGAGACCCCAAATATTGGTAAAATTGAACATTTTTTTACGAACCAATCTGGTCCCAAAATCACATCTTAGGGAAATATTTACATGTCACACATACATAGGAATAGTGATAACTTAATTCCCCACGGATCACAAGGAGAGCAAAGTTCTTAATGGCAACCTATGATTTTTCACTCAAAAAGGACAAAAAACTACAACCTTATTCTTGGTTGGAATTTTTTTTAATCCAAATTAAATTAAAGAAAAGGAATATCACTGCATAGTAATACTACCCACCTGAAGCTGGGGGCAAGCACCCAACAATGTCTCAAGAGTCTGCAAATGATATTCATCGGGAAAGACTTGGATTATGCAATCCATCAAGTAATATTGAGCAATCTCATCCTTACAATTAACAACCTGTCACAACCAATTCAGCAGATTCAACCGTATGAATATTAGCATAGTCTGTTATTGTACCATGGACTTCGGTACCAAAAAAGAGAAAGCGAGAGCAAGCAAGCGAGAGAGAGAGAGAGAGAGTAGATGAGCTTACCTGCTCCAAAACTCTCGGAAGCACAGTATCTTTGTACATATCAAGATCAACACCCTCTATCTGACTGAGGACATGTAGATTTTTGCCAACCTAGAGTTTAGAAGGTAGCAAAGTAAATATTTCTATATCTACATATATGGGATATACTGGGTGATATTAACCAGTTCAGGTTGTTGATATTACAAGATCACGAAGCTCGCTCCTTTCCTTTTCCCGCTTCTCTTTATCTCGGATGGGTCCCTGCAGACCAGAAAGGTCGATTGCATGCCTCAACTCAGGATCACCTAAGAGTATGAATGATTCACAAGCACAATTAACACCTGCATGACCACAAATAACATGCAAGAATTGTGGTGCCATGCATGTCCAAACATGAGAGCAGGTAAGATATTCCAACCAACCTGTTGCTGCATTCGGACCCAGAGCTTATTCATCTCCGTGAAGTTTTGAAGTACAAACTCGACAGCATCCATGACTGTGTCAGCATCACTACAGAAGGCAATGGTAAATTAAATGAGAACCCAACCAAGGGAAGAAAAGAAAAAAAAGGGGTCCAGATGTCCAACTTCAATTGATCATTGTTATCAAAATTACACAGATACAAGAAAGTGAATGACTTAACAAGATGAACTCCATTATTAAAGCCAATAGCGTGAAAGAGAAACAAGCAATACATAAGGTAGTTATAAAACATTAAGAAAAAGAGCAGATGAAGTTACAGAGAAAATATTATACAGGTTATAAGAGAGAAAGAAACAAACAAACAATTAACCTTTGAATTGAATTAAACTACAGAAAAAATAAATGTTAAAAATTCTGGTAGTTAGCCAATTGTTAAAAATCTAACTTGGCCCACTATCACAAAGATACATTTCTTTTTACTTCCACAGAAGACCAGTAAGTAACAAATTTGTTTCATTTTTTTTGGGGGGTGTGTGTGTTTTTTTTTTTTTTTTTTTTTTTTGGGGGGGGGGAAGTGCGGGGGTTCTCCATAAAATCCAACTTCAGATACCAAAAGATCCACATTTCCACATTCTGATAAGAAAGTCAAGGAATGGTTTCCTTAGAAATCACAATTAAGGTACACTCTCACCAGCCTCCCCATACAATAGACATCAAGTTCAATCATAATTGCTTTTGAATCTGAGGATAGAAGTTACACATTCCCTTCGATTTCCAAGTAATTTTCCATAGATTCTTTTACATTCCAATTCAAGTAATTCTGTGGATTGTATGAGTTTGTGATTAATGAAATTTTTTCTGTTAGTATAGTTTATTTCGGAATATTTATAGCATTACTTTTATATAGACCTGTTTATTCATCTTTCCAGAAATTGGAATTAATTAATTCAATTGTGAAAATGGGTCCGAAGAGAATTTTCTGGGACCAAATTATTTATAGAATGTACAATTGGTCATATAACCATGGTTATATAGAACTTTTTTATCCCGCCGCCGCCCTGCCCGCGTTAGAGGGGAAGATTAGGAAAGCGGGAAAAGACAGAGGAAGTCATCTTATTTAATTCTCTTCGCAATAACTTCCAGATCGGAGAAGCATTCAGAACGGGCTCCGCATTCATTTCGTTGGCAGAAACGATCCAATATATTCGAGGCTTTAGGGAACCCTAAAAGTTTAAGAAGTAACCATAGAAACAATGGAACCCACTATTTTTTTTTAATATTTTTTTTTATACATAGTATCAATAGAATTTCTTATTTTGAGGAGAAATGTTTGAAAAAAACCGTGGTTGGGAAGGTCATAGTAGCAAAAGAGAGCAAAAACATAACTTAGACTCTCCTAGTTACAATCCAACTAGGTAGAAAAACCTAGTCAACAAGATCAATTCCTAATCTACTTAAGACACAACCGGTAATAGGTCTTTATAATTTGGCCCACTACAAACATAACAAAATAAAGCCTATCGGTCCATTACTTACATTATTTATTATAACTAAAAGGGGGAATGGATCCAAGTTAAGTGGGCCCATTCCTTTATAATGACAACTTTAATATCTTAACACCCCCTCTAACTGGAGCATGGGAGAATGTACGAGATTCAACTTGAAACAATGAAGCAACGGAAGCAGTACCAGCAGCAGTAGTAGCCAACAGATTGTATATAAAAAAATCAGATCTGATTAGATCTGAAAACCAACCATAGAGCAGAGCAAAGGTAGCAATGGTGGTTGCACACCATGAAGAAGAACTTTAAACGACTCTCAAAACAGCAACCCAAGTGATTGCTCTGATATCATATGACAAAATAGAAAATAAGAGAAGAAATAAAGGAAGAAATGAGGGAGAGAGTGGGTAAATAACCCCTCCTCCTACTGGTACATATAGAAAGCAAAAGAGAACAAAAACATTAGTTAGACTCTCTAGTTACAATCCAACTACATAGAAAGACCTAATCAACAAGACCAATTCCTAGGCTACTTAAGACACAACCAGTAATGGACATTTATAATTAGGCCCACTACAAACATAACAAAATAAAGCTTATCGGCCCATTACTTACATTATTTATAATAACTAAATGGGCCTAAGTTAAGTGGGCCCATTCCTTTACAATAACAACTCTTATATCTTAACAAAAAGAATATCCATAACAAAGTCATCAGTTCATCATTGCACTTGAGGATTCCACTCAAAACATATCCATGACCATTTGGGGTTTCATTTTCCCAATCCTACTTATTACTTTCTTTTGCGACGTTTATCGTTTGTCTAGGTGTCAACTAGTCAATGTCGTTTAGTTTCAAGCTTTGTTTAGATTAGAGTTAGAGTCCTTATTGAATTTTAACTATTCTAGTGTCAATTCCTGTTGTGAGTCTGTTTTTTTAGTCCTTTTGTAACTTTCCCTCTTATTATAAATACAAGGATGCCTGGTCCCTAAAGATCATCCAAGCATTTAGTTGCCGATTGTGCTTTCAACATGGTATCAGAGCCCTCTCTCTAATCCTCTCTTTTCTGCGACAAACCTCTATCTCTTCTTTTTATGTTTTTTCCATCGCACTCCCTCCCTCTCGGTTTTCTCTATCTCTACAAAGGGCAGCACTAATGAGGTGATCCCTTATGGATCTAGTTGCTGCCCTCCACCTTACCTCGGATCAAGCGTGATCTGCTTTTGTTGAAGATTGACAGTGTTATGCGAATGGATTTTTCTCCCCGTTTGAAGATCAAATTATTCGTTCCTATTGAAAGTCAAGTCTTCTCCCAGTAAGGATCCAAGCTCACAATTACTGGCAGCATTTGTTACTTCCAAGGATTGAAATCAGACCTCTATGACCTGTCTGCGATTTCCAATACTCAATTTTGTTTTCTCTCCATCTCTTTGCAATATCAACTTTAGCGATATCACCTATAGTGAGTTTTTTCTCGCGATATCTACAAGCAAGTTATTTTTTGGTGGATTTCGATCTACAATCGATCTCAAATCTTGGACAGCATCAATTCTAAGATTGCAAGATCTACATCAGCAAAAATAGATAACATTACTTTTTACCGATATCAGTTAGGGATTTGCGATATTTCCAGCACTATCGCACCAGCTTTTTTCTCAGGGGGAGGGGTCTATCTCAACCTGATTTACTGCGATGTCCGATATTACTACTGCCTTTACTGGTTCTGATGAACAAAATCATCACAAGTACCAACTACCAACCATTCGCTGCTATCTCTATAAAGTTTAATGGCATTTACCTGATCTGGTCTCGATCGACCTATCTAACCATTGCTGGTCGTGACTTCACAGGACATCTTATTGGTACAACGGAGAAACCCTCTACCGTTGGTACTACTAAGGATCAATGGATCTCTAATGATTCCTTAGTTATGTCATTTCTCTTCAACTCTATGTTACCAAATATTGCTAGAGGTTATCTTCTTTCTGTTAGACTCTACCATTCAGGTTTGGAAGGCGGTTAAGGAAACTTATGATTAGTTAGGGAATGATGCCCACGTGTATGAGTTACATAAAAAACTTCATGACACCACTCAAAAGGAGTTGTTTGTCTCTCTATACTATGCTGAACTTTGAAGCCTATGGCAAGAACTCAATCATTATGTTGATTACAAGCTTACCAGTATAACTGATATTGCCTCCTACAAGAAACATGTTGATAAGATACGGGTCTATGATTTTCTAACTGGATTGAACAATGAATACGTTCAGATTCGTGTTCAAGTTCTCAACAGATCTCATTTTCCCACTTTGGAACAGTCTTATGCTTTGGTACATACTGCGGACAGCCATAGATCTACCATGCTTCAATCTCGTACTACTGATCGTTCAGCCTTACAAAGTGTCTCCCAATCCATCCCTACCACTGATGGACCTTTACGCTCTGATGACAATACCAAAGAGGCAATTAAGTGTGCCAATGTGGCAAACCTTGGCACACTAAAGGCCTAAGGCTATGTGTTGGAAACTTCATGGAAAATCAGCTGACTTTGAAGCCAAACGTGATCATGGTCGCTCCAACAACAAGGCCAACCACACTGAGACGGTTGCCTTTACTACCATTTCTGATGCTGGTCTCTCTCCGGACGAGCTACAAGCTTTCCGTCAGCTTCTCCAGGCTTCTTCCACTGAGTCTGCCTCTGCCACTGCTCCTTCAGGTTCCAACTTTGCCTATTCAGGTATCCCTTTTAGTGGTCATTGTGCATTGTAGTCTCTAGACCCTAAATCATTGACTCTGGTGCTACTAATCAAATGACTTGTTCCTCCAGCCTGTATCATCAATACTCTCCATCCTCAGGGAAAGATAAAGTTCGAGTGGCTGATGAGATTCCCTCCTCTATCTTTGGAAAGGGCTCAATTTACTGTTCCCCTTCTCTTACATTATCTTCTGTTTTACATATCCTTAACTTTACTACAAATCTACTTTCCATTAGTAGTCTTACTAGGGATTTAAATAGTAAAGTGACCTTTTTCCAACTCATTGTGTTTTTCAAGATCTAGTAACAGAGAAGACAATTGGGTGTGGTAAGGAGCATGGTGGTCTCTATTTGCTCGGCTGGTTCTCCTCCACCAATTCATCAGTTACACTCGGCTTCCTTAGATCTCCATCATTGGCATTGTCGCTTAGGACATCCTCCCCTTGGGACTTTATCTCATGTTTTTCCTCATTTAGTCAAACACTATAATAAGGATGAGTTTTTTTTTTCTTTCCTTTTTTTTTTTTTTGTAAGCCTTGTATTTTGGACCAACAAAATCGTTTTAGTTATTCCCCTTTAAATAAGAGAAGTGCATCTCATTTCCATTTGGTTCACTCTAATGTCTAGGTTCCTGCTCGTCATGCCTTTACTTCTGGTGCTTAGTTACGTTCATTGGCTGCTACTCTCGCACGACATGGGTATATATGATGTAGCATAAAAGTGAGGTGTTCTGCTGTTTACAACTCTTCCATAACATGATCTGCACTTAGTTTAATGTCATCCTCAAGATTTTACGAAACGACAATGGCCGCAAATATCTTGAAGGAAAGTTTCAAACTTATTTGGCCGACTCCAGAATTATCCATCAGACTACCTGTATTGACACCCCAGCCCAAAATAGGGTAGCCAAACGAAAGAACCGCCATCTCCTAGAGGTGGCCCATGCTCTCATCTTTGCCAGCCATGTTCCGCTAAGTGACACCGTACTCACCGTTGCCTATCTCATCAGCCGTATCCCTACTCGCACATTGATGACTCGTTCCCCTATTGATGTTCTGCTAGGTTCTGGCTTCTTTATCATTCCTCCCAACATCTTTGTTTGTGTGTTATGCTCGCGATCATCGGTCTCCCGGCAAGTTAAAATCATTTGCCCTCTCAAATATATTTTTGGGATACTTGGCTACTCAAAAGTGTTGCAAGTGCTACCATCCTCCCACATGTCGTACCTCAATGACCATGAATATTCTTTTCCATGAGACCATCCCATACTACTCACCACCACCACTATAGGGGGAGTGTGAATAGAGAAGATGTATCTTTTCTTGATATTCTTCCTATTCCAATTCTACCTGAGGATACTCCAGCTCAGGGGGAGCAACCACCACCAGTCACGGTTCTAGAGGAACATGAGCCACATACACCAGTTCCGGTCCATGAGGAACTGCAGCAGAATCCAAATGAGTCAATCCTTCAAGTCTATAAACAGATTCAAAATAATAAAAAAAACAAGTTGAGACCACCACCACCACTACTACACATTATGTTATCCCATCGCCATCCTTCGAGCCAGAGCCACCTACACCATCTGGTAAGATCTCTTCCTCTCTTGAGTTACCTATTGCTGTCTGTAAAGGCACTAGGGCTTATACTCAGCACCCCATATCTCATGTTGTCGCTTACAACTCTCTTTTTAGTACTTATCGTGCTTTTGTAATTCCCTTTCCTTTGTTAGTATTCCACAAAAGTAGCAAAAGGATTATGCAGATCCAAAGTAGAAAACAGCTATGATGGAAGAGATGAAAGTTTTGAAAAATAATGATACATGGGATTTTGTTGCTCTTCCTCTAGGAAAGCGACTTGTTGGCTACATATGGGTGTAACAAAGCAAGGCTTGTGGCTTAGGGCTTTACCAAGACATATGTAATTGATTACCAAGAGACATTTGCTCCAGTTGGCAAATTAAATATTGTTCAAGTTTTATTCATAGTTTAAAATCTCGGTGAGATCTCGAAATTTTCAAAGATCTCGAGTGGCTCGAGACGAGACACAGGGTCAATACTGGTCTCGACCAGTTCTCGACCCTGCCTCGACTGGTTTCGACCAGTCTCGACCAGTATCGAACCCAATTGGTTCAATAATTTATATAAGACAAAATCTTGGTCGAAATTTAGACCGAGACTTGTTCTTTGCCTCTTTTATTTTTCATTTTCTCTCTCTTGCTCTCTCTTTTCTACATTTCTTCCATTTTCTTGAGGGTTTAGGAAAATCTTCACACAACATGGAATTATTTGATTCTGAGTATTTGAGACTTTGACACTTTGAGTATTTGTATCATTGTATGGAATTATGATTTATGAATGTATGATTTTCCCACAATGTGTGATTATTTTTACAATTTTATACGTTAAATGTGTTTATATATGTTAAAATAGTATTTCCCTGGAGTATAAAGCATTAAAATTACCTTAGATAGGTCGAAACACCTATTTCTGCCCTTACTGTAGTTTCGGTAGATTCTCGCCGAGATCTCGGAAATCTCGGTTTGTCTCAAGGTCGAGACAACCACGAGACTTGAGATTTTGAACTATGATTCTATTATCATGTGTCGTTAATCTAGGATGGGATCTCCAATAACTTGATGTCGAGAATGCATTTATGCATGGTGAACTTGATGAAGTAAGTATATATGGACATTCCCCCCGGTTTTTCTTCTAATACAACTCATGGCAAAGTCTACAAATTGAAGCGTGCACAATGGGTTATAGCAATCTCCTTGAGCATGGTTTGGCAGGTTTCACAAAGCAATGATTTCAGTAGGATACAAGTAGAGCAATGTTGACCATAGTCTGTTGATTAAGCAATATGGTGACAAAATCGCTCTCCTCATAGTCCATGTCGATGATATAGTTGTCACTAGAAATGATAGTGATGAGATCTCTGCCATGAGTTTGAAATAAAGGATCTAGGAAAACTAAGGTATCTTCTTGGAATTGAAGTTGCTCAATCCTCAAAGGGCATTTCCTCCCAAAGAAAATATGTCCTTGATCGATCTTTTTTCTAAGACTAGTTTATTGGCTGTCATCCATGTGACACTCATTCGAAAGCTAATACTTGACTCAAGGATAAGGATGGTGAACTAGTTGATAAGGGTCGTTACCAGCGGCTCGTTGGAAAATTGATCTACCTCTCACACACTCGGTCAGACATTGCTTTTGTTGTGAGTTTGGTAATTCAGTTTGTGCACAATCCCTGCTCCTCTCATATGGAGGTTTTTCTTTGTATTCTTCACTAGTTGAAGTCAGCTCCTGGAAAAGGGATTCTTTTATCCCCACAAGATCCTCTGCGGATTGAAGCATACATAGATGTTGATTGGTGTGGATCTCTAGATAGGAAGTTTGTTTCTCGCTATGCTACTTATGTTGGTGGTAATCCTGTCACGTGGCGTAGCAAGAAGCCGAATGTTGGGGCAAAGTCAAGTGCTGAAGCAAAGTTTCATTCTATGGCTCAAGGAATCTGTGGTTACTTTGGCTCAGAATTTTACTAAAAGGCCTTAGTGTTCCTATTCGTCTTCTAATGATGTTGTACTGTGATGATAAAGCTGCAATTAGCATTATTTATAATCCAATGCAACATGATCGTACTAAGCATGTGGAAATCAATCGACACTTCATCAAGGAAAAACTCAAGTGTGGACTGATTTGTATGTACTTCGTGAAATCAAAAGATCAGTTAGCTGATGTATTCACTAAGGTTTTGGGGGAAACTTTTTCATCCTAATTTGGTCAAGTTGGCATGTGTGACATCTAGGCGCCAACTAGAGGGGGAGTATTGCGATTTGTATCGTTTGTCTAGGTGTCACCTAGTTAGTGCTGTTTAATTTCCAGTTTTGTTTAGATTAGAGTTAGAGTTTCCTTCTTTTAGAGTTTCCTTCTTGGATTCTAACTCTTCTATTGTCGACTCTTGTTGTGAGTTTGTCTTTTTAGTCTTTTTGTAACTCTCTCTTTTATTATAAATACAAGGCTGGTTGGTTACTAAAGATCATATAAAAATTTAGTTCACAATTGTGCTTTCAACACTTTCATATGGCAAATGACAGTTCTTAAAAAGCCCTCTCAAATCCTCGACAATCCTAAACATGAGGCAGTAAGCAAGTAAGCATAACATCTAGCAATCTTAAGGCCACACATATCCTCAAAGAATCCAAACATCAATCAATTAGAAGTCATGCTACTGATGCTGGCAACAGAGGAAATAAATGTACTCACATCAGTTCTCTAGACCATTTGGAACGAGAAGAACTTGCCACTAGCCACATTATTGGCAGGACATCCATAGGATTTTCAGAAACTTCTGTTTATATTCTCAGAGATCCATAGTCTATCCACAATTCCACAATCCCCCCCCCCCCCCCAACCAAAAAAAAAAAAAAAAAGGGACTGGTTCCACCTGCTTTGGGTAATGCCAAATATAAATTCCAATTACTGTTCTTTGGGGAATGCTGGCCCTTTTAGAGTGGGCAGATCCTCAGGGATAGCGATGGAGATTTGATTTTCAGCTTTAACACAAGTCAAGTGGACAATGTTAACTCTCTAGACCTACTTTTTGGTCTTGGATTGGTCAAAGCTAAGGCTTCCAGTCCTAAGATTGAGAAAGGATAATAGTAGGACACGCTTCTTCAATCATCTATTTTGGACAAAAAACATTTCGAATCTATGGAGATTCTGAGATTGTGACAGTGCATCAAGAAAGCCCAGGCCATTGTCTCATTTTTGGAAATCTTGCTCCATTGGGTCCTAAGGTCCACCAAACGCATTAGATGATGATGTGTTTGGAGATCTATGAAAATTATTGAGTCATAATGAAGTAGATGCAGCCACATGCCTTGACCGATTTGACCCAATCTGGAAATCCAGGCTGCGAAGAACCAGGGGTCCAGGAGCAAACCTGACTTTTGATCCAATAGGGGCATATAGGGGTTTTGTTTATTTGTTGGGGTTATTTTTGTCAATTAGTAGTTTATTATTTTTTTGTGTTATTTTCTGTAAGCAGTCGGGAATTGGGTTTTATTCAGACTCTACTTCAGTCATAGAGTCTGAATAGGCTTTTAGTTTCTGTTTACAAGTCTTTATATATTAGCTTGTACCCATCGATTCACAGATTGGAATGAAGGAAATTCAGTTTGAGTTTACGTGTTGGCTACTAGATACCGTGAGTCCATGAGAGACGAAAATCTCGTTTGACTGGAACTTTCGTCTACTTCTTTGGCTTTGTTCTTCTCTTCGTGCTCCCTCACTTTCTCAGGTTTGTTCCTTCCAAGTTCTTTTTCCTTATTCTTGTTACTGGTTCCTTTGTGTTCTTCTTTCCTTCTACTTTTATTCTGCCTTCTGTATTCTATTGGAATGAGAAAGAGTTCACTGGAACTACACCATTACAACTCAGATCAGTCTGAAATTTCAGGATTTAATTCCTCCCTTTAGGGCGACAGAAAGCCTAGTTTTTTATTCTCTAATGTCAACACAGCCATAAGCCCATAAGAACCAAATCTGGAACTACTGCTGAAACTGCATGTACATACCACCCTGGTACCACTTGCACAGTTTTATTTGATTTCTCAGATATCAGTTTTGGGTGCCTTTTGAATGGATTTGGTGGTTAATGAGTTTGTGATCTCCGTTTAAAATCTCAGACCAATCAGAATCTGCATGTGTGAGTTCTCACACCTGCAACCAAGCAAACTTTCCACTGGTTTTGCTGGCTATTTACATAAATTATAAGAAATTGCTCCATAGTCCAGTCTTTCACAATTTATTCCTAAATCATCCCCATTCCACTATGCAGTTAACAGAAAAGTCCCTTTTTCTAAGCTTATTTACCATTCCATCCCAAATTCTCTTCTTTTTTTTTTACCAAAAAAGAGCCCTATACTGTCCAAAGTTTAAAGAATTGCCACCAAAATTTAATTATTGATCATGCTCTCCATTGTGAATTTTTGTCTCTAGTCTCAATAGAATTCTTACACATGCAATGAAACTAACAAATAAAGCCAAAATGAAAACTCAACCATCTGAAGATATCAACAGAATCCTGTAATAATTGGTTAAATATTGTTGAAATAGGAAACTTTGAACCCCAAGTTAATGAGTGACACAGGACCTTTAAATAGTAATATAGTATAGTACGAAACAACTTTCGTATCAAAATTCAAGTTCGTTGTGGGTTCGCAAAAGAAGTTGTTGCTGGGAATGGTTTTAGTAAGACTGTGATGTACATTAAAATTTAAAAGAAACACAGAAACCACTATAAAATTTTTGCCATATGCACCATTCCTGGACAATCATGGTGATTTTGCCATGTATAAACAAAAAGATATAACTGCAGAAAAACCAACAAATTTAGGAACAAAACAATCCCCAAATGATAATCCCCACTTCTTTAGAGGATTGTGCCCATCAAATAGAAAAAGGTAATATCCTTACCCCTCATACTCAGACCCAATATCGGGCAACTTATCCCTACTGACTTGAGAAAGGTAACTCCTGAGAAAGAGGCCACGTACAGGATGTTGAACTCCACGACACATTTCCACGAGGTCTTTAAGAACATCCTTAGCAGGAGCCTCCTTTGATTTGATGTATACAGACCCTACCGTGCACAGGAGATACCTGAAATATCACAACAGGTTTATCATATCTCATTAAGAAAAATTAATTAAAAGCTGGAGGGGGGAGGGGGGAGGGGGGGGGGGGGGGGGGGGAAGGAGGGTTTTTCATATGCTAGGACCAAGCCAAGATTGTTTTAGGAATTAAACATCAAAGGAGTTTCGATACTAAATTCTAAACTACAGAAGGAGGGGACTTTTGTAAGAAATTAAAAGACTTATGAGCAATAAATTTGTTTCACAGACTGAAGATACAATGTAAGACAGAAAGCAAAATGGAACTACTAAGAATCTTGCATGTAAGAACACCCTAAGTTATCAGACCTCATGTTTGTAAAGTCTACATTATTAAGCTTATGTAGTGATTACTAATACCCAGATCATACCCATCCTTGATTACCATTCAGCATTGCAGTCAGCACTCTTGCAATCTTCAAGCTCAATAATGACAATAGCGCACAAGGGAACCCAGGACAGGCAAGTACCAAATGGCATACAGAATCTGATGCAGTCCAAGAAGGCAACCAGCCCACATGGTCAACATTGTTCACGTGGTACTGTTCACGTGAACAGTACCAGCAACAGATTTTTTGAAAAAAAATTTCACTCTTTTGTTATTTCTTTCCTAAAAGTTAGTTTCCTAATTTCATTGTTTAGTTTGTTTCCTAATATTTAGGATAGATTGATAGTAGGTGTCAATTACTTGGAGACCAAATATTTACTTTCCTATTTTCAGATTTAGAAAGTTTTCTTTCCATTGTATTAAAACCTTCCTATGTTATAAGGAGGTTTAGTTTTAGTAGTTTTCTCTCTTTCCTATTTTAATTGTAAGGATTCTCATTATAAATAAGAGGAGTAGAAGCTGGCGGTAGCTCTTAGAGCTTTTCCAGAAAAATTGAGAATCAATTAATTTCTGGTTGAGCCTCACCTGGTTGTGAGACTCAACCTCTTGTTCTTCTTTTCCTTGCAATTCCTGTGTTTTCTTTGATCTAGATCTGCTATCCCTTGATTGGCGACACTGTTTCTAGAAGCCTCATCAATTTCTTTGGCTGAATTAAAATCAAATCACACAATTACAGTGGAGCTGTCCAGAGTCAGGCGCTACCAAGTCCAGCAAACTTGCAGGCCCCATAACTTCTTTAACTCTCTTCTGATCTTCTTCAACTTTGGAGGGGTATTCATAACTATTATAAAGGCCATTCAACCCAAATTTCATCAATTTTTGATGGTCGGATTTCCAAATAAGAATTTTTTTCTATTACTTTTCTCTGCAGATTTTTTTGTATTAGACTGAATTAAGATCCTGTAGCAAAAAGGGCTTGTTAATTTGATATGTTTTAACCCATTTGCCATCAATTGGTATCAGAGCATGGCTGAGGAGAGTTCTAATTCTCCTAATCAGTCCAATAACCTCAATGATCTTGTTAATTTGGTTCTCCAACGATTGACCAAAATGGATGCCAAGTTAGATAGCGTGGATGGGAGAATAAGTAATTTGGAGGAACGAGATAATCCTAGGCCGGCTAGAATAGAAGCCCCTAGAAGAGAAATTCCTAATGCCAAGACGTGTTATTAGGGCTCCTCAAAGAGTTCCTAGAGAGGAATACCACTACCCACCCTATGAAGACTATGATGAACCTATCCGTTACCAAACTCATAAGGTATGGATGGACCTCAAGGAGTTTCATGGGAGGCAAGACCCCGAAACCTTTCAAGACTGGCTGAATGCTCTAGATGACTATTTCGATTGGTTTAACCTTCCTGAACCTCGAAAGCTGCAATTGGCTCCCTCTAAACTAGTGGGGGGTGCTCGTGATTGGTGGCGTAACTATGAGTATAGTCTCATGAGGAGTCGTAGAGATCCCACTACTTGGGAAGAGATGAAGGAAGAATTGAAAGAAAAATATTTGTCACGATCCTTCCAAAGAAGGTTGCATGACCAGCTGAATAATCTTCAATAAGGCACTATGAGTATGGAAGATTATGTCTATCAGTTTGACCAATTGTGTGCACGGTCTGGATCACGAGACAATGATGATCAGATGATATCTCGGTTTCGTTTGGGGTTGTGACCTGAGATTAAAGAAAAAATGGGTGTGGCTGATATTGTTAGTCTTAACGACTGTGTTGATAAAGCTTTCCAAGCCAAGGACCTTTTGAAGGCAACACTAAAGCCCACCTCCAATTTTTATGAAGTGAAACACCCCACACCAATCAGCAAAGCCATATGGACTACATCTCATGCTACTCCAACGACAGATAAAGATAAAACTCCCATGGTAGCAGCTACGGATGTGCAATGCTATCATTGCAATGCATATGGTCACTTTGCTAGAGATTGTCCACAAAAATTAAAGGTAAACTCCTTAGTTGTTGCAATCGAGGCTAACCCAGATACACAGGTATGTCAACCGCAAAGTGATGACACTTCTGTTCCTAATATGGATGTCATGGATGATGGTGAGGATTCATATGGAATTCATATAATCACCAGTATGGTCTTGATTGCCCCAAAAATAGAAGTGGATAATTTTGATGCCTTTACTAAAGCTCCATGGATTGACAATGGTGACCACAGTTCTGATGAAGACCACGGTGTTATGGAGACAATTGCGGAAGATGAAGAATTGAACAAGATAGTACCCATGAATACCACGAATCTACTTGACTTTCCTCAAGATGTTGAGCATATTGACTTTGCGATACCGTCTAAATATCTTGAAGAAAGTGGACCCAAGGTGACGGATTTTCTTCCAACATTGCAAGCGCAGCCAAAATTTCAAAATCAGAAGACGTTGCCTACCGAACCCACTGAAATCATTCTTCATCATTATTGAACTCGTGGACGAGTTCATTTTAAGTGGGGGGAAGTTGATGCAGTCCAAGAAGGCAACCAGCCCACATGGTCAACACTGTTCACGTGGTACTGTTCACGTAAACAGTACCAGCAACAGATTTTTTGAAAAAAAATTTCACTCTTTTGTTATTTCTTTCCTAAAAGTTAGTTTCCTAATTTCATTGTTTAGTTTGTTTCCTAATATTTAGGATAGATTGATAGTAGGTGTCAATTACTTGGAGACCAAATATTTACTTTCCTATTTTCAGATTTAGAAAGTTTTCTTTCCATTGTATTAAAACCTTCCTATGTTATAAGGAGGTTTAGTTTTAGTAGTTTTCTCTCTTTCCTATTTTAATTGTAAGGATTCTCATTATAAATAAGAGGAGTAGAAGCTGACGGTAGCTCTTAGAGCTTTTCCAGAAAAATTGAGAATCAATTAATTTCTGGTTGAGCCTCACCTGGTTGTGAGACTCAACCTCTTGGTCTTCTTTTCCTTGCAATTCTTGTGTTTTCTTTGATCTAGATCTGTTATCCCTTGATTGGCGACACTGTTTCTAGAAGCCTCATCAATTTCTTTGGCTGAATTAAAATCAAATCACACAATTACAGTGGAACTGTCCAGAGTCGGGCGCTACCAAGTCCAGCAAACTTGCGGGCCCCATAACTTCTTCAACTCTCTTCTGATCTTCTTCAAATTTGGAGGGGTGTTCATAACTATTATAAAGGTCATTCAACCCAAATTTCATCAATTTCTGACGATCGGATTTCCAGATAAGAATTTTTTCTATTACTTTTCTCTGCAGATTTTTGTATTGGACTGAATTAAGATCTTGTAGCAAAGAGGGCTTGTTAATTTGATATGTTTTAACCCCTTTGCCATCAGAATCCATGAAGACAACAATTATACTATCAACACTTAATAGCTCACAATGGAATTAAAGGTCATGGGTCTTCGAATCTTCTCATCCAGGGCTACTCACAATTGATGTTGAGGGGGATGCAACTCTAACCATTAGATGGATGGGATCTAAAGTAGACATGCTAGAAGGTATTTACCTCTATCAGGTCCGCAAAATCTCATTGCAAATATCTGGAATCTATCATTCCAATAGAAGGTATTACAGGCCGCACGTGGGTACTGGGTGTCTCATTCCAACAGAAGGTATTCCAAACTATCTGCGCCATATATATAGATTGGGACCTATCCCATTATGTAGCTTCCTCATGCTAGCATTTAATATGGAGGAAAAAGTTTCATCTTCTCTTCATACCCTTTCCTGCTTAGTATATCTCCTGACAGTTATTGAAATTTTGATCAAAATTGGCAAAATATTTAGGTTCTGACAATAGTTGAAATTGGTAAAATTGGGTCAAAATGATTTTTTTTACAAGTAAACTAACCAAATTTTTGCTTTTACGGAAATCAACCCCCCCCCCAATGGTGAAACTCAGAATGCCATCTGTTGAATCATGAGTAGACGTTGTTACTTATCAAGGAAAGAGACTAGGTAGGGATGCAAACAACCTACAGTTCATCACCAAAGGGATGTTCGGCTAAACTTCTTGGGATTATGCTTATAGGCTTCAAAAAGTCAGCTTCTAGTAATTGTGAGATTAAAAAGGATGGGTTCAATAAGAACACTTCATTTGGAATCTTTGTTGCCATAAATTAGAGAAATCCTAGAAGCATGAGGTGCTTCTAGAATTTTTGGAAGTAATCATTCCATACGGAATGTTTTTCATTGGACCTACTCTTTTTCACCCCCAGAATCATTAGAAGCTGAATCCTGGAAGCCCAAAGAAGAAGCCCAAGAAGCTTAGGCAAATATAACTAAGAAGTCAAGGGACTTCTAAGAAACGTAAATGAAAAGGCTATGTAATGATGGTGCATCATTAAGGCCCATTTTGATGATACTTGGTAATGGACTTCTGTTTTTAATGTTTTATTTGTAATGGGCTAATTTATAAGGCCCAAAAGCAGAGGGGGGGGGTTAAAATGGTGTAGGACAGATTTGGGAATCCTTGAAAACTATCCTAAATAAATGGTAGGAAGGCTGAGAAGGGTATCCAACTCATATATCTCAGCATACATGCAGAAATTCTTACAAATACAGCCACAAATGAAGAACTGATAACTCATATGTGCAGAATTTCATGCTAAGTATGCAAAGGAAAATTTAATAAAACAAACATGATAGATCACTACCTTCCTTTGCTGTCCTGCAAGTTAGGATGCTGTGAATAAGTGCTAAATCACTACCTAAGTCCGAATAATGTGTCATAAAGGCCTCCTTGTTCAACCAAGGAATTTGGGGGCTGAAGTTGAGGCAAAAGTTGAAAACTTTGGACTGTTCAAAGAATGGAAAGAAATTTCGTAAAATAAAGTTAGGCAAGAAGGGGAAGTTGGGTTCTTGGTGATTTAGCTAAGGAGAGGGCCCAGGGGAATTTGTGATACCACATCTTTATCAAAATCAGTCCTATTCCAGCCAAACAAGTATGATTTTACTGGGGTTTAGGCGTTTCCTATAACTGAAAGAACAAACGGAAGGCTCTTAAGAAATGAAAATGGAGGTTGGGATAAATTTGATGGAACAAAAAACAATGACTTTGGGGATCGATCAGGGCTGATTTGCTGTAAATCTAGAATTTAAAAAGAGACGAGTGGATAGGAAGAAGAATAAAGAAGAATATTTTGGGTTCACACCAACTTGGATTCACTCCAAGAATTGCATAGAGTCACTCATGCTACAGAAAAAGAGAAAAAGCTCACAAGTTCCAAAAATCTCCGCTACCTTCTAGAATGAGTACAAAGGGCCTCATAACATCACACAACACAAAACAGCTATTTCCTAAAATAACTACCGATATAACTACATATTAAAACCTCAAACAATTATTTCCTAGAATAACTAACCATATAACTACTTTCCTCACTTGACACTACAACATAATAACATAACAGTCTGACCCCAAATAAAAGTACAAAAAAATAATAAAGAAAACTACACATACTAGTGGTCATCTAGCCAAAACCAACATGTGGTTGCATGTGACTACATTTCCTCTGATAAGTCCTAATCTTTGGGTGATATCCACATCATAAGGGTTTACATGAAATTTATGTTTTAATTAGGTAGTTAGTATTAATAGGGGGCCCATTAGCTAGTAATTAGGAAGTAGATAAAGTTTATCCAAGTTGTGGCTAGATTTTAGGAGTTTATCTCTTTTATTTTATTACTGTCCAGTTGTTTATATAGGATAGGATAAGATTAAATAAATTCAGCTTTTGGGGTTACTTTCTAAGTTGATAAGACAGATTAAGACATTTCCCTTTTCTGTAGGGTCAAATCTTTTTTTTTTTTTTTGTGTTCAAGTCAAGTATGAAGTTTAGGTTAGTTAGGCTTCTATTTTATGTATTTTTTTATCTATTTTCTAAATAATGTAAGAGTCCTAGCGCCACATAAAATTTGATAACAGAATGATTCAGATTTAGTTAATTTTGAGATTGAAATTGGTCTCTCTCTCTCTCTCTCATGATCTCCCCTCTCTTCCCCCAACGTTTCTCCCTCCTCTCTCCCTGCGACATCTCTCTTATAATTTTGCTGATTGACTTTCTCCTTCCCACCACAGGGAGACCCCCAAAAAAAAAAAAAAAAAAAAAAAATTGATCTGCATCAATAGGAAGTTGGGTGGACCGTGGAGGTGTGAACAAGGTATCAAGTTCAAGGTTGGAAAAGTTGTTGGAGCACCATAAATAGTAGCATCACTATCACTGAGATTAAGATTAGGAAGGGGCCACATAAGGGGAAGATGTGAATGTGATCTAGTTTCCAAAAGAAGTTCAGTAAGAACATGCAGCACTCACTTATCATTTTCTACAGTTCCATAAATATATGTTCCATAAATCCTCAGAATATCATTTGTGTAATCTGATCCCATCCTGGGATAATCTTTTTCCCAATGAGGAGACTGCAACCGTTGGAGATGATACAAAGTAGGAAGTAAGAAACTGTATTATGAGGACTTTACATTTGTAAAGTTACAGCATGAGCAAGCACAAAGGTAATACATTCTTAGTCCTCAAAAGGACCAACGTACAAAGCAATAGGCATTCAGACTTATAAAACAATTAGACTATTTGAATACATTTGGAACTTATGGATAAACATAATTAAGGAAAATCTCACTAATTGCACCAAAGATAAATACTAAGAATGATTAATCGCTAAAAACACAGGAGGCGGGACCGAGAGAATCGAAACAGCAGAAACAGAAGGCTTTGCAAAAGACAAATAAGGGAAATTGACCAATTCATTGTCACTTACAGTCTAGGTAGTATGTTGCCAGCATGCTGTACAAGCTCGTAGAGGTCGATTACAGAGCAACCGCGCTTGCTCTCCTCCTTGAAGAACATCTCCAATTTCCTCAACTCATCGAACGCCCGCATGTCTGGTACACCAGACAAAAGAGAAACGACAATTCAGCAAAACTTGCATTCCGTCTTCTGAATTGAAACCAAGTCAAACTCAATTGCAAACATTTGGATCTCTACATTCAGCAGATAGAAGTTGGATCTCAAGGAGGAGAAAGTTTACAAAGCTCATAGTATTTATGAGGGGAAAGCCGGGAAGTGCGAAGCTCGGAAAGCATCTGAGCGGAATACTTGAGAGCGTCTCTGAGATTGTTGGAATCCTGAAAGGAAACAAATAACAAAAAGTCAGGAATTTCTGGTTCCATTAGGGTTCGGTAGAAGTATGTATGTGGTTTTAGAGTTTCATCTACCAGAGCTCGATGCATGTAGAAGGCGTTGTGTTGAAGACCAGCGATCCCTTCCGCCAGCCATTTCTCTTCGTCTTCCACTCCGTCTGCGATCATTCTCTTCTCTCTCTCTCTCTTTCGTTCGATGATCTCTTCTGGAAAAAATGGGATCGAGTTATCTCACAAACGCGCTGAGCTAACGACTCAACCGGCGCTCGAGTGAGTTTACACAAATACTAAGGAAATAAAAAAATAAAAAAAATTGAGAAAATGGCCTCCACAATACGGATCCGCATCATCTCCTACTAGTGGTCTGGATAGACAATGGTAACCTATCCCGGATGATTATCACGTGGCTCTTAGTGAATCCAAGACCTATGTTCGAGTCAACACCTAGCCGACAAGCCAAGCCGACAGAGAGTATCGGCTCGGACGTGGGTCTCGGATTCACCGAGAGCCACGTGACAACCATCCGAGATAGATTGCCACTGTCCTCCCAGAACCACTGAGATGAGATGATGTAAATCCCCACAATGTTGGATCCGCATTCTCTCCTCCCAGTGACTCTAGGAGGACGGTGGCAACCCTGTTTGGATGGTCAATACGTGGCTCTCGGTGAATCCGAGACCCACGTTCAAGCCGACACCCCCTGTCGGCTTGGCTTGTCGGCTGGGGTGTCGGCTTGAACGTGGGTCTCTGATTCACCGAGAGCCACGTGTCGGCCATCCAGACAGAGTTGCCACTGTCCTCCCAAAATCACTGGGAGGAGACGATGTGAATACCCACAATGTTGTATCTGGCGTCATTTCAGACCCTCGCGAATGGATCCAAACCCTCTCCTCCGGCAATCAGAATTGCCGACTGATCTGACAACTGGAATACTGGAATTGCCGTAGGAGAAGATTTCTATATCTCCCGAATCGTTTTCAATTTTTACGGAAATTGGAGGTGGCCACTGAATGTGTGCCACGTGGCCATGCTTTAATCCAAAGGACACAATCAACTAAAGTTAATCGATGCTATGTTGGTGGCGTACACAAGTAATCATTTTGTATATTCTTCTGTTTTGGTTTTCAAAATCGAAAAACCAGTGACCTCCGACGATAAAGGAGATCAAACAACACCAGCGAAAAATCAATCAACCTTCCAAATATAAAGAGATCTTCCATATGGTACAGTGGCACACTAAAATGAAGTCAAGCAAGAGGACTCAAAATACAGAATCCCTGTAGTTTTGATGAAGGATCCTTGAAATAGCTTAGGCTTCAAAGAATCTTCGATTGAGTAATGATGCGAAGATTAAGGACTTAGGAGGGAACCTGTAAGGTTTCATGGCTCGACATTGGAAATAAGTGGAGCTTTTGAAAATTGCTGATCTTACACAAAATGATAACTGGGGTTTTGGTGGTAGTGGTTTTGACTTTGGACCTCTGAATTGGTTTGAGGTTTTAGAAAGAATCTAAAGCCCCTGATCATAAAAAATAAAAAAATAAAAAAAAAAAGGGGAAAAAGACAGTTGCCTCTCCTCTACTATGCCTAAAGGACAAATGCCTCCTAAAATTTATGAAGAAAATAAATGTTGTCATACCCCAATTATGGTAGAACCAAAAATGTAAATGAACCATTATAAAATCAATGGCTCAAGCTAGGACCACATAGGATCGTACCAACAATCAAACCATACATTCTACATAATCAGAGATAATAAATAACTAGCAGAAATTGTATTATTAGTAAACTGATAGTCTACAGTGATAATTAATAATAAATCAGTTATCCATTCTCAACTAAAACATAATTAAAATATCTTATTACAAATCCACAGCTCAAATACGAAAGCAAAGTCTAGGCATAGACGCAGTAAAAGCATTCGCACAACGAATCGTGCTCACTCTCCTCCGTCTGCACGTCCATAGCCATCACATGTCAATAAGATAGAGCATTTATATAATCCTCAACAATGATACCTGCATCATCAACTAAAAGAATACGATATCTTGGGGTGAGCTCACAACTTAGCTCAATGAAAAATAAAATGATGCAGCAAGCATATGCATAATGTCACATTCAATTCTTTGGTTTGATTTAAATTTGCAATGTGTTATGGTAAGGATAGACGACCACCACACCTACATACAGGAGAGTGTGAGCATACCCAACAGAAAAAGGCACCTACCAACTTCGTTTTTGCCCCACATGACTTACTGCAGAATAGAGATAGAGCTAGAGCCTAACAGATACACACCGCCAGCACTCCCCTTGATACTCTATCCCATACCAGTACGTATGCCCCTACTAGCGAGAGCTTGCAACCTGGGTTCGTCACTAACCAATCCTAGATGTCATCAAATTATATCCAAGGCTTTACCCCAGCGTCTTTCAATACGACACATATATAGAGCTAGAGTTTGCGGGCAAAGCTACAGCCCACACCGCAGTCACTCCTCCTAATACCCTACGACATACTAATTTCGCTAAGGTAACAACGATACGACGATGTCAGTGTGGTGAATGATTTGATGCTACAACATCTCCCCATTCAACACACTAGCCACACACAAACACATGTCTATTATATTCATCATCAACCATAAGAAATAATAATAAAATATGTATGAACAAAAGAACAGTTATTGGATGACATGTTATATGCACAAACAACAGAAAATAACAACAGACATTAATACAAAGTATAACAAAGTAGTTTATTATTAACCAATTAGTTTAGGTCTTGTTTCTCACCTGTTACACGATGTTTGTTTATTTACCAAACTTTATAAACTATCTTGAATTGGTTGAAAACCTACACAATTAATAAAACTTAATTAGCGTTCCATTCTAACAAGATTTACTACTCAAACTGACTGTCCAGTCTGGCATTATAGCCTTTCAAACATTGTCATGTTGCATGTCTAGTCGTGCATTGCTCGATCGATCATCAATCCTGACAAAGCTTGTAACACTTCCCGAGAGTGTCCGATTGCTTGTTCGGTCTCACCATAGGTGTGACTTGTAAGACCCGTACCTTACTAACCCGATCTTACCACCTTGTATTAGGTCTTCCTATCATGGTCGGACCAAGCAGACTAAGTGCGTGAAGAAACCACAAGGCTAGGTATGTAATTCGAACAAAAAATCATCTAATTGAGACGTATGGTCACATACCTAAACAAGTGTGGTCGACCACATCTCAGAATATTGAGACCACTCGAGTTTGGGACGTGTGGTCACAGTTTTGAGACGTGTGGTCGACGGATTCTGCGACCCCACGTGCGACCACATGATGGTATAACCGACTATGTAATTAGGAAACCTTTCTAATGTGAGGGGGGTTCTTTCCTAATCAAAGTGGGACTTTATATGGATGTTTTTCTTTATATAAAGAATGTCCCTGAGTCTCTTTCACTCTTTTAGAACCTAAACTGAAAGAGAGAGAAAGAGAGGAGTGGGAAGAGAAGGAGAATTGAAGAGGAAGACTAGGAGAAGGAATTACAGAGAAAGCTCTGATTCTCCAGCAAGTTTAAGGTATGGAATCATTCCCTACATTAATTGAATGCCTAAAATAGAATATGGATGAGATATTAAGTCCAAGTAAGATCTCAATCCTAAGACCATGAATAAAACTCTAAGGAAATCCATGAAGAACGGATTAAGGTGAAGGACTATGTAAAAGTGTGAATTTTAAGCCATAGAACAATCATAGGAAGGATCATAATGTTAGCCATGAAATTAAGTTATGAAAGGATGTGGCTAAGAGTAAAAATCAACCAAAAACTCGTGTGGTCGCAGTTTGATCGACCATACGAGGCACATATGTTCGACCACATGCCCTCATAAAGTTTCCAGGGAGGGTATGGTCACATATGTGTGGTCGCATGATATGCGACCACAAGTATCGACCCCACACCATGTGGTCGCAGAAACTGAGACCACAGGTACAGTCACACCTGCGACCACTCAACTTCTGGAGGTCTGTTTAATGCTAGTATGGACCATTGACTATTGTAAATTGATGAGCTTGCAGCCTAAGTTAAAACTTACAAGTTTCTTAGGTTTCCAAGAGGTTCAAGAGTGAGTTAAGAAGCTTGGAGAAGATTGAACATTTCTAGCAGGTGAGGGAACAGAACCTAAACTAACTGGCTAGTAATAAACTGTTTACTTTTATTGAGTCCAATGCCATGATTGATTCTATGCTTGTATGCTTGTAATGTGCATCTCACATGTCATCCAATATTTCTGTTATTACTGCTCATGGATATTTATTTATGTCTATTTATAATATGATGATGATGATGATGCTAAGAATAGGCATGTGATTATGTGTGTGTGTGGTTAGTGTACTTGATGTGAGTGGAGTATTAGGGGGAGGACGTGACATTGTGGTTCATCCTGGTCACTAGACTCTAGCTCTATCTCTACTTAAGTCTTGTTCACTGACATCGTCGTATCGCAATTACCTTAGCAGAACTATTACATCGTAGGGCATCAGGGGAGGTGGTCTCGGACCGTGTAGTCTTCGACTCTACCAGGGGGCCTTAGCTCTATCTCTATGAAAGTATTGAGGGATGCTGGGGTGAGGCCTTGGATACACTGGATGACATTTATGATTGGTTAGTTGTGAGTCAAGTTTGCAAGCCCTCGCTAATAAGAGCTTACGTGTTGGTATGGGTAGGGCATCGGGGGAAGTGTTGGCGGTGTTTGATTGAGACACTTTAGCTCTTTAGCTCTATCTCTATTGCATGGTGGGTGCATGTGGGACGACAATGGTGTTTGATCCATTGGGAGGATTCACACACTCGTGTATAGAGGTGCGGTGGCCGTCAATCCTTTCTATAGCATATTGCAAACTTAAAAATCAAACCAAAGATATGAATTGAATGCATGCATATATTTGTTGCATTGTTTTGTTTGCTCATTGAGCCGTGATGTGTGCTCACCTTTTCGACGTCGAATATTTTTAGTTGTTAATGCAGGTCCTACCATTGAAGATTACATGAATACGTTGACGTATGGACACCTAGCGGCGATAGACGTAGAAGCTATGGAAGAGACACATGATCCGTCGTGCGAGTGCAATTCATGTGTATTCGATTAGTTTAGTTGTTGGTTATCAGAACATGTAATTGAATAATTTATTTTATTTTATGTCTTGAGTTATTTTGGAGATAATTGGATAATTAATTATGTTATTACTGTTAGATACTCAGTTCATTAGTATTAAAGACTTCTGCTATTGTTTATTTTCTCTGATTATGCTTGTAGAATGTATCTGGTTTAATCGGATGGGCACGGCGTATACGAGATCCTGGTTGAACCATTGGTTTTCTTGACTATTCATCACACCACTGGTTAGACCAGATTTGGGGTGTAACAGCTTGGTATCAGAGCTCTCAGGCTCTGCTCTATTAAACCAAATTATTTCCACAAGAAACATAAACTGAGTTAGGATAAACTAAAAACGGTAATACGAACACACCATAAGTACCTGTGTTGTTTGAGACATAAATTAAGAAAGAAAATAATGCATGTATATAAATGGGAAACAAATGGATGTAGCTATATATAGACTTGAATATGAAATAACAAATGTACATTATGGGCCAGAGTACAGTCCACAACCCTGACAGTTACTCTGTAATACAACTAGAAAGAAAATATACATGTCATGGCACGGGAGGAGGAGATGCCTTTCGGTCTTGCCCACGGTCCTCTGCATACACCCTCGTGAGCCAGACTACCTGTGCCTGGGTCACTCGAAGACTCTCGATGAGACTCGCCACCCATCCATCAGTCGCGCGCGGAGCGTCTATGATCTCTCCTACCCGATGATCTGTAGCACGCTAAGCATCGCGAATCTCACACAATAAATCCATCATGACATCTGATGGTGGGCACGAACAGTCGAATGAAAAGCCCGAGAAGGGCCGGCTCCTATAAAATGTTGTGGTAATGGAGGAGGTATGGCATCCACATCCATGTACATCCGATAATCATCCTCCTCATCATCACTCTCTGATGCCTCTGCTGCCGCCTCTGCATCTGCTGTCGCCACTCAAGTAAGGGGATGGACCATAGCGTTTTTCTCCTCGTCACTGACATGCGCATCTCGCATCCCCATCTTGTCGATGGCCTCCCAGTCTAGGTCAGCTGAAAAGGTGCCCTCATGAATCCTCTCATGCACCAGGTCCACTTGTAGGCGAGTGAGCAGAGCGGTGATCAAGTGCCCATAGGGTATGTTACCCACCAGACCAGGCGTCGTGGCGTAGTGCATGGTCCTGATGATGATATAAGGAAGGCAGATAGGCTGCCTAGTGCAAATGCAGTACAGAAGGCACTGAGTCAACTGTGAAACTTTCTCATAGTATCCACCATGGGGAATCAAGTTGTGTTGAATGATCTTGCAGTACACCCGAGGCTCTGGATTTAGGTGAATTACCTTCATCTGCCAGCGGTCGTCTCTAAGAATCTGGTTGTCAATTTCTGTGCTCATTCTCACTGAAAGGAACTAGGGTTCCTTGGGTGCGCAGTAGACCAAGGGACCGTCAATTGAGATGCCTAAGATATCAGCCAACTCCTGGCAGTTAAATAAGATCTTTACCCCTTTGACTAAATCGGTGATCCTGAGCTCTCTGCCCCTATCTATATCCTCTAGGTCACCCTCTACTTATAAATTGTAGTAAAACTGCTTCACCAACTCAGGATGGGTGCAGCCCTAGTACAGAATCACGGGGAGCCAGCCCATATCATCAAAAGCTCCCTCCACATCGAATAGGGTTAGGTTGGCCAAGTTGACACAACGACCCCCTTTCACCTTCTTGCGTTGGTACCAGGGATAATGTACCTCCACATTGATGGACCTGAAGCGATGAAGATCGTGAACTCTGGGAACTTTAGTACGAACCATGTTACCTGAAAAGGCATAAACCAATAGGCAATAGGTTAGATATAAAAGATTTAAATTTGGCATTATGACTATGTGATTTGGCCAAAGCCTCATGTCCGCCCAAAATGTTTGGACTAAATGACTTACATACATCATAAGCCATCGTACCATAATCAATTGAATGAGAAATTGCCATTAATTAAAACAAATTGAAGAAAATTAAGAAATTGAGAAAAATCCCCAATTTCTAGGTCAAAAGATAAAATTTCCATTTATTGACCAAACCGATCGAGGAAACCCAAAATTTCTATAGGGCTTTTGTCCGCTGGGTGTCCAATAGCAAGGCTCATCAATAAACATCAAATTTTTACTGATAAATTAAATTTAACTGGAAAATACTCCCTCTCAAATGGCACTAGAGCTTCGGGATCAAATAATCAGGAATTGGATACTCTTTTCTAGGAACATGCATCGAGCTCTTTGAAACCAGAACCGACAAAGCTGGAGGCCTAGGGTGGTTGAAACATCAATACGCTCTTGAGAGATTTAAATAGGCGATGAAAATCTAGAATGAACCGACAAAAATAATAATGAGAATGTAGAACATACCGTAGAGATGTGGAACCCGATGGTGGATCGAAGAAATTTCACTCAAGGTGAGTGGTCGGTACTGTAGCAACTCAGTGGAGGTGAGTTGAGTTGTGAATAGTAGAAAACAAAAAGAGAATGGAGAAATGGACTCGAAAATTGGGTTTAAAAACCTAATTTGGGGTCGTGTGGTCGCAGAACTCGACCAAAAATATTACCACACGATCGACCCCACAATCGACCACAGGCTCTCGGTGAGTTGCCAGGGTTCGTATGGTTGGAACCCTGTGGTCTCATATAGTGCGACCACACCCATCGACCCCACGATGAAAATGCTCTGTTTTGACTACATGACTTTAAAATTGGAATTTTTGCCTCGTTTATTGTGAGATTACCATGAGATCAACGTATACTATACTTGCCTCATACGTTTCCTTGACTTTCAGGCACTACCACATTTGAAAACAGGAAATGGCTGGGTGAAGAATAACCCGGAGAGGACGTAACCCAATTCCACCTCCATCACCACCTGTAGAGGTAAATGCCCATGAAAATCCTAAAGAACAGGAGAACCAGAATACGGTACCGCCAGGAGTCAACAACCAATCCAACCTAACAAACTTGGCAGCCCCACCTACGGAATTGACTACAATGGTTATGAATTTGGCACAATAGGTACAACAATTATAGCGGATGCAAGCCAACATGCAAGCTGCTATAGGAATCGCTCCCCCAGTCGCAAACATAACACCTCTACTGGTGGGGCAAGCTAGTACCGTACCAGGGGGTAGCAACACCGTACCCCAAACATCAGCCATGAATAACATGGTACCCCAAGCACCTCAAACGCCAGTTGTACAAGCTCAAGTACAAAACCCTGAAGTACCTCAAGGCGGATATAACCAGGGCAATTACTAGTACCAACCGCCTATGTATGGAGCATATGCTCAGTATCAGCTGGACCATTATAGGCTGATTGAGCATTTTCTGAAGATGAAGCCGAGGGAGTTCACTAGCAAGCCGTTGGATCCTTTATGGCCAGTCCACTGGATCGACGAGATGGAAAGGAACTTCATGATGATGACTATCAAAGAAGAAGAGAATGTATTATGCACAACCTTTATGCTGAAAGGTGATGCCCATCATTGGTGGAAATCTACTCGAAGTTATCTGCTGACAAAATACACTCAGTTGACCTGGACTACCTTCAAAGATGCCTTCTTCGAGAAGTATTTTCTAAGGAGTTTCAGAGATGCAATGGAAAAGGAGTTTTTGAGTCTGTATCGGGGACAGATGATGGTAGATGCTTATCAGCATCGTTATGATGAGCTATTCTTCTTCGCTACCTCTAGCATGCAGGAAGAAGATACCAAAACCCGAAAGTTTGTCATGGGACTTAGGGGAAGTATACGGGAGCATGTAATGGGGTTAGAAAAGAAGATCTATAATGAAGCTGTAGAGATTGCTCAAGTACTGAAATCGAGCCAGAGGGAGAGCTACTTTGCTTAGAACAGGAGCATTAAGAGGCCTAATGGAACTATTTATAACGGAGGGAACTCTAGGACATTTAAACCCTTCCTTACTCAAGGCTTCAATGCTGCAGCCAAGACTACACCAACACCTCAACCTCAGCAAAGGCAAGGAGGTGCTGGAGTTAAGTGCCTCAACTATGATCAAGTAGGGTGTTACTTGAGGGACTACCCTAAATCGAAGAAGCAACTATAACAAGGAAGGTTTATGTAGTAACTGCTGAAGACGCTGCTGCATCACCTGATGTGGTCACAGGTATGACCTGACCTTTTGTTATAATGTCTTGTATGAGCATATAGATTAATTTAAGACTAATATTACAGGTAACGTATCAATTAATGACATACCCGTCAGAGTACTCTTTGACTCTGGGGCCACTCATTCTTTTATATCTGTGTCATTTGGGAAGAAGCTAAGTCTACCCCTCAGACTTTTAGACAGTAAATTACTGGGACGATCACCTATGGGATTAGAAGCAGAATTAGACCAAGGTTATGGACCATGTCCAGTTCTCATAAATGGAGGAAGTTTGGACGCCAACCTGGTGCAACTTGAGATGGCAGACTTTGACGTCATCCTAGGGATGGACTGGTTATCCCAGCATTCCATGAGTCTGCTTTGTGCTGAAAAGAAGATATCATTTAAAGACAGGGAAGGAGTAGAGTTTAGTTTTACGAGAACCAAACTTCCTCTTAAGTAGAAACTCATTCTTTCTGCATTAAAGGCTAAGAGATGCCTCAAGAAAGGAGGAACAGGTTATCTAGTGTCGATGGTCGACCTCACCAAGGAAGCACCACGACTGGAAGACATATAAGTGGTACGAGAATTTTTAGATGTATTTCCTGAGGGATTACCTGGTTTGCCACCTGATCGAGCGACAGAGTTTGTTATAGACCTTATACTTGGAGCCGCACCAGTATCTAAGGCACCCTATAGAATGGCTCCTACTGAATTGAAGGAACTGAAGGTACAACTACAGGATTTACTAGACAAGGGTTTTATCTGACCAAGCATATTGCCTTGGGGAGCGCCAGTGTTATTTGTTAAGAAGAAGGACGGTAGCGTCAGATTATGCATAGATTACTGGGAACTAAATAAGCTCACGATCAAGAATCGATATCCCCTATCTCGAATCGATGATTTATTTGATCAGTTACAAGGAGCAAAGGTGTTTTCTAAGATCGATCTTAGGTCTGGGTATCATCAGTTGAAGATCAAGGATAGTGACATTCCAAGGACAGTATTTAGGACCTGATATGGACATTATGAGTTCCTAGTAATGTCCTTTGGATTAACAAACGCACCTACATCTTTTATGGAACTTATAAATCGGGTGTTTCATGACATGTTGGACACCTCGGCTATCATATTCATAGATGATATATTGATATACTCCAAAGATGAGGTAACTCATGCATCAGATCTTATATCAACTTTACAGCGACTAAGGAAAGAAAAGTTTTATGCCAAATTCAAGAAATGTGAGTTCTGGTTAAAAGAAGTGCAATTCTTAGGTCATGTGGTATCCGCATAAGGAATCAAAGTGGATCCCAGCAAAATTGAAGCCATTGTAAAATGAAAAGCACCTAAAAATGTTGCTGAAATCAGAAGTTTCTTAGGTTTAGTTGGATATTATCGATGATTCGTGGAAGACTATTCTAAGATCATCGTACCTCTCATCAGTTTGACTAAGAAAGGAAAAAATTTTGTTTGGACCAACGAATGTGAAGAGTACTTCTAAACATTGAAGACAAGATTAATATCAGCTCCCATCTTGACTATTTCGATTCGAGGATAACCATTTATCTTGTACACCGATGCGTCTGGATTAGGTTTGGGATGTATGCCTATACAAGGGGAACAAGTAATTACGTATGCTTTCAGACAATTAAAGACACATGAGAAGAATTACCCAACCCATGACTTGGAATTAGCAGCAGTGATACATGTTGTCAAGATATGAAGACACTATTTGTACAGAGAGAAATTTCAGGTTAAATCAGATCGTAAAAGTCTCACTTATCTTTTCAATCAGGAGGAGTTGAACATGAGACAGAGGAGATGGCTGGAGTTGCTAAAGGATTATGATTGTGACATCCAGTATCATCTAGGAAAGGCTAATGTGGTTGCGGATGCATTAAGCAGGAAAGCTATGACAAAATTTCAAGAAGAAGCCAGCTTAAATGCTGCAATGTATGATACAGCAAGAGTATTCAATTGTGACAGTGAGCAGTTCGTGATTGATAAACCAGATGATTCCACCAACCTAGTGTTTATTCATCGATTTTCAAACATGTTTGCTACATTGAAGATTGTACCTGATTTGATAGACGAAGTAAAGACAGCTATTCAATCAGACCCCTATCTGAGAACAGTACAAGAAGACCTTGATAAGGAAAAAATTGTTCCTGACTTCACCTTGGATTCTGATAGGACATTAAGATACAAAGGAAGGGTGTGTGTTCCTGAAAGTGAAGACTTAGACATCAGACACAGACTAATGAAGGAAGCCCACACGACTGTCTATTCAGTACATCCAGGAAGTACAAAGATGTATCATGATTTGAAGAAACTATATTGGTGGAGAGGAATGAAAACAGATGTAGCTAAATATGTGTCTCAATGCCTGAATTGTCAGCGGGTAAAGGCTGAAAGGAAAAAGCCTACAGGATTGTTACAGCCATTACCAGAACCAACTTGAAAATGGGACTGCATTACTATGGACTTTGTCATTGGATTACCATTGACTCCTAGATCAGTAGACGCAATTTGGGTAATTGTGGATCAATTTACCAAAATAGCTCGTTTCATTGCCATATAACCTCAATATACTTTGGAACGATTAGCTAAGTTGTACATAGATAACATTGTCAGATTGCATGGAGTACCTGAAAGCATAGTGTCTGACAGAGACCCATGCTTTACCTCAAAGTTTTGGGAAGGATTGCAGAAGGCTATGGGAATTACATTGAAGTTTAGCACGACATTTCACCCTCAGACTGACGAACAGTCGGAGCGTACTATTCAAATTCTAAAAGACATGCTCTGAGCTTGTGTTATTGATTTTAAAGGATCATGGGATGAGAAGTTACCATTGATTGAGTTCGCATATAACAACAGCTATCAGGCTTGACACACCCCAATTCCGCACTATTCAGAATGGTGTGATGAACCGCCAATAAACCAATGGTTCAACCAGGATCTCAAATAGGCTGTGTTCGTTTGCTTAAATCATACACATCCACAACAATAATCAGAGTAAATACACAATAGCGGAAGTCTTAAATATTAAATGAACTGAGAATCTAAATGTGATAAAATAATAATTTAACCAATTATTTCCAAAAGGACTAAGACATAAACTTTAATAATTAATTCAAATACATTGTCTGTATAATCCAAATAAAAGTCTAATCGAAAACACAGGAGTTGCACTCGTATGTCGAATCATACGACTCCATCATCACTTCAGCGTCCATTGCCGCAGCTCGCCCGTACACAGGAGCATTTATATAATCTTCAACAGTGGTACCTGCATCATCAACTAAAATATTCGATGTCGAAAGGGGTGAGCACACATCACGGCTCAGTGAGCAAACAAAACAATGCAATAAACATATGCTTGCATTCAATTCATATCTTTGGTATGATTTATAAGTTTGCAATGTGCTATAGAAAGGTTCGGTGGCCGCCTCACCTCTATACACGAGTGTGTGGAGCCGCCTAATGAATATCGGCACTGTCGTCCTACATGCACCCACCATGGACAATATACACCAAATGAAAACGGCATTGCTGTACCGATTGCTCATACCAACACGTAAGCCCCTGTCAGCGAGGGCTTGCAAACTGGGCTTGCAACTAACCAATCCTAATGTCAACAGTGTATCCAAGGCCTCACCCCAACATCCCTCAATACATCCATAGAGATAGAGCTAGGGTCTGGTGATCAGGCTGAACCACAATGTCACGTCCCCCCTGATGCCCTACGACGTATTAGTTCCGCTAAGGTAATGGCGATACGACGATGTTAGTGGACAAGACTTGAGTAGAGATAGAGCTAGAGTCTGGTGACCAGGCTGAACCATAATGTCACGTCCTTCCCCTGATGCCCCACTCGCATCAAGTACACTAACCACACACATACATTCACATGCCTATTCCTAGCATCATCATCATCATCATCATGTTATAATAAACGAAATTAAATATGCATGAACAGTAATAACAGGAATAGTAGATGACATGTGATATGCACATTACAATCATAAAATCATAGAATCATACACAACATTGGACTCAATAAATAAAAATAGTTTTTTATTAGCCAATTAGTTTAGGTCTTGTTCCCTCACCTTTGCTTGAGTGTAAATCCTCTTTCAAGCTTTAAGAATCACCTTTATATCAATAGGAAAACCTAACAAGTCGATAGATTTTAATTATAATTTATTCCGACAGTTTTAAGCTTGTTGTAAAGCTAGGGTCACAGGATGGGTCGTAGGTTGGGTCGCAGGTTTCTGCGACCCTAGGGTATAGGGTCGGTTATCCTATCGACCCTAGGTGCGACCGCAGCCTCCCTGGACTTCCCAAGAGCATGGGGTCGATCCCGTGGTCTGGTAGGGTCGGTTACCAATTGACCCTACGTGCGACCGCACGTAGTTTGAGTCGACCTTTCATCCTACAGTCCATTCTTTCATGTTTGGGTCCTTTGGCTTACTTTTATAGTCTATTCTATGATTGTTCTATGGCCCAAAACTCCAAGTTATACACTTTCCTTTGTTCACAATGATTTCCTCCATGATTTCCATTGGAATTTATCCATGGATGGATGGTATTGGGGTTTCTCCTAACCTAACTTCATCATAATCTATTCTAAGATTTCAATTCAGATAGGGATTGAGGTTCATACCTTCTGTAGTCTGAGTTTCAAAGATTTCTCTGAACTTCTTCTTCTTCCTTAGTCTTTTCTTCAAGTTTTCCTTCTCTTCTTCTCTTCCTTCTCTTCTCTTTCTCTCACTTTCAATTAGGGTTCTAAAATGAGTAAAAGAGGCTTAGGGATGCCCTATTTATAGAGAAAAACCTCCCAAAATAAGTCTTATTGAGTTTAGGAAAGGTCCCATTCGAAATTAGGAAAGTTTCCTAATTTTCGGTTCGTGCTGTTTTTGCTGTTTTCCTAGGGTCGATGCCATGGTCGGATAATTCGAGACCCATGCGACCCCATGACCAAAAAGTCATGGGTTGGACTCCTTTTGAGGTGGGGTTGACCCTACCTGTTTAGGCATGCGACCCTACCCTCATTTTGACTGTTTTTGAGTTAAATTTCATATTGGGTCTTGGGTTTCTTCACGCACTTGGTCCACTTGGCTCGACCATGATATGTATACTGGTCACGACACGAAATGTAAGGTTAAACCGGATTCGTAGCGTGCGGGTCTTACAACTCCACCACCCTTAAAAGAAATTTCGTCCTCAAAATTTAAATTTAGGTGAGAATTCTATTTCCGCATTGCATCTTCTTCTTTCCATGCAATCTTCTCCACATCTTGTCTTCGCCAGGTTACCTTCATATAATAATTTTTGTAGCTTTGGAGATATTGTACCTTTCAACCAGTAAACTAGGCTGGCACCACTTCAATAGTTAAATCTTCTATATAATTTAGTGGATCCGTGGTCAATACCTTTGATATGGATCTCCAATGTACTTCTTCAATAGAGACACGTGAAATACGCCATGCACACTAGACATGGACAGCGGTAACGCTAGTTGATATACAAATTTTCTACATCTCTCCAAATTTTATGAGGTCCAAAACATATATCGGATACAACTTTCCCTTCTCGTTGAATTGTTTTTAATCCATGCACAAGTGATATCCTCAATAACACTTTGTCACTTATGGCGAACTCGAGGTCTTGGTGTCTCTTCTGACAACTTGAGCTATCCTGGACCTTTTCTTTGATCTTGTCTGCCACTCGATAGGTTTCTTCAATAGGCTCAGGTCTTAAAACTCTTTATTCATCAACTTCATTCTAAAACAAAAGAATTTGACATTTCTACCGTACCATGCTTTATAGGTGACATCTACATAGTAGCTTGGTAACAAATTCAATCCACATATAGCTTAGTTAGCCGCTCCAAAGCATACCGAGGTCGTATAGCAATGAAATGAGTTATCTTCATAAGGCGATCAACAATCACCCAAACCATGTCAACCGATCTGGGAGTCAGTGGCAAATCATTGACATAGTTCATTGTACTGTAGTTCTACTTCCAGACTGGCTCCGATAGTGGTTATGGTAAGCCACGTTGGTCTTTGTCCTTCAGCCTTTACTTGCTAATAATTCAGACACTGAAACATCCATCTAGCCACAACTACTTCCATTCCCTTCTACCAAAATAATCTCTTCATGTTTTGGTATATATTATACTTCTAGAATGTATCTAATGCGGAATAGAATGGGCTTTTAACATTATCTTATATCTTATGATCAGCATTTTTCACTTCAGGTATACATAATCATCCTCTGTATCATAGGACCTTTTTCGCATCCGGAGTAAGTCAGGGTTTGGTTTTCCTTTTTCTAAATCTGCTTACACCGTTCTTATATACAGATTTAACAAAATTGCTACTTTTACTTCATCCCTCAATTCAGAGATGATCTTTAATGCCACAAGCGCAGCCGACGAACTATTGCTCCATAAGTTCATCCATAAATTCTCGCTCAATTGGATCATCACGAGTTTCTATTATATGTTACTCTCCTTCCAAATCTGAATCTATTGCTGCGAAACATAAGGCAGTATTTATACTGGGTCCTTCCTTGGACTTCATAATTCCCATCGGCGATCGTACAAGCAGTTTGTAGTCTAAAGATTTGAGGGGTAGATTTAGCTTCGTTCCAAATGACACAGATATAAAAGAATGAGTAGCTCCAGAATCAAAGAGCACTCTGGCAGGAATGCCATTAATAGGTACGATACCTGTGATTTGTTTTAATTTAGTCTACATGCTCATACAATGTAACATAAAATGAAAGGTTCAGGTCATACCTGTGACTACATCAGGCGATGCGGCAGCATCCTCGGATGAAACAGCGTAAACTCTTCCTTGTTGTAGTTGTTTTCTGGGCTTAGTACACTCTTGAGACATGCCCTACTTGATTGCAGTTAAAACATCTTATTCCTTTACCATTTTGCTTTGGTTGCGGTGGGGCTACTGAAGTGGTCTTGGCTGCAGCATTGAAGCCTTGAGTATGGAAGAGTTTGAATACCTTGATGTTCCCTCCGTTGTAAGAATTTTCATTTGGCCTTTTGATTCCCCTATTTTGAGCAAAGTGGCACTCTTTCTGGCTCGACTCTATCACTCGAGCAATTTGTACAGCTTCATTGTAGATTTTCTTCTCAAGTCCCAGGACATGTTCACGTATGCTTCCCCTAAGTCCCATGACGAACCTTCGGGTCTTTGTATCCTCCTCTTGCATACTGACTGGTGCAAAGAAAAACAGCTCCTCATAACGCTGTTGATATGCATCGACAATCATCTGTCCCTGATATAAACTCAGGAACTCTCTCTCCATAAAATCTCTGAAACTTCTAGGGAAGTACTTCTCAAAGAATGCCTCTTTATATATACCCCAGGTCAAGTGGGTGTGCTTGGTTACTAGATATGTCCTGGTAGACTTCCACAATGGTGTGCATCGCCCTTTAGCATAAATGTAGTGCATAACACTTTCTCCTCCTCATTTACTGTCATCATCATAAAATTTCTTTCCATTTCGTCAACCCAGTGTGCCGGCCACAAAGGATCTGCTGGCTTGCCATTAAATTCTTTGGGCTTCATCTTCAGAAAATGCTCGACCAGTCTGGAGTGGTCCAGCTGATACGGAGCATAGGCCCCATACATAGGTGGTTGATACTGATAACCACCTTGAGCTACCTCAGGGTTCTGCACTTGAGCCTGCATGACTGGTGTTTGAGGTGCATGGGGTACTGTGTTACTTCCCCCTGGTACTGTGCTTGCCTGTCCTGCTGGCATCGGTGTCGTATGTGCAGCTGGAAAAGCCATGCCTATGGCAGCTTGCATATTAGCTTGCACCTGTTGTATTTGTTGCAGCTGTTGTGCCAAGTTCATTACGGTTGTAGCTAAATCTATAGGTGGGGCTGGCAAGTTTGTAGGATTTGCCTGACCATTAGCTCCTGGCGGTGCCATGTTTGGATTCTCTTGTACTTCAGGAATTTCATGACTAGTTTCCTCCACAGGTGGTGGTGGTGGAATTGGGTTACGTCCTCGTTTGTTCCCTCTTCGCCCAACCATTTCCTGTTCTGGTGGTGGTAGTGTTTGAAAAGTCATAGAACACGTGAGGCAATCATCATATACTTCATTCTCATATTTAAATCCACTAATCAATGATATTTTCAAAATTTTCAGATCATTCTACAAAAAATACTGTATTTTCCATCGTAGGGTTGATGGAAGTCTGACCCTAGGGTATGCGACCCTGAGAATCATTGTTACTTACTGAGAGGCTAGGGTCGATGGGTGTCCGACCCTAGGATCGACCCCTAGTTCTCTGTCAGATCACCTAGAGGCTAGGGTCGATGAGGGGGTCGGAGGTAGGGTCGCATGTCTTGGTCAAATTATGCGACCCTAGGACTGAAAATCAGGTTTTTAATCCCGATTTTTGGATCCATTTCTCATTCTTTCTCCTCCTTTCCGACTCGGCTCGTTCCTCTGAGTTGCTACAGTGACAACTCCGACCCGTTGATGATTTTTGCTTCTCTTTTCGACTTCTACTCCTTCTCTACATGTATGTTCTCTAAGGTTTCATGTTTTTAGAGTTTCTTAACTATGTTTTTGCTCGTTTATATCGTTTTCTTTAAATTAAACTTTTTCCAATCGTAAAAATTTGATTTTTATTGGGGGCTTTTGCTATTGGTGACTCAACGGATGAAAGCCTTTAAAAATATTCAAGTTTCATCGGTTGGTTATCGAGAAACTTGAAAATTTCCAATTTTGACCTAATTTGTCGATATTTTTGAATTTCTTGAAATTTCTTCAAATTTAATCTTCTGAGATGCAATTTCCAACTGTATAACTTTTGCAGGATAGTTTAAAATCTATATAAGTCCTCCTGCCCATGTGTATGGGTGAAAAGTGAGGCTCTTGCCCAAATTTTGCCGTTATAATGCTGAAAATTTTGGGTTTTTCACCTTTACTAAGCTATTATCTGTTTTTCTTTGTTTTTGCAGATAATATGGCTCGTACCAAAATACCTAGGGTTCATGACCCAGTTCGTTTCCGTTCTAACGAGGCCGAGGCGCAGTATGCCCGCTACACTCGTGAGAAGGTGGAGGGAGGTCGTCGTGTGGACTTGGCTAGCCTAGCCTTGTTCGATGTAGAGAGAGCCTTTAGTGACATGGGCTGGCTTCCCGTGATCACCTACGACGCCTGTACCCATCCAGATTTGGTGAGACAGTTTTATTGTAATCTCCAGGTGGTGGGAGATCACAATGACACTGAGAGGGGTAGGGAGCTCAGGATCACGAGCTACGTTAAGGGAGTAGAGATTTTCTTTGACTGCCGGCAGTTAGTGGATCTCTTGGGCATTTCATATGACGGCCCCTTAGTATACTGCGCTCCCAGGGAGCCCCAGTTCTTTTCCTTGGAGATGAGGGCTGAGATAGACTGTCAGCTTATCAGAGAGGATCGCTGGGAGATGAAAGCAATCTACTTACGTCCAGAGCCTTGGGTGTACTGTAAGATCATCCAGCACAACCTGATACCCCAGAGTGGACAGTACGAGAGGATCTCCCAGTTGACCCAGTATTTGCTTTACTGTATCTGCACTAGGCAGCCTGTCTGCCTCCCTTATATTATTATGCGGATGATGATCAGTGCTACGCTGCCTGGTCAGGTAGGAAACCTGCCTTATGGACGCCTGATCACTACATTGCTTACCCATCTGGGTGTTGACTTAGTGGACGAGAGGATTCAGGAGAAATCCTTCTCATCAGCTTTGGACTGGGAGGCCATCTGTAAGATGGGCATGCAGGATGCTCAGGTCAGTGACGAGGAGAGGAACGCTCTGGTGCGTCCTCGTACTCGGGTGGAGATGATAGACGCTGAGGCAGCAGCAACAGCCGCTGGAGCAGGGGTTTATGGGGGTGATGCTGAGGGTGAGGATCGTATGTACATGGATGTGGACTCCATACCTCCTCCATCACCTACACATACTACTGGAGCTGGTCCTTCACATGCAGCTGGTCCTTCACAGCCACCTTTTGATGACATGATGGGGCTACTGCGTGAGATTAGAGAGGCTCAGCGCATGTCTGATCTGAGGGTGGGAGAGCTTTTAGATGCTCAGCGTGTGACTGATCGGCAGGTGACTGATCTCACAGCTAGTCTTCAGACGACCCAGACTCAGGTAGCCTGGTTGACTAGGGTGTATGCTGAGGATTATGACAGAGACCGCGAGGCACCGCCTCCCCCATCACCTCCAGCTTCATGATGTATTTTCTTTTCTTTTCTTTTGTACTACAGAGTAACTGTCCGAATTATGGACTGTACTCCGCTTTAGATATGTGTATATACGTTTGTTTTTCACTCGAGTGTATATGAACTTGTTTCTCATTTAATAGATGCATTATTCTCTTTCTAATTTTGTTTCAAACAACACATGTGCTTATAGTGTGTTATTATTACAGCTTTTAAATTTTTATCTGATCTCAGTTCATAACTTTTGTAGTAGTATACTGGTTTAAAAGACAGGCCTGAGAGCCCTGATACCAAGATGTCACACCCAAATTCCGCACTATTCAGAATGATGTGATGAACCGCCAATAAACCAACGGTTCAACCAGGATCTCAAATAGGCTGTGTCCATTTGCTTAAACCATACACATCCACAATAATAATCAGAGTAAATACATAATAGCGGAAGTCTTAAATATTAAATGAACTGAGATCTAAATGTGATAAAATAATAATTTAACCAATTATTTCCAAAAGGACTAAGACATAAACTGTAAATAATTAATTCAAATACATTGTCTGTATAATTCAAATAAAAGTCTAATTGAAAATACAGGAGTTGCACTCGCATGTCGAATCATGTGACTCCATCATCACTTCAGCGTCCATCGCCGCAGCTTGCCCGTACACAGGAGCATTTATATAATCTTCAACAGTGGTACCTGCATCATCAACTAAAATATTCGACGTCGAAAGGGGTGAGCACACATCACGGCTCAGTGAGCAAACAAAACAATGCAATAAACATATGCATACATTCAATTCATATCTTTGGTCTGGTTTATAAGTTTACAATGTGCTATAGAAAGGTTCGGTGGCCGCCTCACCTCTATACACTAGTGTGTGGAGCTGCCCAATGAATATCGGCACTTTCGTCCCACATGCACCCACCATGGACAATATACACCCAATGAAAATGGCATTGCTGTACCGGTTGCCCATACCAACACGTAAGCCCCTGTTAGCGAGGGCTTGCAAACTGGGCTCGCAACTAACCAATCCTAATGTCAAACAGTGTATCCAAGGCCTCACCCCAGCATCCCTCAATACATCCATAGAGATAGAGCTAGGGTCTGGTGACCAGGCTGAACCACAATGTCACGTCCCCCCTGATGCCCTACGACGTATTAGTTCCGCTAAGGTAATGGCGATACGACGATGTTAGTGGACAAGACTTGAGTAAAGATAGAGCTAGAGTCTGGTGACTAGGCTGAACCACAATGTCACATCCTCCCCCTGATGCCCCACTCACATCAAGTACACTAACCACACACATACATTCACATGCCTATTCCTAGCATCATCATCATCATGTTATAATAAACGAAATTAAATATGCATGAACAATAAAAACAGGAATAGTAGATGACATGTGATATGCACATTACAATCATACAATCATAGAATCATACACGACATTGGACTCAATAAACAAAAATAATTTTTTTATTAGCCAATTAATTTAGGTCTTGTTCCCTCACCTTTGCTTGAGTGTAAATCCTCTTTTAAGCTTTAAAAATCACCATAATATCAATAGGAAAACCTAACAAGTCGATAGATTTTAATTAGAATTCATTCCGAAAGTTTTAAGCTTGCTGTAAAGCTAGGGTCGCAGGTTTCTGCGACCCCAGGGTTTAGGGTCGAACCTAGGGTCGGTTATCCTATCGACCTTAGGTGCGACCGTAGCCTTCCTGGACTTCCCGAGAGCATGGGGTCGATCCTGTGGTCTGGTAGGGTCGGTTACCAATCGACCCTACGTGCGACCGCATGTAGTTTGAGTCGACCTTTCATCCTACAGTCCATTCTATCATGTTTGGGTCCTTTGGCTTACTTTTATAGTCTATTCTATGATTGTTCCATGGCCCAAAATTCCAAGTTATACACTTTCCTTTGTTCACAATGATTTCCTCCATTATTTCCATTGGAATTTATCCATGGATGGATGGCATTGGGGTTTCTCCTAACCTAACTTCATCATAATCTATTATAAGCTTTCAATTCAGATAGGGATTGAGGTTCATACCTTCTGCAGTCTGAGTTTCAAAGATTTCTCTGAACTTCTTCTTCTTCCTTAGCCTTTTCTTCAAGTTTTCCTTCTCTTCTTCTCTTCCTTCTCTTCTCTTTCTCTTACTTTCAATTAGGGTTCTAAAAGGAGTGAAAGTTGCTTAGGGACGTCCTATTTAAAGAGGAAAACCTCCCAAAATAAGTCCCATTGAGTTTAGGAAAGGTCTCATTCGAAATTAGGAAAGTTTCCTAATTTTCGGTTCGTGCTGTTTTTGCTATTTTCCTAGGGTCGATGCGAGGGTCGGATAATCCGAGACCCATGTGACCCCACGACCAAAAAGTTATGGGTTGGACTTAATTTGAGGTGGGGTCGACCCTACCTGTTTAGGCATGTGACCCTACCCTCATTTTGATTATTTTTTAGTTAAATTTCATATTGGGTCTTGGTTTTCTTCACGCACTTGGTCCACTTGGCTCGACCATGATATGTATACTGGTCACGACACGAAATGTAAGGTTAGACCGGGTTCGTGCCGTGCGGGTCTTACAAGGCTACTATACAGATGTCACCCTATGAGCACTGTATGGTAGAGAGTGTCGAACTCCTTTGTTTTGGAAAGAAGTCGGAGAGCGAAGAATTGTAGGCCCTGAATTTTTGGAAGAAACTTGCAAAGTAGTCGACATAATCAGGGAAAGAGTTAGAACAGCTCAGAATCGTCATGAACAGTATGCAGATAATCGATGCCGAGACCTTGAGTTCGTCGTGGGTGATAGAGTATTCCTGAAAATATCACCTATGCGAGGCTTGAAACGGTTCGGACAGAAAGAAAAGTTAAGTCCGAAATACATCAGGCCATATGAAATTCTAGCTAAACGTGGGAAGATGGCGTATCAGTTAGCACTACCCCCATCCATGTCAAGTGCATGATGTATTTCATATCTCGTTACTGAAGAAGTACATCCGAGATCCAACACACGTCCTAACAGCGAATCTACCAGGTCTAACTGAAGATTTAACGTTCAAAGTAGTACCATTTGAAATTACCAGCCAGAAGGTTCAACGTTTACACAACCATGACATCTACTATGTTAAAGTTACTTGGAGAGGCCAAGATATGAAAGAAATCACATGGGAAGAAGAAAATGCTATGCGAAAGAAATATCCTCACCTTTTCAACTCGGAAGTTATGTGCTAGTTTCGAGGATGAAATTTATATAAGAAGGGGGAGTTGTAAGACCAGTACCTTACTAACCCGATCTTACCACCTTGTATTAGGTCTTCCTATCATGGTCGAACCAAGCAGACCAAGTGCATGAAGAAACCATAAGGCTAGGCATGTAATTCGAACAAAAAATCATATAATTGAGACTTGTGGTCGCATACCTAAACAGGTGTGGTCAACCATACCTCAGAATATTGAGACCACTCGAGTCTGAGACGTGTGGTCGTAGTTTTGAGACATGTAGTCGATGGATTCTGGGATCCCACGTGCGACCATACGATGGTATAACCGACTCCGTAATTAGGAAACCTTCCTAATCTGAGGGGGTTCTTTCCTAATCAAAGTGGGACTTTATATGGATGTTTTCCTCTATATAAAGAACGTCCCTTAGTCTCTTTCTCTCTTTTAGAACCTAAACTGAAAGAGAGAGAAAGAAAGGAGTGGGAAGAGAAGGAGAATTGAAGAGGAAGACTAGGAGAAGGAATTATAGAGAAAGCTCTGATTCTCCAGCAAGTTTAAGGTATGGAATCATTCCCTACACTAATTGAATACCTAGAATAGAATATGGAGGAGATATTGAGTCAAAGTAAGATCTCAATCATAAGACCATGAACAAAACTCTAAGGAAATCCATGAAGAACAGATTAAGGTGAAGGACTATGTAAAAGTGTGAATTTTAAGCCATAGAACAATCATAGGAAGGATCATAATGTTAGCCATGAAATTAAGTTATGAAAGGATGTGGCTGAGAGTAAAAGTCAACCAAAAACTCGTGTGGTCGGAATTTAATCGACCACACGAGGCACATATGTTTGACCAGACGCCCTCGGTAAGTTTCCAGGGAGGGTGTGGTCGCATGTGTGTGGTCGCATGATATGTGACCACATGTATCGACCCCACACCCTGTAGTCGCAGAAATTGAGACCACAAGTGCAGTCACACCTGCGACCACTCAGCTTCTAGAGGTCTGTTTGATGCTAGTATGGACCATTGACTATTGTAAATTGATGAGCTTGAACCCTAACTTAGAACTTACAAATTTCTTAGGTTTCCAAGAGGTTCAAGAGTGAGTTAAGAAGCTTGGAGAAGATTGAACATTTCTAGCAGGTGAGGGAACAGTACCTAAACTAACTGGCTAATAATAAACTGTTTACTTTTATTGAGTCCAATGCCATGATTGATTCTATGCTTATATGCTTGTAATGTGCATCTCACATGTCATCCAATATTCCTGTTATTACTGCTCATGCATATTTATTTATGTCTATTTATAATATGATCATGATGATAAGGCTGGGAATAAGCATGTGATTTTGTGTGTGTGGTTAGTATACTTGATGTGAGTGGAGCATCAGGGGGAGGACATGACATTGTGGTTCATCCTGGTCACTAGACTCTAGCTCTGTCTCTACTTAAGTCTTGTTCACTGACATCGTCGTATCGCACTGACCTTAGCAGAACTATTACGCCGTAGGGCATCAGGGGAGGTGGTTTCGGACCGTATAGTCTTCGACTCTACCAGGGGGCCTTAGCTCTATCTCTATGAAAGTAATGAGGGATGTTGGGGTGAGGCCTTGGATACACTGGATGACATTTAGGATTGGTTAGTTGAGAGCCTAGTTTGCAAGCCCTCGCCAATTGGGGCTTACGTGTTGGTATGGATAGGGCATCAGAGAAAGTGTTGACGGTGTTTGATCCGGACACTTTAGCTATCTCTATTCCATGGTGGGTGTATGTGGGAAGGCAATGATGTTTGATCCATTGGGTGAATTCACACACTCGTGTATAGAGGTGCGGTAGCCGCCAATCCTTTCTATAGCATATTGCAAACTTAAAATCAGACCAAAGATATGAATTGAATGCATGCATATATTTGTTGTATTATTTTGTTTGCTCACTGAGTCGTGATGTGTGCTCACCTTTTCGACGTCAAATATTTTTAGTTGTTGATGTAGGTCCTACCATTGAAGATTACATGAACACGTCGACATAAGGACAAATGAGGGGGGCTCCGTACTGAGGGAGGGAGGGGGTGCGCCTTGGGGGGTCACGAGGCCACTGGGGGTGGAGGGTTGAGAGGCGTAAGGTACGAGGCCGCACCCAGTGTTTTGAATCTTCTAGTTATTGGGGATGCTTCTTGGGAATCTAGCTTTTCTTTAGAAAAAATTTCATCTACTCCCCATCAAGGATTGTAAATATCATCTACACCTACAAGATTACAAAAACATCACCTAGGTCCACTTAACTAACGAAAATCACTAAAATTATTGAAATACACTTTTACCTCTCCTATTATAAATTGAAAAATTAAAAAGTTATGTTGATTTACTATGTTATTCCCAGGTAGACACTGAGAGGGGGGGTGAATCAGTGGCCACTAAAATTCTTTTTCACTATTCTGTTTGGCCTGATGCTATGAACAATGCTGCCAAGAGCTGTTGATCAAACTGTGTTATGCTGCCTTGAGCTGATTTCTTGAGACTTACTCATAGACAATATGTCAAACACATTTCGTGCACACACCAACCACACACCCTCAGGTATCCATACCAGGGGCTTAGCCTGCCAAGTGTGTACACCCAGACCTGCAGCACACAGACTTCTAATCCACAATCACAAGCACAACATGGGACACACAATATAACGTGGTTCACCAATCACACACTGTGATGGTTACTCCACGGGGCAATACCCTAACCAGGGTTTCATATATACCCAATACACAACAGAAATGCTACAGTTGCACCTACAACCCCGATGCTACAACATCAACTGCATTCACAGCTATAACTGTGTCCTAGGCACCAACCCAATTCCAGTCAAGCACCCACTTGACTTGATTATACAATATGTATATTAAACATTCATACAAACCCTTCCCTTATATCTCTGATACAGTAAATAAGATTTGTATGCGAGTTTACCTCCCGGTCTTGCTTGCTACCGATGCAAGCCTCACTGTGCAAGCATCTCGGCCTCCTTTTGGGCTCCACATCTCGTTCTTCACCACAACAACTCCATAGGACGCTCAGAACTGGTCCACACACTCTCTTCAAGCTTCAACTAAGCTTTCATGGCCTCAGAAAGGTGTCGTAGTAGAGGATTTCACAAGAACTGTCATGTCAACCAGTATACGACTCACCTCCCACTCTTCTCCTATGGCCATCTTGATCACTAGTGGATCCTCGTGGGGTGTGACCACATCAATGAGATCATCATCCCCAAAATAGATATACCCCTCATACATGATTTACTTGGAAGAAGATTCCCCCACTTCTTCACTTCGCCCTCTGACTTTCTTTCCTTTAGTTGACTCTTCATCAACTGGTTTGCTCATGATCGAAAGTACCTCTCGGATCATGAGCTCTGGCCATACTATGATTGTCATGCATTATGGGTTGCTGAGGCTGGCATATTCATCATCACCCATGCCCAGGTCTTGCTCTGGCCCAGCTTTGCCCAACAGTTTCCTGGGTGGACTCTTCTCTTGAACTATCCTCAATCCACCAGCATTTCGTCCCCTGGTCATCTCCGGACTGCCCCAAAAAAGTAGATCGATCTGTCCCATAAACCCTCTCTGTGGTGATCTTGGCGGTGGTAGAGGCTGATTGTCGACCACTTCATTCCTTGCTGGTGCTGCTGTCGGGGGAGGTAGAATATGTCACACCCCAATTCTACACCAACCAGAATGGTGTGATGAACCGTCAATAAACCAATGGTTCAACCAGGATCTCGAATAGGCTATCCCCATTTTTGATAAACCAAAACACATTCCACATTAATCAGAGATAATAAAGTAAATAACGGAAGTCTTACAGATAATGAACTGAGGTCTAGTCATGATAAATAATTAATATTTCATTTATCTCCAAGTAACAAAAACATAATTTAATACATATTACAAATATCCAAATACGAAAATTAAACTCTAAGCGTATCCACAGTGAAACGCTCGCTTAACGAATCATAATAGTCTTCCACAGCTTGCTCATCATAGCCGCCACATGTTCATATGTTGGCGTGTTGACATAATCTTCAACCGTAATACCTGCAACATTAGAAACTAAAAAGAATTGCGCGCGCGAGGGTCAGCTCTCCAACTTGAGCTCAGTGAGTAAACAAAACAATGCAACAAACATATGCATGCATTCAATTCATATCTTTGGTCTAGTTCATTAGTTTGCAATGTGCTATAGAAAGGTTCGGAGGCCGCCTCACCTCTATACACGAGTGTGTGAAGCCGCCCAATGAATATCGGCATTGCCGTCCCACATGCACCCACCATGGAAACAGTGTACCCAATGAATATCGGCATTGCTGTACCACATGCATCCATACCAACACGTAAGCCCATGTTGGCGAGGGCTTGCAAACTGGGCTCGCAACTAACCAATCCTAATGTCAAACAGTGTATCCAAGGCCTCACCCCAGCATCCCTCAATACGTCCATAGAGATAGAGCTAAGACCCCCCGGCAGAGTCAGAGACTACACGGTCCGAGACCACCTCCCCTGATGCCTTACGATGTAATAACTCTGCTAAGGTAATGGCGGTATGACGATGTCAATGGACTAGACTTGAGTAGAGATAGAGCTAGAGTCTGGTGACCAGGATGAACCACAGTGTCACATCCTCCCCCTGATGCCCCACTCGCATCAAGTACACTAATCACACACAAACATTCACATGCATATTCCTAACATCACCATCATCATCATGTTATAAATAAACGAAATTAAATATGCATGAATAGTAATAGCAGGAATATTGGATGACATGTTAAATGCACATTACACGCAAACAAGGATAGAATCATTCATGGCGTTGGACTCAATAAATAAAACAGTTTATTATTAACCAATTAGTTTAGGTCTTGTTCCCTCACCTTTGGTTGCTACTAGATCTTTATTCAAGTTTTATGAATCACCTTTAAAATCACTAGAAAGACCTAACAAGTCGATAGATTTTAATTAGAATTAATTCTAATATATTTAGACTAGCTGAAATCATAAGGTCGTAGGGTAGGGTCGCACCTAGGGTAGCAGTTTCTGCGACCCTAGGGGTAGGGTCGGATGTGGGGACGGATACCAATCGACCCTATGTGCGACCACACCCTCCCTGGAACTTCCCAATGGCATGGGGTCGATCCTGTGGTCTTGTAGGGTCGGATATCATTCGACCCTACGTGCGACCACACGTATTATGAGTCGACCTTTCATTCTAAAGTTCATTCTTTCATGTTTGGATCATTTGGCTTACTTTCATGGTCTATTCTATGATTGTTCTATGGCTCAAAACTATAATTTTTACACACTTTCCATTGTTCATAATGATTTCCTCCATGGATTCCATTGAAATTTGTCCATGGATGGATGATTTGAGTTTCTCCTAGATCCTATCCTCTTTATGAACTATTCTAGACTCTTAAACAAATCATGGAGAATGTATTCATACCTTAAGTTTGCTGAGATTCAGAGTTTTCTCTGAATTTCCTCCTCCTTAGTCTTCTTCTTCAATTCTCCTTCTCTTCCTTCTCTTATCTTTCTCTCACTTTCAATTAGGGTTTTAAAAGAGTGAAAGAGGCTAAGGGACGTCCTATTTATAGAGGAAAACTCTCCAAAATAAGTCCCATTGAGTTTAGGAAAGATCCCCTTGGAATTAGGAAAGTTTCATAATTTTCGGTTTGTGCTGTTTTCCCAGGGAGAGAGTGCTCTACAATCAGCTCGACCGCAGGCTGGTTGTAAATCAGGCTGATTTAATTGTAAATCAGCTTACTCTCCTGGCATTTATCGAAAAGATACAATTGCTTGGAATTTGACCAATTGAGATATCCGAAAATAATATTTTATTATTTCTTCATTCGAGAAAAAGATCTTTATTCTATTTCTATATTATTTCTAGATCTAAGGATTAACCAATTAATTACAAATAAAAAAGAGGAAATAGATCCATAGGTTTGATACACTATTCCTCTTATTCTTTTTATTTGAATGTCAAGGTTAATTAAGTACTTTTATATTTTTTATTAGTCAAACTTAACTGTGCGTGTGATATTAGTCACAAAGTTAGGAGTTGGGTGACTTAAAAACGAAGTACAAGAAGAGTGGATGAAAATTTCTCTAAATTTTTTAATATTTATTTTCAAAAAATAAAAAAGAAAAGATGAATTTCTCTTTCCCTCCCCTTTAAAAATCATTATATATTTATCTCTTAGAGACAAACATTAAAAACTTTTTTATATTATCAAGGTGAGATATTATTTTATTTTTGGGGGTAAAAAGGTGAGGTATTATTTACCCAAAAAAAGAAAGTGAGGTATTGACACGTCTGCATAGTCCATAAAAAACAATGGAAATTTTTTATATTATGAAGGTGAGGTATTGACACATGTGCATAGCCCATCAAGGTGAGCCCACCACATGAAAATCCTTCTTTATTATTATTTTTCGTTGTTGTGTCTACAAATTCCACGTGGGTCAGTAGTTCTCAGTTACCTTTCAGCATGAAAGTTAGGTAGTCACGAGTTTGACTAATCAGTCAGATAGATGCAATCTGAACCCTTGAATAGATCAATCACCTGTTAGATGGACCGTAATGGGCCCACTGGAGTACCAAATCCCATGGAATTCGATGCAAAACAACACTTGCTACTTTCCTATATATTCACATAATGAGAAGCTCCCTTGAAGCAACTCATTCAATTTGATCAGTTTTAGCAATGGCAGAGAGAGATGTTAAGCTGTTGGGCCTGTGGGCAAGCCCATTTGTGATGAGGACTAGGATCGCCCTCAACCTCAAATCGGTCGACTACGAATTTCTGGAAGAAAAATTTGGTACCAAGAGTGAACTCCTCGTCAAATCCAACCCAATCCACAAGAAGATCCCAGTTCTCATCCATGAAAACCGACCCCTCTGCGAGTCTTTGGTCATCGTTCAATACATCGACGAAGTCTGGACTACCGGCCCATCCATCCTTCCCCTTGATCCTTATGATCGTGCCGTTGCACGTTTCTGGGCAACATACATAGATGATAAGGTATGTAAATTTTTTTTTACACATTATGGGCCTGACCCTGGGCCTGGGCTGGATCAAAACCAGGCCCATTATTTCTGGTTCAATTTCTGTTAATTTGTTGTGTGTTTTTGAAAATGTAGTGGTTCCCATTGTTGTCCGGGCTAGGAAAAGGACTGGGGAAGGAGGAGGAGAGAGCAATAGTTGATCAAGTGGTCCAAGGTTTGCTACCATTGGAGGAGGCTTTTAAGACCATTAGCAAGGGGAAGAGCTTCTTCGGCGGAGACCAGATCGGCTACGTCGACATTGCATTGGGATGTTTCCTAGGGTGGCTTGTTGCTAAGGAGAAGATGAGTGGCATGAAAATGCTTGATGTGGAGAAGACACCTCAGTTGGCAGCGTGGGCAGATCGGTTCAGATCGGATGCTGCAGTCACGGGGTTGATACCGGAGCCAGACAGGTTGATTGAGTTTGCCAAGATGATTCAGGCCTTCTTTAAGAAGGCTGCTGCTGCTGCTCCTCCTAGCTAATGGGCCATGGAAAAAATTGTTGTGAGACTCATTTTGGTTTGATGTAGTTCCCAAACAGCTACTAGTATGGGAATCTGAATGAGTGGGTTTTTCAGGTAACTTAATGGTAATGTGATCTTCCAAAGATTGAATCAAATAAGCACCTGATTTGCAGCTAATGTTCCAGCTACTAGTCAAAGTGTGATTGAATAATTCTTCGAATCATTAATAACAATAATATAATCTATGGATTTCAAAGTTAACCTTGGTAAATGAAATGGGATCGGATTTCAATACTATATCAGTATTAAAATACAAATTTTAATAGCAAAAAAATCCCACAATATCGATGTTCATATTCTTGTATTTTCTCTCTCTTACCTGACCATGTGGACCTTTAGTGGAGATACCATATCTTGCATTTTTATTGGTGTAATATGGAAGGAAATAGGACATATATTCAATTTGCAGCCAAGGTAATAGTAATCGATGTCCAATCGATTTCAGCTGAAACCAATGGTTGGGCTAATAGGGTATGGACATGTGGCCGATACAATTATGAAAGGGAAAATTACATGTACTACCCTTGAACTATGGACTAATTACATCTACTATTTACTAGTTTCTTACAATTACACATATCACCCCTAATTTCAAAAACGTGTAACAAAAAGGCTTATTTCATTAACACCGTTAAGTCTAAATTTTGAAAGACAACTTTACCCTCATCCTATTCCCTATTCTTCTTTTTCACAATAGTTAAAAAAAAAAAAAACAAAGAATTGTATAAAGAATTGTTCTCTCTTTGATCTTTAGTTTTTTTTACATATCCCCCAAAATTTTCTGAGATATTATGAGTGAGAGAAATGTTTTTAGACCTTTTAGGTAGTTTCTAGGGATGCTGAGAAGTGAGGGGCATTTTGATAATTTTTCAGCCCTAGAAAAGATTGCAGTTCTACTAGCTTGGATATACAATTACTTACGAGACTATTTGGTACTTATTAACCTTGACATGAAATCAACCTTAGGGTTAGATAAGTATTATAAGATAGAAAAAATTTCATCTAGACCTCATAAAAAATTGCTAACATCATCTACACCCACAAGAATGCAAAAACATCATCTACTACCCAAAACTTTTGCTGTGGTAATCAAAGAAGTCCACTCCGTCAGTTGATTCCTGTTAGATGCTGACGTCAGCTGGATTGAAATATTTCAAAGACGATAATACCCTTTTGGCCTATTGAAAAGACCATTATACTCTTGCATATCTTCATCTTCTGCTTCAGCTTCTGCTTTCTTTGCAGATCTTATCCTCTTCCCTTTTCTGGGTTCTTTTGAGAATTTGAAAAGCAGGGTAAAGTATTAATCAGTAGAGATGGAAGAGAAATATGACCTATTCGAGAATCCCAAGCTTTGCCATTTCACCCCAAAATCGAAGCAGAGAGAGAGCAACGCAACCGGCGAGGGTTGCAACGAAGAGATCTCTAGTGACCTGATTTCTCGATTTTTTACTTGACCTATTTGACAAACAGAGAATAGACGATGGAACCTCTAACGGATTTATTCTTTCTCTGGATATCCCAAAGCAATTCCACCTTTTTATCTTTTTTTTCTGCAGTCCATCGATGGTGCAAAATGGAAAACTATTCTCATCTCAAAGAAGCAAGAAATCCAATTGGAATGCTTGACAATCAAGCAAACAAAGAGCTGCCCAGCAATCTCTCCAGTGAGTTTCAAAACCATAGATGATCGCAACAGCTCATGCCCAGATTATTTCCGTTGGATCCATGAAGATTTACAGCCATGGAAGATCACAGGAATCACAAAAGAGATGGTGGAGAGAGCCAAAAGTGGTGCTGATTTCCGTTTGGTGATAGTGAAAGGAAGGGTTTACATCGAGCAATACAGAAAATCGTTTCAAACTAGAGATTTATTTACATGGTGGGGAATTCTACACTTACTGAAAAAGTACCCAGGGAGATTGCCAGACTTGGACCTCATGTTTCACTGCGATGACTGGCCGGTGATCAGAGTAAATGATTACCAGCAACCAAAAGCCATTGCTCCGCCACAGTTATTTCAATACTATGGGAATGATTGGTCGTTGGGCATGGTTTTTCCTGATTGGTCCTTCTGGGGTTGGTAATTATAATTCTTCCTTATTAGTTTCTCACTGACTCCGTTATTTCAGTATTGCATTACGCAGAGATCTTTAGTGATCGGGTTTTTCGGCAACATCTACTCCATGAAACACACCGGAGAATCTTGGACAGGAGGAATGGCTCATGCTTAGAGAATTCCGTTGGAGAGAGAGAGAGAGAGAGAGAGAGAGAGTAGAGATTTTGTCTCAAGCTCACGTTGCCGAAAAAATATTCACATCACCGGAGAGGAAGGCGGTTTGAAAATATAAGTTACATTTGAAGGATAAATTAGTAAATTAACATAATTTTTTAATTTTTCAACGTATAATTTGAGGGGTAAAATTGTATTCCAATAAATTTAGTGATTTTCGTCAGTTAAGTGGACCTAGGTGATGTTTTTGCATTCTTGTGGGTGTAGATGATGTTAGCAATCTTTGATGGAGATCTAGATAAAATTTAATAAGACTGTGGCTAATGGTAGCCAACTAATTATATAATTGTTTAATCTTAAATGTACTATATTATATATAAGATTTAATAATATAATATTATTATATTATTTTTAAGAAGGAATTTTATGAAAATCATTTATTACTTGGGCCAAGTGGGCCTAATGGATGAGAAAGTTTTGCCCTGACGGCCTGAGCCCGCCCAAAACCACCATGAACCCGGTCAGGGTTTAACCCGGCCCGTACCTTGACAGGGCCCAATCAGGGTACAGGGTAATTTTTACCCTGTCAGGGTAAGGGCGGGTTAGGGTTGAGGCCTCGGGTAAAGCCCAGCTCGGCCCGACCCTACCCGAACCCTGACTTCTATATATATATATATATATATATATATATATATATTCATTTAGAAATCAGATTCTAACCCTAACCCTAATTCCTAATCTCCATTTGTCTCTCACTCTCTCTTTCTCCTACCGCAGCCGACGGCACCGTCCAAGAGCCACCATATCAGTGTCTCAGACTGTCGGCCCCATCGAATCTTCTTCTTCCTCTTCGTTGACAGTCTGATTTTAGGTATTTCTTCTTCTTCTTCTTCTTCTTTTCTCTCTCTCTCTCTCTCTCTCTCTCTTTCTCTCTCTCACTCTCACTTTGAAATCTGAATCTTTGTCCTTTTGTTTTTCTTTCTTCTGTTTAGGGTATCTCCACTGTTGTTGATCATGGAGGAGGAAACATCATGGATCACTGACTGCTTTGATGACATTGGGTGGAAATTTACAGATACGTTAGAGTTTGAGTCGTTCTCTGAGATCAGCGATGAAGGCGATAATATAAACCCAATGATTTCCATAGATTTTCTTCTCCCTGATGACTTATTGGAATGAATCCTTGCCTATCTCCCTATTGCAAGCATCTTTAGAGCAGGTTGTGTGTGTAAAAGATGGAATGAAATTGTAAATTCTAAAAGGTTAAATGTATTGTCCTAGAAACCTTGGTATTTCATGTTTACCAGCTCTGATGAACCTATAGGGTATGCATATGATCCCATCCTCCGGAAATGGTACAGTTTGGAGCTCCCGTGCATTGAGGCACCTAACTGGTTTATTGCTTCTTCCTGTGGGTTGGTTTGCTTCATGGACAATGACAGTAGAAGCCAGCTATTTGTCTGTAACCCTATCACCAAAGACTATAAGAGGAATTATTGGGACTATTTTATTTTGATCATCTCTATTAAGTTATCATTAATCTTGTTACTGTATTGCTCTCTTTGATAATCAATCGTGTCTTTTACTTATGAATATTTGACATTTATAGGTTAAAATATTGTGTTCAGGTAAATCAGGGTAAACCATACCCTGATTTAGGGTCAATCAGGGTAAACCCGGCGTGGCCCAGCGTGGCCCGATCAGGGTAAATCAAGGTAGGGTAGGGTTTGGTAATACCTTAACAGGGTAGGTAAGGGTTGATGTTTTGTACTATCCTGACAGGGTAGGGTAGGGTTTGAGTTAGCATGAAATTTTTTTGGGTAGGGTAGGGTTTGCAGATACCCGGCCCAACCCTACCCTGTTTCACCCCTAGAAGTGATGTTGAATGTAAAAAAAAAAAAAAAAAAAAAGGAGTTTTTATTCTGTTTTGCCGCTTAACCGTTTGGGTTGTTAGAATAGTGATAGCTCCACTCTTTGAGCTGTCCATTATTGCTCTTTTGAACCTCCACCTCTAAACACAGGTGGGGGGATTATTTGAAAGGAAATTTTAGCCCAAGGGACTTTAAAAGAATTGTTTCATTAAGGTGGTATTGAAGAAGAAGAATGGGAAACAGGATGAGGGTAAAGTTGTCTTTTAAAATTGAGATTTAACATCATTAATAGAATGGACCTTTTTGTTACATGTTTTAGAAATTAGGGGTGGTATGTGTAATTACCAGAAACTGATGGTTTTAGAAATTAGGGGTGGTATGTGTAATTATCAAAAACTAATAGATGGTAGATATAATTAGTTCATAATCCAGGACTAGTAAGTATAATTTATCCATTAAAAAAAGGTATGTATCAGCATCGGAGTTTTTAGAGAGTGATGAACCATTTTCTATCAAGAGAACCCAAGGAACAAAGAAAGAAAGGGAGAGAGAGACTTACAGATATTGACGGAATTGATGATTGAAGAGGCGACCGGGTATTCAAATCCTCTACTCGCAGGGGTTGGGGAGGAGGGCAACTCCCACTAGCCGATGCCTGACACGTGGGTGTCAACTGGATCCGAACCCTCCATCTGATCCGGTGCATAAACCGACACTGTCGGCTCACCTTATCGGCTCAGATGGAGGGCTCGGATCTAACCGATACCCACGTGTCTGGGATCGGCTGGTGGTAGCCGCCCTGCCTCCCAAACCTTTGGGAGGAGAAGATTTGGATCCGTCGAGCGATGAGTCGGTGAGCTACGACATAGGGGCTCGACTGTTCTAAAGAAGAAAAAGGGTTTGAGAGAGACATAATCGCATAAGTAAGTACAACGACAGCTGAAACCTGTGATTTCTTCAACAACAATTAAAGGGCAACTACCAAACAATAGGATCAAATCACAAATGACGTTCATGTGATAGATATGGTCTATGGCAGTGTCAAAATTGGGCCCAAATGGAAAATCAAAATCGAACCAATCTAATTGAAACTGAACTTTATTGGACAAGATTTGGGTTGTCTTTTTAAAGCCTGAAGAAAAATCGAAACCGCTTCAGTCCAATTGATAAACCTGAATTAAACTGGACCAACAAGCCCGAAACAAACTAGTCCGATAATGGACTGATAAGAGTCTATTAAGGCAACATTTTATTAAACATGTAGAAAACCAATACAGAAACCGAACCAGCCGGATAAAACCTATTATTCCAACTTTTTTTTACTACATATACATATAGAAAACTGAAACCGAACTAAATAGCGGATCAATAAGAGTCCATTAAGCCAGCTCGATAATAAATTGACATCAATTAAGGTGTACAGGGCAACCCACCCTAACCCGAATCTCTTATTTGACATATTTCGGACTGTCCTTAAAAAGCCCGAGACCATCTAAACCAGCCCAGCCCGTTAACACCCCTAGTTCACCATATCTCTCAAGTAAAAAAAAAGGAGTTTTTATTCTGTTTTGCCACTTAACCGTTTGGGTTGTTAGAATAGTGACAGCTCCACTGTTTGAGCTGTTCATTGTTGCTGTTTTGAACCTCCACCTGCAAGCACAGGTGGGGGGATTATTTGAAAGGAAATTTCAGCCCAAGGGACTTTAAAAGAATTGTTTTATTAAGGTGGTATTGAAGAAGAAGAATGAGAAACAGAATGAGGGTAAAATTATCTTTTAAAATTGAGATTTAACATTATTAATAGAATGGACATTTTTTGTTACATGTTTTAGAAATTAGGGATGGTATGTGTAATTATCAGAAACTAATGGTTTTAGAAATTAGGGGTGGTATGTGTAATTATCAGAAACTAATGGATGGTAGATATAATTAGTTCATAATCTAGGAGTAGTACGTATAATTTATCCATTAAAAAAAGGTATGTATCAGCATCGGAGTTTTCAGACAGTGATGAACCATCTTCTATCAAGCGAACCCAAGAACAAAGAAAGAAAGGGAGAGAGAGACTTCTAGATATTGACGGAATTGGTGATACTGAGTGAAGAGGCGACTGGGTATTCAAATCCTCTCCTCGCAGGGGTTGGGGAGGAGGGCGACTCCCACTAGCCGATGCCTGACACGTGGGTGTCAACTGGATCCAAACCCTCCATCTGATCCAGTGCATAAACCGACACCTCCTGTCGGCTCACCTTATCGGCTTAGATGGAGGGCTCGGATCTAACCGATACCCATGTGTCTGGGATCAGCTGGTGGTAGCCGCCCTGCCTCCCAAACCTTTGGGAGGAGAAGATTTGGATCCTCCGGGCGGTGAGTGGGTGAGCTACGACATAGGGGCTCGGCTGTTCTAAAGAAGAAAAAACGGTTTGAGAGAGACATAATCACATAAGTAAGTACAACGGCAACTGAAACATGTGATTTCTTCAACAACTATTAAAGGGCGACTACCAAACAATAGGATCAAATCATAAATGATGTTCATGTGATAGATATGGTCTATGGGGGTATCAAAATTGGGCCCAAATGGAAAATCAAAATTGAACCAATCTGATTGAAACCGAACTTTATTGGACAAGATTTGGGTTGTCTTTTTAAAGCCTAAAGAAAAATCGAAACCGCTTCAGTCCAATTGATAAACCTGAATTAAACCAGACCAACAAGCCCGAAACAAACCAGTCCGATAATGGACTGATAAGAGTCTATTAAGGCAACATTTTATTAAACATGTAGAAAACCAACACAGAAACCGAATCAGCCGGATAAAACCTATTATTCCAACTTTTTTTTTTACTACATATACATATAGAAAACTGAAACCGAACTAAATAGCGGATATATAAGAGTCCATTAAGCCAGCCCGACAATAAATTGACATCAATTAAGGTGTACAGGGCAGCCCACCCTAACCCGAATCTCTTATTTGACAAATTTCTGACTGTTCTTAAAAAGCCCGAGACCATCTAAACCAGCCCAGCCCGTTAACACCCCTAGTTCAGACTATATACCCATCTCTCAGGTTAAAATTTTTTTTTTGATTGAATATTTCGGGTTAAAATTTAATCCAAAATAAGCATGGAAAAAGATTAAAAGTGTATTTAAATTTTGGTAATTAAATTACAAGAATGCCATTTCATTGTATTGTAATCTCGTGGCGTCCATAAGGGTAATTTTGGTATTAAAAGGATAAAATATTAAAATTCTAATGACTTGGATACCCGGTGAAAATGTCTATATGCCACCTGATGGGCTGGACTCAACTCGAGCTTCAGTCGAACAACCTATTTTCCCCAAATGGACTGAACATTATCAAACAAGCCCGTGAATTAGTAAGAACGAGGCAGGTGCTATTTGTCTTTTCACGTGTAAGATTGATATTCTAAAGTCCTTTGTGTTACCGGGGTGTGTTTGGATGTGTTATATTGATCACATTAGGCCTTACCCAGGCCAACTAGAATTTAGTTCTCTAACCTAGAAATGGACTTCAAAAACTCAATGCAATCATGGATCAAATTCCTTATATACCCTAGAGGGAGTTTGTTCGGATCCTTGCGCAGTTGGACAATACTCGGTTTCAGACAAGGTTCTAAATCTAGGTATCAGACATAGTATCGATTAGGCCTAAAATCGATCCAGATGTGATCAGATCAAGTATTTGATCGAGATCGGCCCAATCCAAAATCGATATGAATCAATCGATTTGATACCAAGACCTTGAAGGCTTGAGCCATGCTTCCAAAGCTAGAGACAAAGCTTCTCTGGAAACTGATCATTCTAACTCTTCTAAATGATACAAGTTTAAGGTCCTACAAGCATATTTGATGAACACATCAGAGGTGCTTTCTCACTCTCTTATATACTGATGAAGTGGACCCTTTTATTGATACATTCTCTCTCCTCTCTGATCATATAGATTCTTATTGAATAAATTCTCTCATATCTGATTGGTGTAGCATGGGAAATTCTCCCACACTGGAGGTGTAGGAAACCCTCTCCCCAAGCATTTGGGAGGAGAGGCTACTCCCACCAACTGATGCCCTACACATGGGTGTCGGTTAGATTCGAGTAGGGCTGCGACAGGGCCGGATTGGGCTGGGTTTTTCAAAACCCTAACCCCAACCCTAACTATTGAAACTTAACCCTAACCCAGCTCAACCCTGCCAGGGTCAGAAAATGTACAACCCTAACCCTGACCCTAACAGGGTTGGGCCTAACCCTAACCTGCCCTGATTGACCCTGACAGGGCCGGGTTGGGCCGGGTCAACCCTGATTAACCCTGATTCAGGGTTAGATTGATCCTGATATTGACCCTAAACATACAATAAATTATCAAATAACAATTTAAAACATATGACAAATACAAGCAACCTATGATATTCTTTTAAAAATCTAACAAATACAAACCAAATCAGTTTAAGTGTTTAACAAGGAACAAATACAAATCATACATATATTTATAAATATGTTCAAATATATACAGGGTCGGATTGGGCCGGGTTCAACCCAGGGGGTCAGCCCAACCCTGCCAGGGTTCATATAAAATTGAACCCTAACCCAGCCCTATCAGGGTTCGAGCCGGATTCAACTCTGCCAGGGTTCAGGGCGGGCCTGGACGGGTTCGGATTGTCAGGGTAAAACTTACACCCCTAGATTCGAGTCCTCCATCCAAGCTGATGCATAAACTGACACCCCCTATCAGTTCACCTTATTGACTTGGATAGAGGATTAGGATCCAACCGATGATCCACATGTCGAGATCGACTGGGTGGGAGTCACCTTCCTCCCCAAACCCAGAGAGTAAAGGATTTGGATCCAAAATTAGTATTAATCAGATTTTTTTTTAAAACCTTTCAAATGGGAGAAAGTTGCGATACTGGCCATTATTAGTTAAATGAATTTTTTTTTTATTTTTTTTTATTTTTGATAAGTGATGAAAATATGGTAATCTTACTTCGTAGTGAAGAAACCAAAAGTGGATTTGCTTGCTATATATTATTCAATTAACAAATAAGGTTTGACGGTTCTACAGCTAACAACATTCCATCTAACCATCAAAATTTCATTCTAACAAACACTTCAAACAATTAGAATTTTAAAACATGATGAGAACATCTAACCTAAGTTCTAACCTAACACGCTTCTCCTCTAATTTGTTTTAAGCTGTGTTTGGTATACATTCTCATCTCATATTCCATACATTCTTTTTTTTATTTATTAATATTAAGTATCGATCACGTGTCAATGATCATTGGCTCCTACCTGATTTGGATTAGTATTGGATTGGTTTTGGCAATATTTGATACAAACTAAAACTTTGCATTGGACTAGAATTTGTCACGATGAAAATACATGAATTGACAAAGGAAGGGGTGTCAAACTAGTCGATTTTGGTTAGGTTTAATCAGTCATTCAATCATGTATCTTTGAGGGTCACGACTGAAACCGGCTCCTCAAGGCCAAGTTCAAGACCAATCTTCGCAGATCGGCTCTTAATCAGTGTTTTTTTTTCTTCCCGTTCTTCTATAATGGAGTATCATCCAATATATCAAATTTGGGGACTGAACCAGCCGATTCGGTTCAAACACCTTTTTTTTTTTATTATTATTTTATGTCGTGTCAATCATCCAACAGACAGGATAGTCATGTGGCGATCATTCACGGTTGCCAACAATATAAAGATATTTGTGAATTTTTATTAATAAAAAAACTGACGTAGTGGCTCGATGGAATAGATACCAACAGGCAATTTCTAAATCGGATCAAACCAATAGCACTCGATCTGTATCGTTTTTGGATTGGTTTCAACTTCGACCAATACTCTATCCAATACCAATTCCTTTAAATTTAATCGACCATTCTATCGGGTTGAAAGAAATGGAAGCCGAATTGATAGCACAAGAGGGGCCTTTGTCTAGGGTATCAAACCTTGAATTAAATTGAAATCGAACTCACAGTTCAGTAAACCCGGGTTCATTCAAGGTTTTAAATCCAGATATGATGGAAAATCAAATCAAAATTTTAATCAAGTTCAAAACCGATACGAATAAACTGATCTGCTACCAATTACTTAGAACTATGGGGGTTAATGATAAATCTGAGTCACGCTTTCCACAAAAATTCAACGGAGTCAAAAGTTTGGAATAACGCGGTTTTCAACGACGATGTGAGTTGGCGGCGGAGGAATCGAGGAAGACTAAGAACTCAGGCGAGCAACGATGGTGATGGGAGACGACAACCCAGTCTTCTGGAATTAGATTTTCCAGAGACTTTTAATGGAAGCTCTGGTTTTGAAATTCCTCGGTGGGCGAGCTACCAAACAAAACATGGGAGATGGCAAACTCTGATTTTGCTTCTTGTTCTTTGTTTTGATTTTTAAAATGTGTTTCTTAATATTGCTGGGTGCTGATAGTAACAGGTTTCCAAATTTAGAAAGTATAGTTACTAAAATCATTTTGAATAGGAAGGAAAAAAAAAAAATTTTATGACTTGGTATTATTTTAATGAACTTTTGCTTTATCTTTTTAAGGAAAAATATCAGTCATACTACTTGAACTATGGTTTAATCTTATTCATAATTTTTTTTTCGTGATAATATCATTAATATCTCTTATTTTTTAAAATATCGATCAATCAAACCCCTCTTTTAAGTCATGGGCATTAACCAATGATGTGTTACTATCTTAAATTCGTTAATGATAAAACTACCCTGTTTATATTTTGCTCTTTTAGTTTTAAAAAAACTTAAAAATTTATTTGTTATGTAATAGAATAGATATAGGGCATTCATGACTAGAATCGATAGCCATGGCCTGAGAAGAGTACCAGAATCGGTAGCTGTGGCTTGAGAAGACGTAGAATCGGTAGCTGTGAGTCTCCAATCTCTCCCTCCGCCTCTAAGTAATCCTCACCTTCGACACCTCTGATATGCATTAAACTTAAAAGGCGAATAATCATACTATAAACTAAACCCTCAATAAGAATGAAGCTATCTTCATCTTTGAATCTTAATGTAAACGACTTTGAAGAAATAAATCAGAAACAATACAATGAAGAAGAAGAATGAAGACCCAGAACGTAACACACAATCCACAAGTAACAAGAAATTTATATACTAATTAGGTCTAATCCACCATGGGAAAAACCTTTCTCCAAATCATCCATGACTTGAGCTTCCAAGCTGATCTCCACATCAAGAATCCTTATTCCTCCATTCTGGTATCCCCCACCCAAAAGTGATGCCGTAAACTTGAAATCTTGGTAAGCTTTTGACAGCCATGCAATTCATTTTGGCATCCTTCCATCGGAACAGCTTCTGTGACCCTTCCCACTCTATGTTCTGACTTTCGATCACCTTCGAATTGTGCATTTCTATCACCTTCTGCACCATTGACGCGCCGGAAGATGGTATGTTTGAAAGCAACACGTCGACTGCCATCACCTTGAATATCGCCTGAATTAGGTTGTCGAAGTAATTGTCCAGCATAAAAAAAAATCGAAGCATTAATCAACAGGACAGAGGGTTACTCAAGTGATTTTAGTATTGTTACGATTGGAAATGCAAACAAGAAGAAAAACGAAGAACAAGAATATAATGTGGTTTAGTATCCCAACGCGAAATGCCTACCTCAACCTAGAGAAATAAAAACTTTTTTTATTCCCAAGAAAAATTTACAGTATTTTCCACCTGACAAAGTGTTCTCCCCTGTTAGCCTTACCTAGGGATTCCCACACTGAGACAATATATAGGCTCCCCAGAAACCCTAATCCCCATACAATTACAAATTTATCTCTGTACATGTAATAAACTCAAACCCTAATACAAGTACAACCTTGATAACTGTGTGGACTACATAGAATACAAGACACAACCCAACAAGTATATCGATGGAAACAAACTCACAGAGAAGGAGAAAGAAAAAGAGAAAAAGAAAAAAATAGAAAAGAAAAGGGTAAAATACCTAGATTTGGGTTTTCTCCTCCTCCTCGTTTCTTTTCTCTCCTCCTCTTGGCTACGACCTCGGATTTCCCCTTCTTGCTCTTCTTCCCTTCCTCTACAACTCTTTCTTTCTTTAGTTCTCACTCTTTTCCTGCAACCCTCGACCTCTTTCTCTCACTTCTCTTTGTTTTCTCTCTCTTCGTTTCCCTTGATTCTGGTTCCTTAAGAGAATATCTAAAATTCCTGTAAGAATCATCAATGGGTTTCACACTTTCCAGAGAGTCGCCGGAGAATAGGGAAATTGCAGAATCACCAATGGGTTTCACACCTTCCAAAGAGACATTGGAGAGAGAAATACTAAAAAGGTAAAAATAAATTAAAAAATATAAAAATCAAAATGAATGGTGTTGGGGGAGGGGGGTGGCAAAAACGTCTTTTTAATTATTATGTGAGTTTAAATTATGTTTGGAGTCTTCAGGGGGTGTTAGTTATATTATCACAAACAAAGGCAGGTGGGTGAGATTAAACCATACTACAGGGGGTGTGACTGAAAATTTACCCTTTTTTTTAATTATTTCATATTTTATTAATTTTTAATTGTAGATATAATCCGTTGTATTAATGGGCTTTTCATATTTTGTATTAATGCCGTTGCGATTAAGTTACACAGTTTTCAAATGGACATTTGAAAAGACAAGAATTACCTTCATTGATAATAACAAATATATTATATCAAGAGGGAAAAAAAAAGGTGCTAAATTATTTGGCACTCAATAAAATTTTTTTATCAATTAAAGTAACTTTGTCATTTTATCAAAAAAAAAAAGTAATTTTGCCGTACCTCTAATTTTATCATATTTGAATGATGATGCAATAATTCTAACCATTGGATAAATAAGGTTTGTCTCTAGACAATCCAACCGTAGATCCATCCCATGTATATCTGTGCATTTCAATTACGTACTATTGTGCACTCTCCTGATTTTCAAAGCTTTATTTTACTACTGAGCAAGCATTGAATGAGCTGAAACTTAACATATGACTATATGGGTAAAGATCTTACCTATCTACAATATTTGAGACACATCCGGTCTTGCCACATGGCAAAACAAGTGCCATGAAAAAAAAGCTGCCTCCACAACTATTATAGAACATTTCATTTATTAATTATCCTTGCTTTGTTGACCAAACTTAAATCCATGACTTTCAACTTACAATTCAAATTATCCCCTCTTTCTTTTAAAAAAATAAAAAATTTGTTGCCTCTAATCTTGATAAAATTATGAAACTAGGTATATAACTTTTCATACACTATTGCTTCATTTTTTTAAGGATAAAAGACAGTTACCTCCCCTATAATTTACCTTATTGATCGTTGACCCCCAAAGGTTTCAAAAAAGATAGTTATCTTCCCTAAATAACTATTAAAATCCAAATAGCCCACACGTTAAGAATATTCCATTAGATGGTAACGGTGGGTATCCAATATTTTTGTAAATACCAAATTACCCTTTTAGAGAGATGAACTACCTATTTTACCCTTACTATTTAATAGGGTTACTACTTCCCCATTTGCTCTCTTAAATTTTTTTCGATTTTTAAACCCTTGAATCTCATTCTTCTTTGGAGCTCTCCACCACTGCAAATCTTTGAATATTGAAGCAATTTCTCTTGAAACCTCTTCAGATTTTCAATCCCTATTTTCATTCCTATCTTCCCTCATCTTTCTCCCATTCCAGTCACCCTTAGTTGACGGCTATTTTCTCTCCTATTCTTCTTTGGTTTCTTCTCTCCTAAAATCTATCCAGATTTTCAATCCCTATTTTCACTTCTATCTTCCCTCATCTTTCTCCCATTCCAATCGTCTCCTATTCTTCTTCGGTTTCTTCTCTCCTAAAATCTCTCCAGATTTTCAATCCCTATTATCACTCCTATCTTCCCTCATCTTTCTCCCATTCCAGTCGCTCTTAGTCCACAGCCATTTTATCTCCTATTCTTCTTCGGTTTCTTCTCCTACTTCCTCTCCTAACAGATTCTGCTCTTTCTTCAATGTCGAAATAAAAAATCATGTCATTTCTCCTCCCTTTCCTTGCTCTCTCTCTCTCTTCAAATCCTGATTCTTCCCCTTCTTTTTCTGCTGCAACTGATTTCTTACAGATTTTCTCATCACCAAAATTCAAAGATCCCCAATCCCTTTTTTTTTTCCTCCGTCATTTTCTCACACCTCACTCTTCTCTCTTGATTCGACAAGTACTTTAATTAACTCACCCATTATATATATCCAAAGGAATCAGGAGGGCTGTCAACAGGAAAGAGTGAAGAAGAACCAGAATATGAATTTCATATTAAGAATGAGAATCCAACATGATTAAATACAAATCAGAATACCAACTCATAGAAATCAAAACTAGTGCTTAATCAAGGAGTTTTGCCTCACTGGTCGCCTGTAATCGTTCCGCTTGCATCTGAGTCCATCATATCATCTCCGTCGAAAAGAACGTGAGGGAGAATGAGAAGAAGATGAGATTAGAGTTTATTTTAGTTGGATATAAAAGAGTTATATTGGTCTTTTAACAGTAATAAGATTTAAAGTATAGATAAGAGATTGAGGGTAGAGTTGTTCATAAAAAAATTTAACTTTAACACCATTAAAAATTGGGGCTCTTTAGATTTTAATAGTTATTTAGGGGAGGTAACTGTCTTTTTTGAAACCTTTGGGGTCAATGATCAATAAGGTAAGTTACAGGGGAGGTAACTGTCTTTTACCCTTTTTTTAATTATTTCATGTTTTATTAATTTTTTTAGTTAAATATAATCCGTTGCATTCATGGGCTTTTCATATGTTGTATTAATGCCGTTGCCATGAAAAGACAAGAATTACCTTCATTAATAATAACAAATATATTATATCAAGAGGCAAAAAAAATAAGATTGCTACTATTTGGCACTCAATAAAAAAAATCTTATCAATTAAAGTAATTTTGCTATTTTACCAAAAAAAAAATGAAGAAGTAATTTGCCTTTACGCATACCTCTAATTTTATCATATTTGAATGATGATGTGGTAATTCTAACTCTTGGATAAATAAGGTTTGTCTCTAAGCAATCCAAATGTATATCCATCCCATATACATCTTTGCATTCCAATTATGCACTCTCCTATATTCTTGGATTTTCAAAGCTCTATTTTGACCTTGGCAAACACTGAATGGACTGAAACTTAATATGTGAGGCAAGGTCTTACTCGTTGACAATATTTGAGTCACATCCAGTCATGCCGTGAAAAAAAGGCTGTCTCCACAACTATTAAGGAACATTTCATCCATTAATTTTGTGTTATACTTTTGTTGACCAAACTTAAATCCAAGACCTTCAACTTGCAATTCAAATTATCTCCTCTTTCTTAAAAAGAAAACTTGTTGCCTCTAATCTTGATAAAATTATGAATCTATATATATATATATATATATATTCCTTTTTTCTCAGTTCTGGCTTCCAAGTGCTTCACAAACTTAATTTAGTCATTTTCATGGTCTCCCTTCTTTTTCATTTTCCATCACAATATATATAAAATTCTATTACTCATAAGACTCCGTTTGTTTTGATGTAAAATTTTACTTGTAATATTTTAATTTTTTTTTTGTAATAAATTAAAGAATCAATACTTAGAATAAAATATCAAATTAAAATGATGCTTTTGTACAAACTATTTATGTTAGAACTATGATAGTTTAAATTAGAATAAAATGTCAAATTAGAATGGATACTTCCCTCAACTACTTTTTATAGTATATTTAAATTATATATCAAATTAGAATGAATGATTCTCCCATGTATATCCCATGCATTCCAACTACTATTTTTTAATTCCAAAAAAGTTTTTAAATCGGTGAGTGTCCCTAACAAATCTAGGGCAATTTGTTAACAATTCTAGTTGAGCAATAATAGAAGGCACCTAACAGGCCTAGCTATTAAAAATAATTATTTCCAAAATTAGAAACTCTAGTTTAGTTTTCATTATTGTTATAATACAATGAAAACTACTGATGACAAAGACAATGACGATGGGTGAGTGGAAATAACTTTTTAATTGATTATTTGAATTAATTTTTAATTTATTTTTAGACTCCGTTTGTTTTGATGTAAATGTTACATGAAAATTTTAAATGTAACATTTTAAATGTTAATAAAATTTTAGGGTTTTGTTTCAAGATCTTTATATTTTATCTCTTAAAAATAAATAATTGAAAATTTTTATAACATGTAAAATTTTTATTACTTAAAACAAATGGAATTTAGGGAAAAATTTTTCAACTCAATCTACTTTGTTGTGCTATGTGGAAAATTTTATATGGGTTTTACAAAAGAAAAAGGAAAAGAAAAAGAAAAAAAGAAGTGGTATTCTGACTTTGGAATAGAGAGGGAATATTGTATAAGGTCAGATGTCAATTTTAATACGGAATTTGAAGGTAACAATAAAGGCAATTGAAAGAGGACAACCATTTGCATTGTTGTATAACTTCATGTGAGAATTGACTTATCTACTTCTATGATCAATATCAATTGACGAAGATAGTAATGTGCTATTTAAGATGATGATAATGGAGGTTGGGTTGTACCACAATCGGCACTGTCTTAAAATGAGCTCTAAGATAAAATAGTCTTGGCTTATGACAATAAACATGCACTTGTTTGATGCACCTTTAGTGTACGTTAGAGTTGTGCTCAGGCTAAATGTAAGAAGTAAATACAAATTCCAATAAAAACAATATCAACAATAGTAGCTCACCACCGTGTGCACGCGCGCAGGGGGGTGGGAGTGGGTGTGAAAGGGGGAGAGAGAGAGAGAGAACAATATCACAATTATGTTCAAAATCATGTACGAATTAAGGCTCATCATTCTATATTAGAGGGGGACATGCCTATACAAGATACCCCAAGGTAAGGGTGTACTGCTTCTAATCAATGGCTCAGATATTAAGATCCATATATAAGAGCCCAGATCACATCTTTTTATAAGGATGCATCTTAAAGAACAGATTTGCCTTTCTGATCTAACGGCTTAGATCATCTAATCCCCATCTAAGCGATGGGATAAGGATGTATCCCTTCGAATAAACAAGTCTATTCACAAGTGGATCCGCTCGGGTCAAACGGGAGACCATTTCTAAAAATCCAGCCATCCGAGATCCAAAAAATATATTTCAGGTTAGATTCCGCACCACGATCTACCAACCTGCCTGGCCCGCACATGTGTAAAGGGGGAGAGAGAGAGAGAGAGAGAGAGAGAGAGATGTATGAATTAAGGCTACTTCATCCCTATAATAGAAGACATGCCTACATAACATACCCCAAGGTAAGGGTGTACCCCTTCCAACCATCGGCTTAGATCTTTAGATCCAGATCTAAGACCCCAGATGTGCCTTTCCAATCTAAAGGCTTAAATCATCTAATCTCAATCCAAGCGATGAAATAAGGATGTGTCCCTTTAAATAGACATGTCCATTCCCAAGTGAATCCGACTCTGATCAAACGGGATAGACCGCTTTCAAAGTCCGGTTCATCCGAAATCCAAAAAATATATCTCAAATTAGACCCACACCGGCACCCTTGCTATGGTCGATTGGCCTGGCTTGCCTGGCCCACACGTGTGTGAAAAACAACGTTAGTACTTACACACTATTGTAAAGCCACCAACCAACTCAATAGATTTCATGAACAGACATCTATACGATAAATTGATATATCAAGATTGAAATTCGTATTTAAAAAAAAAAAAAAAAAAAAAAAAAAAAGGAAGCTTGATCATAGTGAAACCCAGGTTACGATCGGTCCCACGAAAAAGTTGAATGGACGGATGTACGACCCACATGCACGTGGTTTTCCTTGTGTCGGTGGACTTCATTGACTCCTCCTACATTTGATACCACACGTGTTAAAATAACGCCCACCACAGGTATAGTTTTTAACCTTAATACTAAACCTGTTTAGCGACTGGTTAGATGGCGATTAGATAATTATAAAAACGTTTTAAACAAAATCTAGTCTAATTCCACGTGGACATGACGAGGCTGTTTTATAGTTATTTACGCGCAGCCCCCACGCAGGTTTTCAATGATCCCACGCTCGTCCACTTGTCAACAAAGTTTTTTTTGCCTTCTTTCTTTAGAAAAATTGTCACCATCACCCAATGAAATCTCTAGAATCAGAATCTTTATCAGTGGCAATGATTAAGACAACCAGAATTGTTAAAAAACCTCATTTTTGTGAGGAAACCCATAACAGCCGGTGAATAACGGCCAACGGTCAGACTCATAATCATGGGTTTCCCGCGATTACCGTTAACCGGTAATTTTATGGTAAAAGAGATAAAAAAAACACTTTTGGTTTTTTCCTTTTTTCCTATGTTGGTTTCAGTTGAGATTTCGCGGGAGTTTGTTCTTCCTTTCTCCAGCCGACATTTTCAATCTCCCTCTTCTCTCTCTCTCTATCTCTCTCTGAAAATTTTAAAAATTAAGATTCGTTACTGATTATCTTAATCAAAGCTCAACTATTTGGATTTTTAATCCTTGTCGCTAGTGGAGTTTAGTTGCAGTAGGTATGATGATATACGTTTGGTGGTAAAATTTTTCATTTTTAATTAAAGAAAACAAAATTTAGGTAGATTTAGATGGAAGATTTAGATTGTTATCTTCTGGGTTGTCTTTCTGAACTTTACTAACAGCTGAGTTCATGGATGATGGATTGGGATTTGAATACAATTTGAATTTGTCGTTTTCTCATTGTATCTGTTTTGGAGGAATCCGCGGAGATAAACATGACCCATTTTCATAGCTTTGAGTCCTCTGTTGCATTCATGGATGGAAGTGATCGAGGTGCCCTTTTTTTGCAGATACTGAAACGATTACTTCAAGACCCAGGTGGGTTTTAGCGACAAGGATTTGGAGATTGGATGTGAAAGAAGGGGTGAGAGGAGAATGACGGTGGTAAGGGGAGTAACAGAGATGATGGGTGAGAGTAAGAAGAGCGTGTTGGTGGGAATCCGAAGAGATAATATTAGCAGACAACTCCTGAATTGGGCTCTTGTTAAAGTTGCAGAACCAGGGGATAGCGTGGTGGCTGTTCATGTCTGTCGTGATCCTGGTACTACTTGGTACCTCCTCTTTGATTCCTCCTTTTCTCCATCTTAATGTTGCCTTGGTACCCTTTTTAATCTCATCATCTTCTTCTGATTGCAACTGATTAAACCAACCTCTCAGATGCTACCTCAGAAGAAAGCCCTTCACTGGATGATTATTTGGAAGTTTACAAAGGCTTATGCCTTATAAAGCAGGTCTGTAATTCCTTCCTTCCTCTGTTAAACTTTTTCCATTACCATGTCCTTTTCAGATTGTGGGTCCGTGTGTATTTACAAATCAAACATCGGTTTCAGGTGACTCTAACAGGGCAGATCATCCGGGGAAGTTCTGCTAGGAAGGTTCTGGTGAGAGAGGCCAAGTATTACAATGCCGTCGCTGTAGTTGTGGGGATAAACTTGCAGAATCATCTGCGGTCAGTTGAGCTAAAGGCTTCATCCTGTTAAAATTAGGTTTATAGAAAAATTCAGCTCTGATTTCTCTAAAAATGGAATATCTTTCAGGGGTTGGTTTTCCATGGCTAAGTATTGCATAAATCATTTACCAAAAACTACTGCAGTACTTGCTATAGACAACGGGAAGCTCGTCTTCGAAAGGTGTTCTTCTAACCAGTTCCCAGGTTTGATCTATTCTCCAGAGAGAGACCCTTTCGGTTTTTTTTAAAAAAAATTGTTTCCAGTAGTAAATGTAATTTTTTTACTTTTTGAAATGTGAAGGACTTAAAGCAGATTCAAAGCCAAGTATGAGTCTTGATATCGAAAAGACCTGTTCTCAAGTGGTTCGCAAGTTTAAACTCCGGTCGAGAAATTGCAGCAGAGATTCCAGTTCTGGTGAATTCAATCTTGAACCCAATTTCTCTTTTCACAGCAGCAAACAACGATCAAGGAATAGTAGCAGAGACTCTAAATTTGATGATTTCAGCCTTGATTCCTCGAACTCAATATCTCAACTTGTGAAAGAAGTGCCAGATTCAAAGCCTGGATGGCCCCTTCTCCATAGAACTTTTTCACTTGCTGAAGCTAGAAAAATGACAGTTGTTCAATGGGTGATGCACCTACCACACCGGTCTTCGGCACCAACATCTCAATCCCTGTTGTGTACTGATATGGATCAAACACAAAATTCTAACCATGGAATTGAGGGCCTTAATAAAATCTTGTCAATGTCTGAGGAACTACAGAGAGACTTGGAGCTTCTCCTGAAGATGAACTCTTCCAATTGCAGGTGGTTCAGCTATCAAGAACTAATGACAGCAACTTCTCAGTTCTCCTCAGGTTGTCTTGGTTTGTCGTAGGGCTTAACCGTATTTGTTTTCAATCTAGTTCTGATTCTAACAATCAACTCTTCTAACAGGTAGTCTGATCGGGATGGGAGGATGTAGCTTTGTATACAAGGGTTGTCTTCCGGATGGCAAGAATGTTGCAGTAAAGGTTATGAAGTCATCAAAAGAAGTATGGAAGGAATTTCGTTTGGAAATTGATATCGCCTCTACCCTGAACCACAAACACATTGTAACTTTGATTGGGCTCTGCATCAAAGATAATGTTCTTATAGCAATATATGATTTCTTGTCCAAAGGAAGTCTAGAGGAAAACCTACACGGTAACGCTTCGATAATCCATATGAACTCTCTTACTCTGTAGAAGACTACAAGTTATTGAAAGCTGACACTTCATTTTGATACACAAGGCAGATAAAAAAGAGCAATCTATATTGTCATGGGAGATGAGATTCAATGTGGCTGTTGGGGTTGCTGAGGCCCTAAACTACCTACACAAAGGATGCGCACATCCTGTTATTCATAGAGATGTCAAGTCATCAAACATACTTCTATCAGAGAACCTTGAGGCACAGGTGCATTTACCTCATTCCATTGTGAGATACTGAGTTCCTTGAACATTTGAATTGTGACAAAATTTTTATATGGGTTTTGTTTTGTTCATCCACGACAGTTATCCGATTTCGGGCTAGCCATATGGGCACCAGAAACATCACCTCATGTGACACACAGTGATGTAGTAGGGACATTTGGTTATCTTGCTCCAGAATATTTCATGTATGGGAAGGTCAGTGAGAAGATAGATGTTTACTCCTATGGTGTGGTTCTCCTTGAACTGATATCGGGAAGAAAGCCAATCATCTCCAAAACTTCCAAGGGCCAAGAAAGCTTGGTCATTTGGGTATGGATTTCTGACCTTGATTTATACAAGAACTTCAATTCTTGGTGTTCACTATATCTACAACTAACTGCTCTAAATCCAGGCAAAACCATTACTAGAAAGTGGGGACCTGAACGACCTACTGGATTCGAATTTAACTGGGAAAGTCGACGAGGTTCAGATGCAGAGAATGGTTCTAGCTGCAGCCTATTGCCTCACTAGGTCATCTACTCGACGTCCTACAATGAATGAGGTACAAACTACCAGAGTTCTATGTCATCTTTCATTAGTTTATGTTCCTATGCAATTTGTTCAGTGTTACTAGCTGAGATATGCTTCTAGGTCTACTCCATGAACTCAGTATGATACAGACTAGGTCTTCAACTTTAAATTGGGAAAGGTTTGGCCTGTCATAGGTCAGATCAGATTGAGAAACACCAGACCTGAATCAGATCTGGGTCCAAAAAATTCAGTCTGCCTTCCAATCTATATGGGTTAATCATGTTTCCTGGGAGGTTATTTCTAACCATCTTCAGAAAAAAGGGACTAGGTGGTGAGATTTTTGAACATAGGTGAGGGTGACTGTAAATTGTGACATGACCAATGATAACAGCATAGAGACCCATAGTTGCTACCAAGATGATTGTAGACACAAAACTCAGTCTTGACTGTGACTGTAAACTACAAAATTGGCTTTGAACTGTTTCCACCAACAATAATTCAATGAGCCAGCAGATCCAAAAGATAACTGGGGAAGTCTGAAGACTGACCTTGATTACTTCTACCTGGTAATTAGGTTCAGAGAATGAAGACATACCATCCAGTTAAAATATTGTGTAAGATGATAAGTGGTTTCAGAAACTCTCCAGAAAAAATCCATTTCACTTATAAGATATATATACAATTTACCAAAACAAAAAGATCATGTATATATACACAGAAAATAAATACATTACCTTGACTTGTTCATCACAGCTGATCTGATGTCTAATTAATTTGTTAATGGGGAACCCATCCAATAGTCATGAATGACATGTTGATGGGACCATAACTGAAGGCCATAGATCACTTGCCTAGGTTCCGAGCATTTTTGACAGAAGAGGATGGAAAAGATAGCACTAAAGGAAAGGAAACTGGACTTTCTCGTAGCTATTTGGTTTTCAAGGAAAACTTTACTTTACATTAGATTGTATAAGCAATGCTGACAAGAGAATTGTTTGTGTGATCCATGATCCAGATACTGAAACTTCTAAGAGGTGAGAATGATGTTGAGGATTGGATGAACTCCCTCAAAAGTATTACAAAAGAATCAGATGATCAGGATGAGGATGTCGCAATTCATCCAGGTTCTAACACTGAGTTAAATCTTAATATTGCATTACTTGAGGTAGATGATGATACTTCTTTGAGTAGCATGGATCCAAACAGTGACCAATCCTTGGAGGACTAGTTGAAAAAGCAATGGAGTCGTTCGTCCAGCTTTGATTAACTTCCCCCCTTACTTTCGTTTCCATTTTTCTTTTCCTTTTGCCTCTTCTTCTTCAATTGTTTGGAGACAATTTTGCCACCAATTTGGCACCATGGGACTGTAGTCTTGCCTTTTGTATAGTTGATTTATGTATAAAAGAGAGGGGTTTTGGGGGGTTGGGGGGGGGGGAGTGTTGAACCTTACTGTAGAGTGAAGTGAATGTAGTCTGAGATTACTAATGTTATACAGGGCCGAACCCGAAGGTCACACAGCTTTGAGGAGCTTGGTGTATAAATTTCGTTCTTTTTCTTCGCTCAAAAGCTTCATTCTTGTTGATTTGGGCAGGGGATCTCTACTCTGTAATATGTTTCCTCCCATATGGCAGATCTGATGATGTCGAAATTTTGTAAACACGTAGACCCCAAGGTCCCTCGCTATATGTCATATTTTATCCCAAATAGCTTTGTCCATGTGGCAAGATAGAGTTTTGAAAAATACATGACTTTTTCATTTTTTTTGTTCTCCTTAATAATGCATTACTAACATACAACAACAACAAGGCCTTATCCCTACTAAATAGGGTCAACTACATGAATCCTTGCCCTCCAGTAGTGCATTACTATAAATGGGGAAAATTTGTTAACACAACTGGTATATAGAGGCTCAAATTTCTGTCATGTGGTATTCTGTCATGTGGTAGCCCTATTGACATCCAAATTTTAGGGGCATGCTATGCTGTCCACACAATCTATCAATTTGGATTTCAGTCCAATACACTTTTTTTGGACATGAAGTTATGAATGTACAAAAGGTCAGTTGGCATTTCAACTTTGGCAGTGTCTAGTTAATTTCATTTCAACATATAAATGAAAATAGAAATCTTAATATGGTGGGCCATACAAGTAGATGGAACCTGAAACTCGACATGTGGTTAATTCGAAGGAGAATTTTCAACTAAAATTTCCCTCCAAGTGCCTCATAAATCCCCAACATCTCAAGATAATGTTGGGAGTTTTTGCCTCATAGTATTAAAGTTTCTTTCCCAGACAATATAGAAAAGGAAAATTGACACATACTACCTTGTAGTTTAATTCGATTCCAAATATTCTAATAAGTTGTTGAACAAGACTTATACTACCCTTTCACTTACACCACAATAACAAAACCGTCCAGCCGTACGGTTTAACTAATTTATTCTCTTGAATATTACTAAAATACTCTTTAGTGCTAGTTGGAAAGTACAAAATACCATTTATCCCATTTATTCTCTTTAATCCATCATTATTCTTCCTCCCTCCATCAAAACATCCCTAACTGGAATGTCAAGTTGAAAAAGAATTCAGGGCGGAAATGGAGGTCCTGAGTTGCAGCGGCTGCGGATGGCCGCATCCGAATCTCGTTACCCTTTATGGCTGAGGTCTTCATGGAAGAGAAAACCTGCTGGTGTACGATGGCTTCCATATGTGATGTAATTCAGAGCAACAAGAGCATCAACAATGTCTGTTCATTCTTGATTCCTCTGTAAATTATGTAAAAGACGAATTTCTTCGTTCCCTCTTGATTCCTCTATAAATTATGTAAAATACGAATTTCTTGGCTCTCTTTGTTCTGTTTCTGTTTTCCCCTGAAACTTGGGTTTTTCTTTGAAATGCATTGTGAAACACCATCTGTCCTCATTCATCATACGACAAATAGAGTTGTAATTGACTCCTGTGTCACTTCATGCGTTGTTGGTCCCCATTAATGGAAACTTTCTTTTTATTTCTTTTCCTTTTTTCTGAAATTCCCCATTTACCTACTACCTTTGCATCGAAACATTATTTCCCATCAATGGAAAATCACTTTATACTTTGGGTGAAGATTTTCTCATATTTTCCCGCCAAAAAATTTCCCCCTATTTTTTGCAGATGTTCCTTGATTTCTTCTTAGTCCTTCTATGATTTTTGAGTGAACTCGGCTGAGTTAGAGAATTTATTCTGATTTCGACGCTTTTGCGCGTTCCAGGTTTTACGCGGCGGAGGTTTTTGTAGCCTTGGAGTACCTTCACATGCTGGGAATTGTCTCCAGAGACCTGAAACCCGAGAACGTGTTGATCAATTCATTTATATGTGTGAATGGATGATTGGCAGTGCTGCAGATGGTGAGGGATAGATACATGAAAAAGGTTTGATCTGAGCATGCGGTCATTGGTGATTGGTGATTGGTGATTGGTGATTGGGTATACTCAGTTTTGAGAGGGGTTAGTTTTGCGGATTCCGGCCTTCCAGTAGTGGCGGCGCTACCACCACCACTTCATTGCCGTTGATGCTTCTCCCTTGGATGAATGTTAACTAAGATTAGAACAGCCATTGGAATCGGAGAAGAATAGGAAGAAGTGTCGATGATGATGGTGCTAGAAATCCTCAGCGCTCTTGCATGCCACCACTACAGGAAACGAGAAAACAAAGAAAAAAAGGAGAACTTACCTGAATTTCCTCTGTGCACGACTCTAGCGATGAAGCAGGGGAGAAGAAGAAGGTACCAAACCATCGATTTTCTTCTGCTCACGACTCCAACGAGTAAAGAGGGACAGAAGTCCTCTCTTTCAGATAACAAAGGAAAGGTTAATTTTGTCATTTCAAGAAATATGAAATAGAGTTACAAAGGGTAAAATTGTATATTTATCTTATCTATTTAAGAACGATTGAAGCAGAGGGTAACTCGTCTAGCTCAACAACTTATTAGAGTATCTAAAATTAAGGTAAAGTATAAGAATAGTATGTGTCAATTTCCCTATAGAAAATAATTAGCTGATATACATAGATGGGTAATCCCTTGGATAAGTCATAACTCAAATATGGTGATCAATCCTATGACCCATCGTATATGTATTTATTTATTTATTTTAATGGTCCATGTTCTTCAAATATTCCCATGTGAAAGGGACTTTTCAACAAAGATTTTTAGTATTAAATTGGCATATATAGAAGAGGTCATATTGGTGTAAAACTAACTCTTGACTGGATAATGGCATGGATAAGAAAATAGAAATAATGCTAAGCTATTCATGGCTTCCCATTCTCTAATGGTGTAAGAAACCAGACATTATCTCTCAATAGTTCTCATAAAAAAAAAAATAAAAAAAAAATAAAAAAAAAACTTAAGTGAAAAAGATCCCCATTCTATCAGTGTGGGGATCCATTCCCACACCCTCTCTCATTTCGATGCTTTCTCTCTCCTCTCTAACACATTAACTATTCCCTAACTATGTGATCCCTATTGGCAATACCGTTTCCCTTAACGCCATTAGTGTGGCATGGGAGATTCCCCCTACACTAGCGTTGTGGGAAATCTTCTCCTAGAACTTTAACCTGATAAATTCCTCATTTGAAAGAAATTTTTGAAGTGAAACTTATTTTTGGGAAATGAATGCATGTGTCCTGAGCAAGGATTTAGTAATGGGTATTTGATCAACACCATATTGACTTTAGCTGATATAGATCCAATACCAAATTGGCTGTACACTCAATCCATATCAGTATCAACACCTTAAAGCTTGGTCTCAGACTCTCAAGCCCTCTACTTCTTACCATGTCACAAGTTGATTGGGGTTTCCACTTCTTCCCCTTATTGTCTCTCCACCACATTGCACAATCCTTTCCTTTCTCCCTCCCTCCCTTCCTTCCCTTCCCATTTTTTTTTTTTTCAATATCCTAAATCTTTTTTGAAGTATTTTACCTTCTTGCTTCTCTTCTTTTTTATTTTTACTTTTATTTTGCATTACAACGCATACCGTGGTGTCATGATATGGAATTGGATGCCCAAGGGGGTGGCCATTCTTAAGTGGAAGGAGGGGGGAAGGTGCAAGTCACGCACTGGATGCAGGTAAGAAGGCTTGATCCAAGCTTTGAGCATCCTTTTAAGCGAGTAATGCCAAACCGCCTAGGCAAGCTTGGGTCTGCTTGCTTCTCTTCTAGAATAGCTTATAATTTCACAATTCTTCTTCTATTTTATTTTTATTAATTAACTTTGGTCTACATAAGCCTTCCATATTGCATATAATAGGGTAAATCGTAAAGGAGATTCCTTCTTCAACAACCATCCATTAAAACTTTTTATTGATTTAGTATTAATTATTAATTTTTTTTAGGAGTAGAATAATAATTAGATCCTTTTATTAATTAGGTAAAACGTTAATTACATAAAATTAGTAATTATTTCTTAGAAAAAATTAGTGACATAGATTATTATTTTAAAGCTATCTTCTAATCAGTTACAAACTTAGTCAATTTAATTATTAAATTCTGTAGACAATAGATTCTTAAGTCCCTTATTACACAAGGCAATTTTTAGTCGTATCGGAGTTTGCCACATGGCAAAACAAAGCTCCAAAATCTAGAGTTATGAGAGAGTACATGATAATGGTCGGAATATTATAATCATATGTAGATGAATATGAGATGCATACTAATACAAGAGAACATATTCGATTATAAATGCATAAAACTAAAATAATTTTTAAAAGAGTTACTTTATTTTATTATTATTATTTTGGTAAAAGAGTTACTTTATTATTATTAATTGGAATATTAGTTCTTTCTAATTCTACGGTGCACAGCCTGGTCTTATCGACTAGTTTTGCTAAAAAACCAGGTGGGCCCTCTTCTGATCATGTGTGAAATGGTTCGTATATAATTTACCATCTAAATAACAAATAAGAAAATTTTTTTTTTTTTTGGATGGAAGGAAATCCTCTGAATTTATCCCTAGTCACAATCAAGCGTCACTATCTTTACTTCTATGATAGAATCAGTTGGGGAAGCTTGAGAGACGTTGGTTTATTTTGTGACGGATGTCAGCATTTCAAATTCGTTTATCTCTAGCTCGTGAACTTAATCAATACTAGAGTGTACGATAGCATTCAATTTTTTTGATTCAATGGTTCGATCTATGATTTATCGTCTACCCTTTTCTCACACTTTTCTCACATGAAAGTCAAGGATGGGCACAAGATTTGGTGGTAGGTTTACTTAGGTGTGAAGTTCAAATCAAACTTCAATAATGCATAAATAAAGCAATAGAAGATGTTGAGACAAATATTCTTAGGTGCCAAGTCTAAATCAGTTAAAGTTTTATACCGGAATATAAGAGGTGTCTCAAACCCCAAATCAAGACGGATGGTGCAAATTTGTTTAAGGAGTATCCTCCAGACATTGTTTGCATTGCGGAACCCATGGTCCCGATAGATAAGTTTCCTATTGCTTTGGTACATTCAATGGGCCGAAACGGCTTAAGAGTAAGATGCATTTACGGTCTAGGGAGGCTTAACCCATGGAAGCAGAAATGTGTTGTACAAGATTGGATTTGGATGATGTCCAGGAGACGATTGAAGTGGTAGGACTGAATGAGACTCTTAATGAGGGGGAAGTGGAGGCTGCTAAAGGTTATGATAAAACTTCGGGTTGCAAGTCTTTTTGGATTGAAAAATCCAGGGTTTAGTGGTTAAAATGTGGAGATCAGAATTTCAGATTTTTCCATGCAGCATGCTAAGGAGAGACGGAGTAACAATGCTATTCTTATTATTCAGAGGGATGATGATGTGGTATTGGAGGATCCCGCGAGTAACACATGAGTGTTGGCGCTGTCGATAAACCATAATTACTAGTGTATTATGAGATTTGTTTCTTTTGAAGATTCTACACACAAGTCCATTGGTTGATGCCGTCAAGCGGGCTGTCTTTTACCTTAACTAGGATAGTGCTCCTGGTCTAGATGGATTTTTTGGTAAGTTTTATAAAACTTGTCAGGACATATCGTTGGAGGGGATTTTCGCTTGGTGATCAGGACATTTTTTGGAATGGTGTCATGCCGAAGGGATTAATAACAACTTCATCTCCTTGATCCCTAAGGTAGAAGGAGCGACCAATTTGGCCAATTTCGGGCCTATTTGTATAGGGAATTTCATCTTTAAGGTTATCCCCAAAATCCTATTTACTAGATTAGGTGGTTTTCTTGGAGGGTTGATTTCAGAGGACACAAGGAACCTTTGCAAATGGCTGGCTTATCTCAAATGGCATGGCATCAGAATTGGCTACTCTAATAGGGCACAAATTTCGGGGTGCTGCAATGGCTTTAAAGCTGGATATTCAAAAGGCGTACGGTACGCTGGAATGGTGGTTTCTATTTGCAGTGTTGAGTAAGTTTGGGTTTTCCGAAGTGTTTGTTGATTGGATTCATGTTCTCTACCGTCTGCTAGGATGTTAGTGCTGGTTAATGGTGGGCCAATGGGACTCGTATCTTGTGAATCTTCTCAAGAAGTTTGGACTGCTGTATTGGTGATTTTTAAGCAACATTGGACTGGGTTTGTGTCAATTCAACAGTTTTTTCCTCGGTGGAAACGGAAAAAGGAGGGTGGTGCCATTGAAATCTTTATGGAGAGGCCGAAACTTTAGCTGCTTTGAGGGGGTTAATCCTTCCTTATGTGGTCTCATGGATTTAGTGGCAAATCCTTGTGTGGTTTCATCAATGGAGGATCTTATGGTGGTGAGGATATTTGGGATGCAGACAAGGGCTGGTAAGCCTCGGTTGGTGCGTTAACTTCACTGGGTAGCGCCAGGAAAGTTAATTGTAAATGGATGTTCTCTAGGTAACCCAGGATTGGCCGGGTGAGGTGGTGTGATTCATGATCATTCATTCTGGTAATAGTAACTTTTGTCTTTGCGGATTCTATTGGAGTGGCATCCAATTTTGAAGCTGAGCTGAGGGCAGCTTTATTTGGATGGAAGGTGTGCTAATTGGATTTGTCTAATATTTGGCTTGAATGTGACTCTCTAGGGGATGATGGTATTGCCGAGGTGAGGGTAAGTGAGGTTTTACCCTCTACAGTTTTAATAAAATTTCTGATTCTTAGGGGGAAAAAAAATAAATAAATCTTTGAATAATTTATATTATTAAAAATACAAATAAAAGTAAGTAATACAAAGTACCCCACACAATTGAATTAAAACCTACAAAACTTTAACCAAGACATAGCTAGTCTTCTTTTAATTTTTGCCTAAAAGAAAATACATGAGACAAAAATAATGATAAAATAATAATCATTTTAGGTGTCTATCTCTACTGTTTCTCAAAAAATTTCCTTCTTTTATTAGCATCCAAAGATAAACCTTAGGTAAAAATGGTTGCAAGAGCAAGAGCAAGAGCAAGACTAAACTGTTGAACAAGGACGAGTGAAAAAAAATAGCTTTACACTCCGCTTGGAATATTGGCAATTTGGCATGTATCCATATATAACAATCACTCTCACATATGATCCTCTTCCTGCCTTCCTTTGCATTTTATGTTTGTTTTAAGGGAGAGAAATCTTATTTTATAAGAAAATTTTCCTTTTCCCATAACTTTACATAGAAAGAAACAGAGGCATTTGGAAAATTTTTAAATAAACTAACAGTTTTTTCCATTTACAATAGAATTAGAACCTCAAATTCCCTCTTGCCACTCAATAAAACAAATTATTTTACATCTTTGCTAATTCATCAACTGTATTGACAAAAGAATAAAGTGTCACATCAAATTTTTTGCTACCTCACATGTATTAAGACAAAAGAATAACGTGTCACATCAAATTTTTTGCTACCTCACATGTATTAAAAGTAGTCTCTCCCCCACGGAAAATCTGTGCCATAACACACAGCATGTACACCAATGGCGTCTGGGAATAACAGAGGAAGAATGAAGTAGGGGGTAACATTCACAATGCCTGTGATTCCAGCTTTCGATGAGAACTAAGCTTCAGAAAGGAACTGTGTATGGATCCAGATGAGTATCATGCCAAACAAGCTATGACTTTGAATACCTTCCAAATACGCCGTTGAGTGTCCCCAAGGATCCAGGTACTCCATTGAAGTTCTGATTGGTTGCAAGAAGAATTAAAGGAGCTTTTGGTGAGAACTAATAAGCTTCAGAAAGGAACTGTGTATGGCAATGCATGTATGTCAGCTTCAGCGAAGTAACAAGCTCGTGGCCAGAAAGTAGTGCTCCCTTGACACAACCCATCATTGCTTGGTTTAAATCTTTTTGGCTCACGTTCTGGTTTGGAATGCTTTTGAAAGAGCCATTCTTGATCATCGAAATCAGTAACATAATTCTCAATAGGAGGTGGCACCCAATTTTCAAGTAAATCTCCATATGGAGATTCTCTCTTCTTCATCTTGCTGCCAGATTTACGAGAACATTCAGCAATCTCAGGGGTTTGCACACCCGTTCTTCTGGTAGTAGTCTGCTCTTCACAGGGCCTTGGATCATTTTCTTGCTTCTCTTGTACAATGGCCGTCCTTCCTAAGGTAGGACAATGCTGCTGCACTTCATTAATATTTTGAGAAATTTCATACTTTCCTTGTGAATGGAGATCAGTATTCCGCAAATTTGATCGGACCAACTTGTTGGTGGGAAGTATTTCTTGATTCTTTTCTCTCGAACTAGCAATCTCAGGGGTTTGTACACCCATTCTTCCGGAAGTAGTCTGCTCTTCACAGGCCTTTGGATCGTTTTCATACTTCTCTTGCACAATGGTCGTCCTTCCTAAGGTAGGACAATGCTGCACTTCATTAATTTTTTGAGAAATTTCATACTTTCCTTGTGAATGGAGACCAGTATTCTGCAAATTTGATCGGACCAACTTGTTGGTGGCAAGTATTTCTTGATTCTTTTCTCTCAAACTCTCTTGCCTAGAAATGGGAGTCCTTCCAGTAGTAGAAAATTGCTGCTGCCTTCCGGAGGTAGAACATTGCTTCCCTTCACCAAGTCTTGGAGAAATTTCATTCTTCCCTTGCAAAATGAGATCAGTCCTGCTGGAATTCGGATCAGGCAACTCTTTGCTGGGGAGTATTTCTTGATCTTTCTGCTTCAAACGGATGCGAAATATGCTCCCTTTTGTAATGAAAAATTAGAGATTTAGTTAAGAAGCTAACAAGGCCGACAAGCACAATATCCTCCAAAGAGTATATAAAGAGACACACAAACTCACCATGGTTATTATGCCTGCTATCAGATGACAAGTTGTGTTTTTTCCTATTGTGGCTATTCTGAGTACTGTCTGAAGTGTCATATGAATTCTGCGAACTGACAGGCTGCCCATATTCTTCAGTGAGGCTGCTTTTCTCCAATTGTTCAGCTTCCTCTTCTGATGTTTTGGGATGATTTCCTACCACATTTTCTATCTTTCCCCTTTCATTCTTATGCCTCTTCTCATGTTTCAGTTTTTTATCTTCAACACATGCATTCTTAGCTTTCTCCCCCTCTCTCTCCTTCTCTTTCTTCTCCCTCTTCTTCTCTTTCCTCTTTTCCTTTTTGGCTTTCTCCCTTTCTTTCTGGAGCTTCAGAAGACCAGAATAACTATCAATTCAAGAAGAACATACTAGCAGATCAAGAGAACCCACAAAAAAGAAAGACCCAATTCACACAGATGTGGGATTTTAGAACAACCCGGCTCAAAATTCATAATTTGTCATGCAAAAATTTTAGATAGCATGACACGTTTTTCTATCACAGTAAAATGTAAAAAAGGGGACAATGAAAATTTTCATGTAAATTATCTTTTGCACAGAAAATACAACAGGCATCTAATGCACAAATGAATAAAGATGAGAAGACCAACTCTAATAAAGAAAACTAAGGGCTTAGACCTCTCTCCATTTAAATATAAAAAAAAAAAAATATGACGGTGAACATGATTTCAATGATGGATGCCAAGCCCAGCATTTGACTTGAGCAAATAAGTTGCTACATCCGGAATATCTGACCATCTTCTCATTCACATTATTGCGAAGGAAGCAAAGCAACAAGACACCAAGACACGAGGGACAAAACATTTTTTTGTATACGTGACATGAAAAAAAAAATGACAAATAAGCTTCACACTTGGTTCTGACCTCAGATCAGACAAGTGGGGATGTTTTCTTTCTTCTTCCGTCAGCAGCGAACGAAATGTGGGATTAGAAGATCTTCTTAATGCCAAAAATTAATTGACATATCGGATCCACAAAAAAAATGATCGACTACCACAAAAAAAAGGACATATAAGATCCACATACAAGATTGAGCTATCACAGCATATCCAACACATGTATTGACACCCAGGTAACAGAAACGAAAAGAACATGCTCCACAACAAACACTGCTTCTTGTAAACGTTCAACTCCTGGAGTTGGCTTTGAGTATTTTCCAGCCGACTACTAACTGAGTTAAAAATATCCAAGTAACTGTATTTAACAATACAGTCCATTGTTGAGCTTTCTTTCAGTACACTTGCAGAACTCCAGGCAAAGCCCTCGAAGAAAATTCATACTAGTGGTATACCACGACAACATGGAAGAAAGCAACCAAAACACTATCCTACCAGCTTTTGCAGAAAATGGAAAGCACTTGGTACAACATTAAAATGCATATCAAGTTTCTAATCTGATAGTGCTAAACATACAAAACAGAAACATTCTAAACAATAATAATAAATAAATACATCCAAATAAAAATATAAAAAGGGCCATTACCAGTTCCTCACTATATGGGATCTTGGGCGGGGTGAGTTTGGAGATAGTTCTTACCTTCAGCATTTTTGCACAAAGTGGTTGGTCTTGAGACTAAAACCCAGGAATTTGCCCCCACAGCCTGAATCTTATACAATTGCTCGAGCAATGGTAGACCATCTACTTAACTATACCCAACTGAGCGCCATCGACAACTAAATGGGGCCAGCTACAAGAATCCTGCTTCACTTGAACAATCTAAATGTAGACAGCAAAATTCCTAGTGAAATACTTGCAAACACCTATATCAAGTGTCAAAATCAAATACCAACCACTAGTAATAAGGAATTCCTTTCCCCAGATAAACTCCATCATTCTTATCAAAGATGGAACCTAATTCCCACAAAAAAATTTAGATATACTGATCACTAATAATAAGATTTTTCTAAATATTACTACTCCTCAATGCTTCCCTTGGTCCACTCCTTAATTTTCTTGTATACTAACTTTGATTCCATTTGAGATTGATACCTTCATCACCTGTATAATTACATCAATTGGGCGGAGGGGGAGGGGGAGGGGGAGGGGGAGGGGGAAGGGGAGGGGGGAATGCTGATCAGCTCCAGCCCAAACTCCACCCACTAAACAACTATTTAGAAACCTTTTAAACACAAGTTAGCAGCACAAGCTCCCCAGAGCTCAAACTCCACCCACTAAACAACTATTTAGAAACCTTTTAAACACAAGTTAGCAGCACAAGCTCCCCAATCACCACTGCTTCAAAGAACAATTAATACGCTCAAATTTCCCCTAGGAACCCTTCCACAAACAAGGTCCAAGATTGTCATTGTACAAAAAATAGTATTCTTCCCTTCCATTCTGGCCAATGAAAACCCTTGAAAAATATTAATAGTCATCTCTGAATATAAGTCCCCGATTAGTCATTTCATGCATTTAAACAAATGACAATAAGCACCAGTGAGATAAACCTCCATTTTGAACTTAGAGGTGAACCAAATTTTTACCCATGTCACTCCAGGATGTATATCCACACCCAAAATTACAATGACACAGTGATACAGTCACTGAATCTTCCCAATCTACTTAATTAAGATCAGGCGCTCTTACCACACATCATAATCCTCAAGACAAATCTTGGTTTTTCTTTCCTTCTCTACTCAGTCCCTACTACCAAATATGATAGTCGTTAAAGCCCAATCAAATCCCACCCCCACCCCCAAAAAAGGACTGCAATGTACTTATTTGATCTAGCATGGCCTGCTCACCAGGGAAAACAACATATTCAGCATGCCAGAATATAGAAAATACAACTTTAACTGTAAGATGGCTCTACATTCCTATTTTTGGGTAGCAAAAGTCATAAGAGTGCTTTCTCCCTGATACAACATTAGGAATTGCTTCTTTTTTTTTTTTTTTTTTTTTTTTGGTGGGGGTGCGGGGGCTTTAGAGAATAAAGAGAATAGTGTTCAAAGATCTGGCAGCCTGTGATATCCCACCCAAACAACAAATAAGCAAAAGAGAAAGGGGGATGTAAGAAATTGTCAATAACAGTGGGGGGTTATGAAGCTCTCACTGATGAAAAAGAATTAATAGCACACAAGTAACATAAGGCACCATCAGTAGAACCTCTGTGGAAAAAGTGAGACTGCACAACAAGCGACTGCAAATTCAAGACAGGAAATCCCATGGGCACACCATGACTATGCAACCACAATATGCAACAAATAAATGATGCATAAATTGTGATCAGCATGTTCATGCTCTCGAATATTGCACCTTCTAACCTTAAACACTGATCTAGCAGGGCTTCTCTATTTTTTCAAAGACAAACTTTCACCTAGACGTGGCAGGCAGCAGCCCAATGGAATGACTACTTTCCTCAACCCTAATGAGAATGCTGCAACCTGATAAAGTGGGGTATAATTGAGAGGAGCTCCAACATTAAGGTTTAGTTTCCACTGGACTATACTAATAGAACATTGAATGGGCTCAAGTTCAGGTACTATCTTTGCTCTCCAGTCTTCAGCTCTATAGAAAATAATGTCAACAATGGACCAAAGTGATTCTACTCTTTTAGAATAAACCACCAGGTGGTTCCTATTACGGTGTAACTATTACATCATCCAGGCCACTAAACACTATTGGTGCATACATGAACGAAACCATCTAGAACATGGCTAAATAATCCAAGCTTCAACCCCCACCCACTCGGCTATAGCTACAATTCGAACACCCAACTTCAATCAGAACTCCACCATAGCACAAATCCATTCAACAAACTGAAACCACCATTCATGCAGCCACATGAACTACAAAATATTACGATAAACCTCATAAGGAAATTATTTTTCTGTACACGTTATGATTGGGGAACCAGAAACACAAAAGTATAAGCAGATCCTTCGTCGAAGTGTTTTTTCCGAATTAAGATATGAACAAAAGCATCCACCCAACATCTTCATAACAGATCATCCATTCCCTCAAATATTGTTTACCCAAAGAATCTATTCAACGGTAGATAGAGAGACCCAAATTCGATCGCGATCACTTTTACAAACCGAACAAAGTAGTCGAGCATAAATGCAAAATTATGTATAGCATGAATGCTCAACAAACCTTAATCGAATTAATCAGGGTTTCGTCCAAGGCACCATTCTTCCTCTCATATCCCGGAGGAGGATAAGGAAAGCACCTAGACATCGTCAACAACACAATCAACACTGTTGATAGTCCCTATTGAAGAATCAGAAACACAGAAATCAACCAGAGATCCGCCTGCTAATGCAAGATTGTCCAAGAATCCCTCCTCCCCCTCAATAGATCACCAAACTACGGTAAAAATCACTGCTAATCAGAAAATCTAGGTTCAGTCTTGCTCAATATTGCGATCCGATCTCAAACTATACCAAAGATCTGTGTGAAATCGAAGCCCGCAACAAAACCCTTTACCGAGAACAAACCCTAGGGTTACGACTTCCTAAAGAAAGGAAGCACCGAAAGGCAAGAGGGGTGAGCGGATTTCGTCCCTAGGGGCGGCAAGGAGGGGGTATATATAGCATAACCTCTTTCCAACGAGTCCCAATCATACGGATTCAAATCCTTTCCTCCGCGTCAGTCCGCCAGCCCACCATCTGATGGGCTGGAATACACCGACACATATACCGATGTATTCCAGCCCGTCAGATGGTGGGCTGACGAGCTGGCGGGAAAGGATATTTTTGCCAATCATGCACACAGCATGTTTCACAAAAAACATACGCGTCAATAAACGTCAAATTTAAGGACCCTAATTGGCCACTGAAATGGTGTCAGGAGTGGTGAGTGAGAGGGGAATCATATTCGTCTCTAATCGCTGGAATTTCCAATCGAGGATCCAGCGGTTGGAGCTAACCTGACGCACCTATCAATACATCGATAGACGCACCTTATTAACTCCAACCACTGGATCCTCGATTGGAGGTTCCAGCGATTGGAGACGATAATAACCCGTGAGAGGGAACCAAATCCTCTCCTCCCCATTCCCCGGCTCCCACTCCATCTCACCATTGAAGTGTGAGTCGGCTCCAACTCCAACACACTTCAAGGTGAGATGGAGTGGCAGCCGGGGAGTCGAAAATGAGAGGATTTCGTTCCGAGTGACAGTGCGTAGTTACCTTGGCATTTTCCTAAAAACTAATGTACTTTAAATAAGGCTATTTTTGGAAGCTCAAAAATAGAAAGAAAATAAAAATTTTAGGGAAAATTATCCGGATCTTTCCTTGACGATTTGTTTATTATGTGATATTATCTTATGCGTTTTAAACTAATACGGACCTCCCTCAAAAAAATCATATAAATAACACATAAATCCACTCTTATAGGCAAAGGATGTTAGTAGCTGATGTAAAAAATAGTTATTTTTTGAAAGACAAAAATACCCTTTTTCGTATTGAAGTTATATTTTTTGCCCTTATAAATCCTAAGACGAATCAGGGTGTTTTTCTTTTGAAGCCCTCGTTTTTGTCTGGAATCAAAGTGCATCCGTAAGGAAGTTTGATTTTCTATAGAACCGATTCCTTTCCCTTGAGTTAGTAGTTTTTCAAACAACCTTAAGATGTGTTTGGCAACAAAAGGGGGAAAAAAAAAAACAAAGAAAAGAAAATTTTGAAATAAACAAAATTAATACACATAAATTCATCTTTATGTTCTCTAAGGGTGTCAAAACTGGGCCCGGTCCGGTAGCACGGACCGAGCCAGCCCGATATAACCCGAACCTAGACTGGACCGAGCCTTAATGGATAGGTTTTGGTCTGAGCTTGTAAAACCCGACACTGTTTCACCCCAAACCAAAACCAAACTGGACCGGTCCGTTAAGAAGCCCGAATTAGCTCAAACCGATAAAACCCAACCTGAACACCGATAAGGTCCGTTTGGGCCCAATTTCTTAATTTTAATGGTTTTAAATTTTAATAAATTGTGTTACACTATTAGAGGTTCACTTCATGATCTAGAAGATTATGTGAATCTATAATTGAAAAGATTATACTAATTGTTATAGTTTATTAAATTACATACATATGGAAGGAATAATGCTAATTTTATAGATAGAAATAATAAAATAGGTTATATAGTTTACATATAAAAGGGGTCTGATAAGCCCGATAAACCCGATCCGGACCGAACCAATCCGAAATCACCTCAATAAACCCAGCCCGATATCAAACCGACACCGAACCAGCCCGTTACTTATTGTGTCCAGCGCAGCCCACCCCAGCCCGAACTCTTAATGGACATGTTTTGGGCTGGGCTTATAAGACCCGACACCGGTTCAGCTCGGACCGAAACCGGCCCAGACCGACCCGTTGACACCCTTCATGTTCTCATTATGTTTTTTCTTTTCTTGACTTTTAAATATATCTTTATGTCATTAACAAGAACTATTATTATCTTGTTTACATGTGAAATGATAAATTTATACCCATAAGAAAAAAAGTTTTCTTCACTAGGGGACCAAAAAAAATACAAATTATTTAACCCCTTAAAGAGTGTCAAAAATTTCTATCCCCTTAATATTTACTCAAATCCTTTACTTTCAACTTCTTTTCAAGTTTTCGTGAAAAGAAAAACAAACTTCTTTTTAAGAATTCCGCTCGTTACTTAAGAATTGTTAATCCCTTCCCTCTCCCTCCCCTACCATCCTTGCAACCCTTCAATACTCCTTTGCATCTCCCTCGCCTCCTGTAATAGCTCTTTGTATCTTTTCTGCCCCCACTCCGATAGTTCCTTGTGAGTCAATTATCACGTGTGAATTGTGAACTTGCATCTTGTCAGAACTCTATTATTTTCAATAGAATCCAACCAAGGAATCTCATGCTTTTTTTTGGCTGCGATGATGAATCCATGGCTTTTATAAGACCTTGCAGTCAGCAAAACTCCTAATATCATCATCTAATGTGTAATGGTTTTGGGGTTTCTAGAGAATTTGGCCACAGTTGAGGGATTATTCGAAAATGAATTGTGAGCCTAAAGATTAGAATGCTTTAGTTGCGAATGATTTACGAGAATTGGAGGAGTGAGAGGAAGGTGTGAGGATCCTCTATGTGTTGCCAATCGTCGATCAGTGAAGGAATCCAAAGGTGGAGTGTATCAGGCATGTGTTCTGATGCATTCCCAGCCATCGAATACGTCATTGCCGGCTGGCAATGCTAAAGAGGATCTCGATTCGAGAGGTAACAACAGAGAAATCAATCATGGCCCAAAGTTCTACGCCATTATCATAAAAATTTGATCGATGAAGGTTTGCAAGAATTGAAGGAGTGAGATGCAGTGGTGGTAGAATCAATCATGGCCCAAAGCTTGTGTCATTACAGTTGGTAGAAAAATTGATCAACTAGGTCATTCTTTAATCGGCAAATTTTAGACACCTTTACATTTTTTTTTACGTCTTTGGCATTCAACGGAGCTGAACAAAGATTAGATGGCCAATTGAAACAAAAAAATAAAAGTTAGATTTCTTCAACTTGTAAAATTTTTGCTTGTTATCTTTGACATTCAAAAGAATAGATTGGAGTTTGGATATTTGAAAATGTCTATGTGAAGTGGTTGAGAACAACCTCCTTTTTGGTCGAAGACATTTTGGTTTTAAGAACCTGTGAAATGTTAAAAGTACCTTTGATTTATTACATGCACTTGGCCATTAACTTCAGCACATAAATGGGTAAAAACTATTTTTGACCAAAACACAAAGATGGGTATTGATCTCTTTATGGTTTTGTTATTTTTTATTTATTTCAAATAAAAAATTCAAATAAAAAAGACCTATAAATGATATCAAATATCTACAAAAAAAAAAAAAAAGTGTTAAGAAAACCAGAACACAAAAGAAACCAGAGAAAAAGCCACAAAGAATTTTGAGAATAAGAATGGTTTCCAAAAGATTAATGTTACATATTGTTGTTTAAAAGTCAAAATAAGTAAAAGTTTCAAAAGTTTTTAAAATGAAAATTTAAATTTTCACTTTTTGTTTTAATGGGAAAAGTTTTAAGTTTTGTTTTGAATTGACTAAGCAAGTGAGGATTTTTAGTCATATTACTTAAGGACAATAGAGAGAAAAGGTATATAAGTAGAGGATGTCTCAATATATCTTGAGTCCTTAAAGAAAGTCTCCCTCTCGAGGGAGGTGTTCGGGGGTTCCGAGTTGTCTTTAACTCGCACATGTGCTGAACCGTGGCCGCAGTTGTAGAGATACGGATGTATCCCTACGTAGACCACGGACTAGGATATGGATGTCTCCCTACGTAGGTACCAATTTGGTAGGACATCTATACATAAAATAATATCCCCACCCGTTCACACAAGTACCTATATGTATAGAAGGTACGATTTGGACCGTCGATCTAAACACTCTTAGATCGAATGCATAAGGGCCATCTAATCAAATGGACATGCCCCTTCGTATGGACCCCTTGAAAGGGCACATGTCCTCCATAAGTAGAGAACGCTGCTGCCAAAGCTTTTGAATCCAGAATTCGATTGAGAATTCAATCCTTTATCTCCTCTTTCTCTTGTCTCGTCAACTCTCTATCTATCTCTCTCTCTCTCTCTCTCTCTCTCTCTCTCTCTCTTATATTTTGTTTAGACGGTACCGATCCCACTCTATTTTCTTGGCTGTTAATCTTAGCCATCGGTTCTTCTTACTAGGCCTAGTTGTTGTGTGCACATAACTGGGAGGGCCTTAAGGGGCAATTTCATCTTGAAGGTTGATTCACAGAAACCCGTTGCACCATAGGGAGTGAATACAATCTTAAGGAGAGTGTTTATACACAACTCAACCCATCCATTTCTTCAATCCGTTTTCATATTGTGAGTACCAATTTATATCATTTTGATTTATATGATAGTTGTTGCGCATATTCCTATTATATACATATTGCGGAGAGTGATTTGTAGGGGTGTCAATCGGTTAGTCTTGGTCAGTCTCTCCAATATTTCTCTTTAAGAATAGTTGCATCGAAAATGTTTCCTACCTATTGAAGCTTAGTGTAAACAAATTTTTAAATCTTTTCATAAATCCATGTGAAATAATTGATTAGGTTAATTTGCAAATCTATTGTAAAAGTCATGCCAAAAAGGGTGGGCTTAGTGCAATGGGAAGGTTGTTCCATTGTGACCTAATCGTTATGAGTTTGAATCTCAACCTCTCCGCAAAGTAAGGATAAAACTGCATGCATATGTTTTTCTTTACAGATCCTGGAGTGTTGAGAGCCTCATGAACTGAATATGCTCTTAACTATAAAAGCCATGTCAATAATTTGATTGGGTTGAAGCTTTTCAAAATAATAATGATGTGGACAATATGCCTACAAAATAGGAGAGTCAAGGGCCTAGTTTGGTAGAAATGAAAATTAAAAGGAAGGAATTGGAATTCTTCAATTCGAAAATGGAAACTTCTATAATTCTCACATAATATGATTGTATAAATTATCTGAATTTCTTACTATATTTAATAATGATACCTATTACACATAAAATATATTTTTCTTTTCAAATGCGAATGCTTTTTTTTTTTATAAAAAAATAAAAAAAATTACAAATAATTTGGATGCAAAGTAAAATGTAAGTTAATAACTAAATACAAAATGATTTAAAATTAATTATGTAATCACTTGATAATATGTATTATAATGATTACAAAAGTATTCATTTTAAGTTTAAAAATTCCACTTCTTTTTCCTTTAATTCCCCTTGCAACCAATCAAGGTGAAAGGAATTGCTACATGATTAATGTTTGAACCATGAAGATAAAACCTCTCTACACAGATGTTAAGTAGTTATTTTGTTAAATGTAAAATTTGCATAATAATCAAGGCATAAACTCCATAAAACAACTACAAAACCAGTAAAATTGGGTTCTCTCCCTTCTTTTGGTAGTTGGTGAGACTTGCATCTCGAAGCATGTGTTGTTTTCAGTTTTTTCTCTTCGAGTTTTTAGGGTAAATTTTCCTTATAATTGTCGGGCTCGTGCTATCCTTGGAAGCTAATATGCATCCACTACTTCTTCTCTTAATTCTTTTTGACAAATCTAGGCGATCCGGGCTGCGGTTTGGTTCTTTGTTCTCTCTTAGTGTGTTGTTTGTGTTTTTCCTCCCTTATTTTTGCGATTGACTGTCACCAATTAATTGACATCCCTTGTTTCTTGTTGTTCCTTGTAAGAGGATATAACCTTTCACCCTGTTGAAGAATTTGAACAAAAAAATAAAAATAAATTAATAAATAAAAAACTCCACAAAACCTTGGAAATGCATAATAGTTGTATATTAATTCCACTAGCCCTTACTAGCCTAGTGTTGGTGATGAATTGAGGGCTCCACCATTGTATCCTATGCTAGACCTAGATCCCATTGGAGATTTTTTTTCTTTGTGTGCAAACCCACAATGGAACAAAATTTTATTCATCCACCTGCGGAATAATACCGGAATAATACCGGAATGGGGAGACCCAAAACCCACTTTGCTAAACTATGTGCTCAACAATTGTTGCTACTATGAACATGGCACAAAGAATTTTGTAAGTGTACGCAAAAGACCCGGTTGAATATTGTTTAAAATCTAATGATTAAAAAATAAGAACATTAAATGGTGTGATTTCGATTTAATGATGTGATTCGATTTTGATTTGATGTAATGAGTAAAATCAGAACTAATTTAAGAATATTTATCAAATTCGATTTTTTTTTTTTTTTTATAGAATATCAAAATCGATTATTAATTGATTTTAATTTTTCAACTTTTATATGATTTCGCCTGCCAGGATAGAGAGGAAAGAGAATTAGGAAGAAAAGAAAGGAAAAGTCAAAACAAAACATTAAATATATGAAACCGTTTCTTAAATGATTCTATTTTGTTAAAAAAAAAATTAAATTGATGAAAAACTCAAATAATCCAACCGACCTACTTCCCCCAAGTGGCTTTCGGGTCGCCCGGTCAAGAAGTGGGATCCGCGGGTGTGGCCCACCCAAGGTCAGAATAGATGGGCTTGTCGTCCAGTAACTCCCCTCTGCATCAGTTTGCAAACGTATAAAGGTGATACTGATGGCCACTACTTTACCCTCAGATTAGAATAATTAAAGCTGGGTGTTGGCGTAATGCACACCATACACCAGGCGGAAATCTGACCTTAGAAATTTAGAATTGGGTCCCACTGTAAGATAGAATCTTTGTCGTGCGTTTCTTCCTACGGTTCATGGTTTTTTTTTTTTACTTGAGCAATAAGCGTAGACTACTTTCGTGTGACTGACGGCCGGGCTGACTGAAAAAAGAGTGGAGAAAATTCAAAAGGTTCGGAATCCGAACCAATCATTCTTTCAGTCTTTCTTCTCCGCTTCGGATTTTCCACAAACACTATATTTAGAAGGTTTTTAGGGTTTCATTTTCAGATTGAATTGCTTATAAGTTGGAACTCGGATCATATCGCTGATGTTTGATCGGTTGTTTTTTTTTCTGGATATTTTTCTGAAGTCGATTCTGCACCAAATCGTGTTGCAGGGACGTATCGGACTATCGTTTCTTCTGAGATTCTTTAGTGTACTGAAATTTGCAGGTAAGAAATCATTACGTATCTAATGAGTTTATATTGATTTTAGTCGCCATTGAAATTAAGCAATCAAAATGCAATCTTAGCGGTGGCATTTCTTATGTTCGTTATCGGGCTTCTGTTTGATTCCTTTTTTCTGGTTATGTGAAAACTAGTGCTTGAATTTACTTGCACAACAACTTTTCTGATTCAATTTTCATCGGAAAATAAAATAAAAAAAACCTTTTTCCGGCTTTTGGTTTTGTTCAAATTACTAAGTTTCTCAATATCTCTGTTTTTATAATTTTCTCTTTCTTCATTTCCAATTTCGAAATTCTGGCAGGCTTTCTAATTACCAATTCCCCTTTTTCTAATATCGTCTCACCAAAAATCCTGACTCATATATCAATTTTCTTAACAGAGCTATCATTGGAGTAGCAGTACTTTATTCGGGTAATTGCGTCATGGTTTAATCTTATATTTGATACTCATTCGCTAGGGTCTCTCCTTTTTTCTGGTTCTGTGGTTCATTTTTTTTTTTCGGTCATGGACGATGGAGAGCTCGATTATTCAAATCATGATATCTTCCCATCAAGTCCTAACATGGATGATCAGTTTCCGGGGAGTTGTTCTATGGATAGTTTCTTGGATGAGATTTTAAATGATACCCATGCATGTACCCATACGCACACTTGCAATCCGCCTGGACCTGAATTCTCCCATACACACACTTGCTTTCATGTCCACACCAAAATTTTACCAGCCCCGTCTGAAGATAAGGTTGTTAGCGATGACACTTCAGAGTCTGCAGAGAAGAAATCAAAGAAACGTCCGATAGGTAATCGTGAAGCTGTTAGAAAGTACCGGGAGAAGAAGAAAGCACGGGCTGCTTCATTAGAAGATGAACTTGTCCGGTTGAGGGCTCTGAATCAGCAGTTACTGAAGAGATTGCAGGGTCAAGCTGCACTGGAGGCAGAGATAGCCAGACTCAAATGCTTGCTTGTGGACATCCGGGGGAGGATTGAAGGGGAGATTGGATCTTTTCCTTACCAGAAATTAGCAAAGAATGTTGATAGGATCCAGAATCTGTCCCACCCTATTTCGTCTAGCGCTTATGTCATGAACCCATGTGATTTGCAGTGTGATGATCAGGTTTATTGTTTACATCCTGGAATGGAAGGCGAGGATGTAGATGATATAGGATTGAATGGCCAAGGATTCAATGCTTGTGAAGTTGGAAATGATGAGTGTATGGGGAATCCTAACTTGGGATTGAAGGAGCTTCCTGGTTGTGGAAATGGGAACATAGGGGGCGTTACGAATTCCTTGAATGCAAATAAGAGAAGAGGTATGATGTTGAATGCTTTCATTTTATCTCAGTTTATTCTTTACAATGCTCTAATGGATGATTCTTGCGGTTGATGTCTCTTCCATAATTTTGGGAGTATTGCAATTTGTTGATTATATTACTCGCCTAACTGTTATGCTTCCTCCATATTTTGTTGCTTGATCCCATCTTGCTGTGGTATTTTAATATGAGTCTTTCTGATGACTTTGAACTTGTTTTTTTTCCTCACTAACTCCTCCCCCCGCTTTAAAAAAGTGGAGTTCCTATATTCATTTTTCATTTTGGAATTCTGTTATTCTTCTTTTCTTTTTTTAATATTTTTGAAATATCAAAATAGAGGTTCTTGGGACTTTTGGTGTAGTATTATGCTCTTTTAGTATGTCTATAGAGGTGGTAGTAGTAATAATAGGTTAATATTTCATTCAATCTGTTGACATAAGCTTTTATCATTGTGTTTTAGCATGAAATGGTGTATAATGGTCTCTTTCTTATCAGGAATGCCCTGGATGTGCTATTAAAGTTATGTTTCTGTTTTTTTTTTTTTTTCCTATTGAGGTGCTTCAAGCAATTCTGAAATTTTGTTTTTTCTCTGCTGAGGGACATTTTACTATAGAATGACTTCATGATTTGGTTAATGACTAGTATGATTGGTTGCCTTCCAGAAATTTGTTTCACATTTTTGTCTGTTACATTTCCTACACCTAAAGCTTTTGCCTTTTTTCTATTACATGATGGAAAAGATAAGATTAAGATTTTCTCTTTCTATGTTTATATTCAGTGGGAGAAAATGTCAAGTTTGTCTCTTCCTCATACAATGTCTTACATAGAGCAGTTAATGGGGCAATTATAAAATTTTCTCCAATTTCATGCCACAAAATTTATTCTAAAATCTTAATTCATAATTTGATCATTATGTTTCTTCATCAGGAGGAGCTCGTACTACAATGGGGGGGTTAAAGAGCTGATCTGATGTGTTTGGCTTCAGGGTACATACTATCTTTTATAAGTAGTTTAGTGTAGCTTCAGTCTTTTCTTACCTTTATCTCATAGTGATATTTTTATTTTCTATTCTGTAATTTTGAGTTTTTGGTGGTGAAGTTATTTATCATCGTTAGCTACCTTCAGTTTCTTTTCCCATACTAGTTGGTTCTGTCACTTTGTCCAATTCAATCCAGTCTATCCATATCAGTGACATCCTGTTGTCTCCTCACCACATGGGTTCAGTCAGTTGCTCCTATTAAATTTAGTTTTACTTTGTCATATGAAACTGGAAGTTGACTGGGTGTATTCTGTAATAAAACCAGTCACTGGCAATGCTAGTGAACAGAGAGGCTGACTTATTCGGTTTTGTAGGGGGATCGGTGATCTTTCCAAGTATTGAATGTTGTTTTTTTCTGTTGAAACATTGTTGATGGAATTATTATGCTCTTCCTCTTTTATTCTCCTTTCATTTATTTATTTCATTCCTCTAAGCTACACAAATTCTGGATTGCTGCATTTGCAGATTGAATGTTGGCATCTTCCCTATATATGTTTCCTCTCGAGTTTTATGGAAAGGTGAGCAACATCATTCTAGACTTCCAGGCATGTCACGTGAGATTGAAGCCTATGGCCGTAATCCATAAATTCTTAGACAAAGTTTACATAGCTAACCCTATCCTCCTTTTGGCTTCCAACAAACAAAGAAAAGAAATGGAGCCTTTATTCGTTCACCTTTATCTAAGGATGAATTAACTCATCATTCTCTTGTGGTTGCAAGTCAGTTCAAATGCTTGCTTAACTGGATGCTGGATGTCTACCCAGAAAGCGGGCAAGCTGATCATGTATCATGTGAGTTATGAAAGGCAACTGGAACTACACCATATGTAGCATGTAACCACAAGATTGGCCGGTCTGATTACTGATGGTTCACCACTCTTAATCAATGAGGCATAGATGAAGAGGGTGAAGAAACATCAAAGCCTGCGGCAGCATTGGGTAAGAATCCATTGAGGGGTTAAACTTTAGCATTGTTTTGAGTATTCATTTCATGATTCATTCAACTAGTAAAAGGAATCTATAAGCTTTAGTGTTCTCTCTTTTGTAATGGCATGCTTTTTACCTTTTCCTTTGGTGGATTTGTGGTCGAAGGGGAGAATACACTGAACTTGAAATTGGAAATATTTTTTTTTGTAGATATTTTAGTGGTGTGGCAGGGATTGTTTCATGCTATCCCATTTGCGGTAAAGGGAGAAAAATTGTTTCGCATATTGTGGTGTGGTCCTTGCTGTAATCTGCTGTTCTTTTATTGACTTTCTTGAAGATCTTGAATCAGAAGTAAAGAGCATCAAGCAATCAAATCTGTTTGACCCAAAATGAAAAGTTAGTAGCTTGGCCACATATTTTGGGTGGTGTCAAAACTATCAGCTCTACAGGACCCAAAACACCAACTCCCTTACTCAGATTTTTTTTTTCTTCAGATTCTCTCAGAAAAGTAAACTTTCTTCTTTATTTTTCTCTTGATAGTTTAAGATTCTTACACTGCCCCTCTAAGCCCACTACCTCCCAGCTCTTCCTCGACCCCGCTGCCCCTCCATGCATCTCCCATTGTAGCACAACCCATCTTGCTGCTCCGCCAGCACCATCGTTCAATTGGTAAACTAAAAACTGTTGGGAGAAAATGCAGATGGTGAAGATTGAAGACGTTTGGGATGCCATTGATCGTGGAACCTCTGTCTTCCTCTCTTTCCCCTTTGTCCTGAAAGCAACCAAGGTTGTGTGCCAGTAACACAAAACAACCTTTTGATTCTCCATTCTATTAACTTGAGAAGGTTATAGGGAAAAAAAATGAAAATAAGAAAAGAAATGAATTAACTGAAGCGGAATGCTTAAAAGAGCAGTTTGGTGATATATAGGGGAACAATCCACTGGAAACAGAAAATTTCGCACTAACTGACCAATTGTATCTGATAATTCTTGTTCGACAAAGTCCCTTCAATTTAAATCAACAACAGCCACTCTGGTTTTCCACACAAATTGTGATCTGGGTGAGTTTTCCATGGCGGTTCAACTGTCCTCTTCGATTGATATAAATTTACCAAAGCTAGAGACTCTTGACAATTGACCTCATAATGTAACCCAACACCATTATATTCTTTGAAGGGAAGTAATATATAATAATTAACTAATATAACTATCAGTTTTTCCTACACGATACCCGGGAAGAAGCAATGAAGGGAAAGGCGTCTCTAAGTTATTTTGAGCTCCATAATATTCGTGTTGCAATTGGTTCTCGATTGGGGTTTCAAGTGGGTTACATCTGTCAAGAAAGAAGCAATTAAGTCGCAGAGGAATGGGTTTGGAAACCCAATGGTTATTTTGTTGCTTAAGTCAGAATCAGAACAAACAGATGGAACTCAGTATGAAAGTACACATGAATTCTTGTATAGAGGGGGTCAAAGCAATTTGACAAAGGGGGAGGGTATGAGTGCGAAAAATCGGATCTGGTTACCTTCGTTCTGAGTGTTATTTATAGAGTCAGGAGGTGACATGGATTTCGGCCCTGATTGAAATGGTTTCAAAAGTCAGAGCACACGTCTATAGCTGTGTACACCCATCCACTAGCTGTGACAGTAGTCCAGTCGTAGAAGGGAGGATTCCAACGATCCAATCCCTTGAAAATGGTCCAGTCATGAGAGATCTCGTGATCTTATCTTGGACATGTCCTTGTTAGCCGGTGCGTGGCAGAAAGAGAGTATCTTCCCCTTTTAGGTGAGGATCTATGGTCGGGTTCAATAGAAACCTACTGCGATTTCCCCTTCCCCTTGGTAGTTTGGTAGGGCGCAGCATCTACCCACTCCCATCAAGAGATTACCCGCTTGCGTTCAAATTGCCGAAAGGGAAAAGCTGCCCTCTTTTGAGAAGGATCCAACAATAGAAGCATATTGATAGTCATTGCGCTTGGCAACAACCACCAGTTTCCCCAACGTTTATGCCCAAAATTTTGGGGATAACACTTCTACTTATGAGTCTTGTGAGATGGCGTTCACCAACGTACTCATATGCGATGACATGTGGCCGTTCTCCATTGGTAAGAGTTTCAAACATGCGTCCTCTCCTGACTAAAGGTCGTATTTATCCCTATCAGTTTGTGAAGCCATGGTTCCCACTCTTCATCTCTATGGTCAGTTCCAAATATGTTTCTTCTTTCTTTGTTTTTTGGGGGGAAGGGGGGGGGGTGTTTCCTCCCCTCTAGTTTGATCGAATATCATGTGCACCCCAAACCTTTTGAACAATTACAAAGGCACCTTAGACAATTACAAAGACACCCCCAAAATTCCAAATAAATGACAGAAACACCCACGCCGTTAGTTACTTTCTGTGTTAAGTGATGACATAACCATAAGCTCAAACATTTAATACCCAAAATACCCCTACTCTAAGGGGATTCGCCGATGAGTTAAATCTCATCATTGGAGCTGGAGTTGTGTTCGTAACCGGAGATGCTGAATCTAGCGGAGACGGGTTTGGGATCAAGTTAATCAGGTGAGCTTCAGATCTGATTTTGGATAGAACCCATCATGAGGGGAAAAAAGGAGGAAAGTAGGGGTATTTTATATTTAAATATTTAAGCTTCTGTCTATGTCATCAATTAATGGAAAATAATTAACGGTGTGGATGTTTTTGTTATTTATTTAGATTTAAAATGTGTCTTTGTAATTGTTTAAAAGATTTGAAATGTACTTGATATTCGACCAAATTAGAGGGAAAGTATGCATTACCCTTTTTTTTTTTTTTTTTTATGGATGGTGGTGGGGGTGCTTCTCTGAGTCCTTGGTCGATGGCTCTCCCGATTGCTTCGGTTGAAAGCAGAGATAATGTTCTCAATGTTTTTGCGGGTTGGCTATGGTCAATGGGGGAATCAAAAGTCAAAAGATTGGTAAAGTCAGAATTTGACAGCATGTGACACAACTTACGTCTCTAAAGCTTTGTTTGGATTTCAAGAGGAAATTTTTTTTTTTTCGGTGTTTGGAGGGCAAGAAACAAAGATGGAACTTAGGATTAGTGCTTCTTGTTTGAGTCTAAGTTTAAGGTTTTCCTTCGTCTCCTGTTCTATGGATCAATGACAATCTTGAATGCCATTGTTTTCACTTTGTTGTGATGCACATAGTTATTTAATTCTCTTAATTCGTGAATTATTTTTTTGAATCGAATAATACGAATAATTCTTTCAAATTCAAATTATATTCAAGGATTAGGAAAAATTCTCTCATTTTTTGTCTAGAAATAAATATCAGGAATAATTTTTCCAAATCTGAATTATACCAAATAATTCGGATACTTAAAAAAACTATTAATGCCATCCCAGTGGAGGACTTAATGCCTTAACTATCATTCTCAAACAAAATTTTCTGAAGAAAAAAAAAAACTTAATGCTTTAATTATTTGTATCTTTTCCAATCTAGGCCTAATCATAAATTCAAAAATCATACCATAATACAAAGCAGATCATTAATTTCATTTTCTTTTCCTATGTGAGATTAAATATGAGTATGAAAATCAAATCATAATACAAAGCAAATCATTAATTTTGTTTGTAATGTGGAATTAAATATGAGTATAAAAATTATACCTAATACAAATCATATCGTGTGTTTTTCCTGTTGGGATTAAATATATATATGAGTCTAAAAATAACATTATAATATAAACACGAGGAAGTAATTAACGAACATGTAATGAGATGGATTTCATGAGGATGATTAAATGAATTTATGAATATGTTTGATTTTTATGAACATCAGCTCTACTAAAATGGTATTGTCATCATATTAAATTATAATGATCCACATTATATATTGTAATGAAATCTAATGAACCACCTTTTTAAACGCATACACATCTATTTTTACCAAAAAAAAAAACACATACACATCTATTATGTATTATATTGTTATTTATAAATTAAATATTATTCTAATGTCACTTGTATATTACGGAGGTGTGATAATAGATTGATATTGTGAAATAGGAGTACCAAATATTAAAAATTAACATCCGAATTATTTCTAGACAAAAGAATAATTCCCGAACAATCGAATTTCGAATTTTATTTTAAGTCCACTTTTTTTTACCATATCTTTGATCGAATTCTTAAATTATCGAAAAGATTTTTTGCGAACTATTCTCCTTCCAAATAATTATTGAATTCAAATTAAATAACTATGGTGGTGCACAATAGCATATTGAAATTGATGTTTATTAGGATAATAAGGTAATCCCTCTCTCTCTCTCTCTCTCTCTCTCTCTCTCTCTGATGTATCTCCTTCCATTTTGTTGTTGTTAAATTATTTTTTTCAAAAGAATTTTTTTTTTTCATTTCATTTCTTTTCCATCAGCTCTTCTACTCATCAAGTATCCTCAGATTTCGAGTCTCTACATTCCCTCTGCCCCTACTTCATTGACCTTGTCTGCTCTCTTCTCTATGTACGATAAGGGTATAGACTGAAAGTAGTGACCAATTGTGAAACAGATAATGAATTCCTCTCCCATAATGGTAAAACCCATTAACCATTAAGATGATTAATTACTTTCTGTGTTGTGTTCCATCCAATCATGCCCTCAATCAACACCTTTTCCTTAACCAGGCATAACACAATGACCTAGCTTAGCCCAACAACATATGAAAACATTACTGAGTCTCACTTGAATCATGCTAAGAATAAACTTTTGTAGCCTTTGTGGGTGAATTTGTGAATAGCATCTCGTAGAGTGAATGAAGATGATGATGAGGTATTGGGTGCTCCCTTGTTGCATGAACTCTTGAAGGGTTTCACTTTCAAATGAGAGCACTTCTAGGGTTTTATGAATCGAAGCAGAGACAACGAGTGCTATGGTTTTGAACCCCTCTAATAGGCTAAGAGAGGACACTTGTGGGTTTCTGTTTACAAAAATACCCACTCCATCTTTAGGATAACAAAATTACCCAATTTGAGTTTTGGTATTACCAAAGTACCCAGTGTCTTCTAGCCCACCCATATCTTCTCCATTTTCTTCTTCTTTTATTTTCTGCTCTGCAACTCTATGTCCGAGTTTCCATAATTAGAAGAACCAGCAATGAGGACAACCCATCCCCTTGACCCATTCTGGTAATGGAAGACCCTTCTCAAAAATTGAGCCAACTTGCTTTTGAGATTGTTGTTACTGTATTAATATAAAGAAAGAAGCGAAGAGAACAATGAAAAAGAACCCAATGATTGTAAAAACTCCACCTTTGGCATTGCTATGAGGAAAGCCCTACCATTGGTTCAAACAACAAATAATTAAATGAATATAAATCTTTGACACTTAGAAACATCCCAAACTACATCCCTAGCTATAATGCTAGCTTAAGCATGTGGTCCAAATCTCTAATATCAATTCGGTAGGTGTTCTCTTAGATAAGCAATCAATTTAATGTCCTTATTCCTTAAGAAGCAAGTAGAGTTTTAGAAAACTGATCAGAGCAACAAACATCTACTCCCAAATCTTTGGTCTTCCTTCTCCATCGGCAATTTGGTGATCAACTCCCACCTCTGTGATGGAGCAATTTCATAGCCTACCACGATTGAGATGAATAGAAACAGCAGTTGCAACAACAACAACAACAACAACAACAACAACAACAACAACAACAACAATGTCGAGAAAGCAAATAGAGTTGCAGAACGGAAAAAGTAAAGAAGATGAAAGGTTAGAGAGACGGATGGGACTAGAGCTAGACATTATTTTGGGTACTTTGGTAATAACAATACTAAAATTTGGGTAGTTTTGTCATCCTAAAGATTAAGTGTATCTTTTGGTAAACTGAAACCCAAAAGTGGGTATTCAGGTAGTTTTCCTTAAGTCATAAAAGATCCCAATCGGAGAGTTTGCATGGAAAGCCTAGAAAGGCCTAGGTGTATCGTTTATCTCCATTAGAGTTGGAAGTCAAAGGACTTAAACCTTGGAACCGACATTCTTCTACAAAAACCCCATTAACTAAAAAGCTGCGACTACAGAAGAGAGAGAGAGAGAGAGAGAGAGAAGTGGGCGAGCGACGCTGCTTGTTTTCTGCTCCCGAATTGAGAGGTTGATTCGGACGCAATGAGGAGGGCTCAGAGTCTGGCTTCTTCTGTTCTGGGAAGAGCTCTGCTTCCAGCCCTTGAGGGCTACGCCGCCGCATCTTCCTCTGCCATTTCCACAAGTGTTCAGCCTAGACTTATGCAGGTAGCGTTATACAACAGTTATAGCGGCTCGTCTGATCAGCCGCGGTTGTTCTCTGACTACGGTGGGCGACCTACTCGAGCAGTATCTCTCGGTGTCGCCGGAGCCGTATCCTTCTCCGTCGCTGCTTCTTCAGTTGTACCTAATGTATACGCCAAGGAGCCTCTCTCTTCAGAGTTCCTACCTAAGGATGTCGTCCTTTACCAGTACGAAGCCTGCCCTTTCTGCAACAAAGTCAAAGGTGCTGATTGTACACCCATCATTTACTATTCTACTATTACCATTAGTTATTGAATCGACTATTAGTTTTGATTTGATTTTCACGTTTTAGTTCTTTTGTATTGGATATGTTTGCATTTGGATTGATAATTTTATGGAGTTGGATTGCGTTGCCCCTCGAAATCATGAATTTGTTATGTACTACGGAGTGGCAATGATTGGAAAACACAACCAAGTTTTTGTTAATTACAATACAGTTTTTATTGAGGAAAAAAAAAAAAGAGAATTGCGGAATTTATATATGAAAGATCAGATATCAAGGGCCCAAGATAAGAAAAATGGAAAATTATTTATTAATTACACCAGTGACTGCTCCACGTATATTGCCCCATAAACTATCCTCTTGGCTGGTGAATTGGCTATTTTGGTCAAAGGACTTCGGGCCACAGATGAGCAAGATGTTCAACCTACTTGAAGCCACCTAATGATAAATTGATTGTAGACTCTCTACCAACTTGTGTCTAAATCCATTGACCGGATTAGTCTTCAGCTCAAATAGCATTTCCTCTCTTGCAGAACCTGAACAGGTGTAAATTGTACGTCAATTTCCATCCTCAATAACGATTCCTAGTGCAGAAGGTCCTTAATTTCCCTGAAACCATCAAAATTTGGTCTACTTTATTGGTGTCTTAAACCCCGGGGGGGATCAAGGAAAGACTGATGATTGTCAGTATAAAAGCTGCGGGAAATAGGAATACTAGTTAATCTAATTAGACCCCATTAGAAAATCGAATTGTGGCTAGTTCATTACATCTTGAATGTTCTTGAATGGATTTGATGGATTGTGCCTGAAAGAACTATACCATTCTGCTATTCCCAATTACTCCACAGTTAAGCCATTTGTTGACTCATTCCTGCTTACTTGTTGTTTTGAAACCATGGGACGGGCTGTGTTCTCAGTTTACTATGTTAGTAGTCCTGGTCTCTTGGATTATATCTTGATCTTGTTTAGTTTGACCTGCTAACAACTAATACACCATAGATGAAGAGAAGAAATAGAATGCAATTGTCATTTCAGTTGTGATTGGTATGAGTGCTGTTGTTAGCACTACTGCTTATGATATAGTTTGTTAAAAAAAAAAAAAAAAAAAAAAAAAAAAAAGGGCGTACGTAGTGGACAAGGTTCCCGCCACTCCCGCCACTGCAGGGTCTGGGGAGGGACTAATGTAGGAAGCCTCACCCCTGCTGCAGAGAGGCTATTTCCAGATTTCAAAACCCATGACCACCAGGTTACAATGGATCAACCTTAGCGTTGCACCAAGGCCCATCCTCTACTGCCTATGAAACAGTTAAGGTCTTAAAATACAGTTAGTTGTGCAGGTCAGGCATATACCAACTAATAACTTTGATACTTATCCAAAAAAAAAAAGACTTTGATAACCCAGGAATTCAGCAGAAATTCGAAGAAACAGGAGAATATCTTTTGAATAGTTTGTCTACCAGCTGTTTTGTTCACCATTGGTAAATTGGGCTTGCTTTTTTCCCCTTTAATAAAGATTACTTGATTTTTCAAAAGGGAAAAATTGAGCTAGATAGAAGTGAAAAAAAAAAAAAAAAAACTTTTAGGCCCTATTTGATAACCATCCCGTTCTCAAATCCTTGTCTGTGATTCCACTATTTTTTAGAGTAAAATTGTCTTTGGTAAATCTGTTTTGGGACCTATTCGATAGCAGAATGAGAATATAATTAGTGTTTGGTAAAACAAAATGTGTAATCGATCCCAGGTTAGAACGATAGCAAAATCATGTTTGGTAAACTTGAAAATTAACTCCCAATCTGTAAATTCATCTTTTTTCCTTCATTTTTGGCTTACTTTTTCTAAACATTTTTTTGCATCTTTATCCTTTCATTTTCTCTCCTTAACTTATCAATAGTCCTAGGTCTCAGCTTATTACTTAAAATCTTAGTCAACCACTCCATGTCCTCTGTAAAATTTCCCTGCTTACACAATCCTTTAATGATATAATCATGAATACATACCAATGGCTCCAAACCCCGATTTTGGATATCTTTCCATCATTCTATTGCTTCATGTGCATTTCCCTCCTCTCAAAGAGTTTGAATCAAAGGTTCAGAGGTGTGTAAGATGAAATAGATGGTTAGAAACCCATCACCATAAGTTCATTGAAAAGGTTCATAGCCTCAGCTACTTTCCCTTCCTTACAAAGGCCATGAAGTAGAGTATTATATGTAACCAGATCACGGTTGATACCCTAATTGGGTATTTCTTCAAACAGCTCGTGTGTTTTGTCTATCCTTCCATACAGACAAAATTCTGCAATCAATGTGGTGTTGTCTATACAGAAGGCTCGGATTAGACCACAGTGTCAACATCTCCCGCAAGACCATATTCCATCATCTTAGCATACAAATCCCAAACCAGATCGGTCTGCCAATATGTAGAGAACCCAATAAAGCTGAATTCCAAACTAATAGAGCAGGCACATAGTTGATATTTTTGAGACACGAAAATACATCAAGAGCGTCATAGATTGCTGCATCCTCACAGAGACCTCGAATGAAGGATTCCAAAGAAGAAGGTTGGGGTTGACTTCCAGGAAAGCTTAGAAGAAATTATTTTGAAGTGAAGAAAGCAAAAACGAGGATTGGAAGCAAAGCCAGACTGAGAGGAGAGCGATTGAAAGAAATGGAGTGAGTGGAAAGCATTAATTTGAAAGCCGCAGGTTGCAGTCGAGGGTTGAAGACGGGAGGAGCACGAGTTCGAAGTTGCTGGTTGCAATCAATGGTTGAAACGAGTTGAGGTTGAGTTCGACGGAGCAGGTTGCAATTGAAGACGAAGTCGCAGGTTGAAGTCGAGAGTTGAAGATGAGAGTTGCTTGAGTTTGAAGGCACAAGTTGCAGTGGAGGGGTGAAGATAGCGAATTCGGTTTATGCCCTCAACTCTTGAATGATGCGCTTTTGTCGGGAATGAAAGTATTTAATCGGGACTGGTTTCTCCAAAATGTGATTCATCAATGTTGGAATCGAAGAGCAAAAGCATAAATTTTATGCTCTTGATTCTTGATTTTTAGGGGTCTTTTTACCCGGACTGATTCTTGGGAGTGGAAAATTAGGCCTGATTTTCCAAACACAACTCTACTTCCAAACTGCTTCCTCGGAGCAGGAATCACTGAAATCAGGAATCAGGAGTGTTATCAAACAGGGCCTTAATCTTTGAAAAAGTGTTTGATTTTTTTTAATTGATTTGTTTTTGTTGATTGTGTTTTATTTTCTTCCTCAGCATTCCTAGATTATTATGATATACCATACAAAGTTGTGGAGGTGAACCCCATCAGTAAAAAGGAGATAAAGTGGTCTGATTATAAGAAGGTGCCTATATTGACCGTTGATGGTGAACAGCTGGTTGATTCATCAGGTTAGTTTCCTCCTCCTGGTTGCCAAGATATCAATTAGGTTGTCGCAAAGCATGCATGCTGATTCTTGGGTCTTTATTATGAATTATTATTTTATCTGAGAGTAGCATGTGGTGACTGTGTAGATATAATCAACAAGTTATGTCGCAAGGTTCATCCTGAAAAATCAGTTGATTCTGTTCGAGACGACGATGAAGAGAATAAGTGGCGTAGGTATGGTTTCTCTTGTCTTTTTTAGGCTAACAGGTCTGGCTGTTTGCTTCTTTGGGATTTTTAGAGTTCATCAAGATACTCTTACACTTGTTTTTTGACTATGGTTACACTTATGTTCCCTGTATATTTCTGGCTACCTTTATTTAGAGTAACAGCATAAAATATGTCCCTGAATGCATCTGAGCCTTTGAACAATAATTAATAGCATCAAATATTTGTATCTGAATGCATCTCAACTCTCAAGCCTTCGAACAATAACTAATAGCTTCAGTAGGCTGTAATATTTTTCTTCACCTTGTAGGTGGGTTGATAGCGACTTGGTGCATGTCCTATCCCCAAATATATATCGAAGTGTTTCAGAAGCTCTTGAGTCGTTCGACTATATCACAAGCAAAGGTAAATGTTCTCTTTCAAACATTCCAACAAAATAAGGTTTTTTTTTTTTTTTTCTTCTTCTTCTGAGCTTATCTAGAAATTTATCATTTCTACTTAAGTTTCTTATATTTATCATTTCTAGTAGAGTTTCTTATACTTCTATAAAACAGGTCCTTGTCAACAATTATAAGATTTAGGAAAAAATTTCCAATTCTCCTATTTGTTCCAAGTACAGAAAGCTGCTAACTAATTGCTCTTATTTTTGTTCTTCTTGATTTCTTGTATCTCTAAAGAGAAGCTGGCGTGATAACTTTCCCTGGATTTTTGTTAAAACACCCGTTAGATGGATCAATTATTTATGAACAGAGTCGAAGTGTGGCTTACTTGAATTGACCAGGATTTGTGTGTCTGATTAAGTGCTCTAGCAGGTGCCTTCATAGGAGCACTTCCTGAGATAGGTGCGATTGACTAGCTGGACTGGTTTGACCCAAACTGGAAACCCAGGCTATGAAGAAACAGGACCAAACCATCTGGTTCTGGTCCAATAAGGGTAGTTAGGGAATTTAATTTGTTGTTTGGATTAATTTGTAATTTGACTTTTATTTCAGCTTTTAATTATCATAGAGAGGTACGTCGGAGTTAAGAGTCGTGAGTTAGTTTGGTTCCAACTCTCACTTCAGAGTTTCAGTAGGATTTTTAGTTTCATTTTAAGTCTATTACAAGAAGAAGCTTCTTGTTCCCAATTTTCAGATTTGCCCCTCATTTTAAAAATAGCTTCTGTTTTATCCTATTTTTAGACTCTCTTCCAAAGCTGCCCCTAATGCTTTCAACTTCATTCCTGTTGTGTCCCAAATTCTTGTTCTTCACCAAAAGGGTCCTAAATTGTTCCTGAAAATTAAGGTTTTGTCACTGGAAATTAAACTTGATTTATTTATCATCCGGATGGGCCCGTAGCAATCCCAAATAGGGTTTTGTAACCCCGGACCGCATTACTTTCTCTAGAGGGAAAATAGAAAAAAAAAAAAGGGAGGAGGGAGGCTGCTATTCATTGGATTGATTTTGAATCTGATTGTTAGTTCTAAGCCTGTTTGCCCAAATCTTGTTCATATCCGGCAAAAGATTGAAGTGGATGCTTTGAAGTAGTCCACAAAGGCTTAATCCAGCAAAATATTGAAGCAAATTGGCCAAAAATCCAAATTTTTGGGGGTTTCCAACACTTCTGGTCGAAACAGGCTTCCACTCGAAATTTTGACTTTTATATTCAGCTTTGTAACATTTCGGTATTTCAGTCATTTCGCTGTAATGTTTTGCTCACTTCTTCTCAAGTTGCAGGCTGTTTCACTTTGACCAATGTCAAATCCGAAACAGGTTATCAAAATTTTGACTGAATGTCAAAGTTTTGAGCCATGCATAGAACTGGGAAGAAAATTTAAACTCCTCTCTCTCTCTCTCTCTCTCTCTCTCTAACTTGTGTGATAAAATGGAGAATGGACAAAGAACAGTAAAAAAATATGACTCATAGATTTTATTGAAGATACTGATATAGTCCTTACATTGTAATGAAATTTGCTAGTGTATTATAGTGATTAAGAAAAAGACATCAAAGGTATGCACTGTATAAGTAATGTAGGATCAATCTCCAACTCAACAAATTAGGAACCAGCCCCACTGTAAGATCAATTTACTAAAATAACCATTAGATACATCAATGGACATCTCACAAATCAGCAAGCAAAACAGTGACTAAACAATGCAATTACAATCTGCCTGCAGGGTAGTAGAAGAACGAGAAAATTTGCCTTGCTTAGATCTGTCAAACCACTAGTTGGATGGGGCTGAAACTTTAATCGAAGGTAGGTTTGATAAAGGGAAGATCATACGTGATTTTGAGCTTTGATATGATGGTCAGATCTGGAGTTAGTGAACTTTGATGGGCAGCAATATATCATATGAATAATAAACCTTGAATTATAAAACCAGAAAGAAAAAAAGAAAACTGAGAAAAGAAAAGGGAAGAATAAGAGAAAGGGATATGACCTTTGGCATCCCATCTTAGGCCTTGGTAGTTTCTGACTACCACAGGTCTCTCACTCAAACTGTTTCTCACGGAAAACATGGTATAAACCACTTTCTTTTCATTAATCAAATCTAAGGAGTAAAGTTCCATTACAAACTAATTTATAGACCACTAAAACAAGACAGCCGAATGAATACTCGTGAACAATACCCTCCATGTTAGGCTGTTATTGCAAGGATAGAAAAGAAGGGTGTCCAACTGCACGTGTCTCCCGCTACTGCAGGGTTTGGGGAGGAGTAGATTGTATGCAACATTATCTCCCACAATGCGGAGATGCTGTTTCCATGTTTCGAACCCGTGACCACAAGGTTGCAATATGATAGCCTTACTGTCACACCTAGGCTCGCCCTCTCTGCTATTACAAGGATAAAAACCAAATAAATAAAAACTATGGAATTAGAAATTTTTCTAAGGCTATAAACTGAAAATAGATAAATAAACTCCCTGTTTCCTTATCAACTCAATATAGAAACTCCTAAGATTCCTTTGGCTAACAGCCAACAAGACATACTAAACTAAGAAAATGGAAACTTGCTTATTACAAAAACTTCTAAAACTGAAAATAGCAACTACTAAAAGCTAAAGACTTGCTTGGTCAGCACTCCAATTTAGAATTAGAATGTGCTGAAATAGATGGCTGGGCAAAGAATTTCAAAGCATCTTCCCAAAACAGCCTTTAAAATCTGCTGGTACCGTTCACGTAAACAGTACCGTGTAAACAGTGTTGGCTGGCTGGTTTTGACATGTTATTCCCATAGGCATGAGCTGTTGTCGGCTGAACAATACTGCATCAATAAGGTAGTAACTGATATGATTCAAATCAAACAATCAATTATATGTCTTTTGTTAGCGTAGTAAAATAAAATAATATCCTAATCGTGTGGACTTGTAGACTCCTAGTTAGTTTATTAGTTTACTTTATTAGTTTTCTTCACTAATTAGGCTTGTTAGTTTCCTTTTCCTGTTTTGAATTTATTTTATCTTTAGTTTGTAACTAGGATTCTGACTTGTAGAGTCCTAGATCCTATCTAGTAGTTTTTTTTCTATTTTTTATAAATATAAGCTACAAAGTGAGGAGCAAAATACTAATTCAATTCCTCTTTCTCTCTCTCTCTCTCTCTCTCTCTCTCTTTCTTTTCTTATTTTCAATTTTGTTACATGGTATTAAAGTGGGTGCCGTTTTGAAAGTCGTCTAAAGTTCTTTGCCATGGTGTGCAGCCACCATTGTTGCCTCTGCTGCTTATGCCTTTTCATTTTATACATATTGTTGCTATACTACCTACTACTGCTTTACTTTATAGGTCAAATCATCCTAACGTAGATCTGATTATAATTTTTCCTGTTGTCTGCTTTCATCTTGTAACAAAATAGAAAAATAAGAGAAAATGGAGAGAATCAATATGTAAAGAAAAGATAGAGTATGTGTATGTGCTCCTCTCCTTGTAGCTTGTATTGAAAATAGAAAACAACTGTTAGATAGGATCTATGACTGTACAAGTCAGAGTCCTAGTCACAAATAGGAAAAGGAAGCTAACAAGCCTAATTGGTAAAGGAAACTAATAAAGCAAACTAATAAAGTAATTAGGAGTCCATATACTAATAGGAGATCTAATTACAATAGGATTGTATAGAACTGTAAACACAATAGGACAATAGAGTCTTATTCCAATTCAGCAACTGTTGTCAAAGAGTCCTACACCAACTGTGTAGGGCAAAGAGTCTCACACGATGAGGACTGTGAGTAGGTCCCATCGTGTGGACTGTAGTGTAGTTTGACACATCTATTGCTGGGTTGCTGCCGTTACTGCTACAAGGCTGTTGCCGACCTCTTCTAGCGTAGATCAGATCTTCAATCTCAATCTGATTTAATCTCTACTAGTGCCATAGAGATGTCTCCTAGATCTCACTAGCCACTGCTGATGCCATCAAGATCTATCCCAGATCTCACTATTACTGCTGACTAATCAAATCTATTCAGATCTGTTGCTACTTGTTACTACTGGTCCCATTGAGATCTCTCCCGGATCTCACTACCGCTGCGGCTGATCTGATCTATTCAGATCTGTTTCTTTGTTGCTGCTTGCCACTGCTGATGCCATCAAGACCTATCCCAGATCTCACCATTGCTGTTGACTGAGCAAATCTACTCAGATCTGTTGCTACTTATTACTGCTGGTGCCATCGAGATCTCTCCCAGATCTCACTACCACTGCTGTTGATCAGATTATATATATCTGTTTGTTTGTTGCTGCTTGCCACTGCTGATGCCATCAAAATCTATCCCAGATATCACTATTGCTGCTGACTGATCAGACCACTCAGATCTGTTGCAACTTGTTACTAATGGTGCCATCAAGATCTCTTCCAGATCTCACTACTACTGTTGCTGATCAGATCTATTTAAATCTGTGTGTTTGTTGCTGCTTGCTACTACTGATGCTATCAAGATCTATTTTAGATTGCACTCGATCTGCTGTGATAACCCAGATCTGTCTACTATTGCTGCATTACTGAATTAAATCTACTACCGTACATCGCCTACTTCTATCAACGCTAAGACTACTCCTATCTCTCATAACTTGCCTGCCATTTTTTTGTCCATATCTGTTGACTAGATCTTTGACTTTTCAATTAATGTCAAAAATCCAGTTGCATCATTACCTATTCCTTGTCACACTAGGACTTCACCATATTTCTTAATCTGACCGTTGGCTGGTTTTGAAATTTGGATTTCTTGTTCCTATTGATATATATATATATATATCCCTCAGCTAGACATATCTCGCCATAATTTGTCCATGTGTAATGTTCCACGTGAGGGGGAGAATGTATATACATCTGCTCAAGTTCGTGTCTTCTCATTGAAGAGAGCCTAGCCTACTACTACCTTGTTCGTGATGGAGCTTACCTCTTTGTTCATGAAGTTTACTACCGTTTACTATGCTCGTGTTGGAGCACACAACCAGTTGCACGTGATGCAAGCTCTAGTACCTTTTTGATCGTATTGGAGCCTCAGCCTACTTCTTCTTTGGAGTCTACTACGTGGGCCTATGATGTTGTTGTTATCTATTGCTATATACTCTACTCTTGCTACTACAACTACTACTGTTGCTGTTGCTTCTGCTTCTGCTACTAGATTGTCTCAAGCTGAAGCTCTCACATTCCCCCATGCTTCAGTTTGAGGTGGGGTGTTCACATAATAAAATAAAGAAAAAATTTCATCTAACCCCCAAAAACTATGTCAAATTCGATCTAACCCCCAAAAGTTTCAAAAGTCTCATCTAGCACCCAAAAGGTTTTCAAATGTCTCATCTACCACCCAAAATTTTTCTACCGTTAATCAAAGAGACCCCACCCGTTAGTAGAGTCCCGTTAGTTGCAAATATTAAGACAATAATGCCCTTATTCCAAAAGTAAAAGACAATAATGCCCTTATTCACATCTGTTTTGCAGGTTTCTTTCTTCCCAGACCCTAGAAGTCTGGAGACGAAGAGCAAGAAACAAAGGGATCCTCCTTTGATCGTTTCCTCATCAGAGTTCAATGTCTGCAATTTTTTTTTCGTTTCTCTGAAGATACTTCAGTTAAAAGGGTTTTTGTTGCTCTGTTTTTTTTTGTTTGTTTTTTTTTTCCTTCAGTTAAAAGGGTTTACGGATGGGTCAAATCCAAGCAAGAAACGAATTTAAGCTTTTCGATGTTTTTTGCCGGGTTTGCTAAACATTATCACCGTCCATTTCTAGTGGTTGTGCCTTAAGCTCCGTATAAACTGGAAATATTCATCAATGCTGCGCTTGCGCCGCTTCCCTCAGCTCTTCTGCTCACACTCTACAAAGGGATGAGTCGAGCTTCCTTCCACGAACAACAACAAGATGAGGATAGAAGAATGGGACGATCTCTCTCTCTCTCTCTCTCTCTCTCTCTCTCTCGCTCTAAAGCTATCTCGAATCCTGCATCTTTAGATTTATCAGGGTGTTACAGGGATTCACTTACCGACGAGATTAGTAAAGCGTCACTTGAAAGTACTGCCCTAATACAAAAACATTGAGTAAAAAAGCTACCAGATGTCTCAGTTTTCACAACTACCTCTCCTTTGTTTACCCTCTTCCCTTTGTTTGACTACAGAGCTTCCGTTGCCAATAGTTAATCTCTCTCTCTCTCTCTAGGAGGAGGATAAGCATATAATGAGCAGACATCGCAGGCACCAAGAAATCTGGCAGAAACATCGAAAAGCTTGATTTAGTGAGATTTGCAGAACATCAGGTAGGATAACCGAGATCCAGCAAGAACTAGATCTTCTAGACCTAGATTTCGAAATGACCAAGCAATCGAAGTGAAATATCTCTTTTTTTAATGAATTTTTTTTCAGATCATTGAATCTGGATTTGAGTTGGAAGGGCTTGAGATCATTAAAGATTAGCTAATGGAGTGCTTATGAGGATGATATAAAACCTGCAACTCTGTCCGGCCATGGTAATCGTTATCGATTATGAATGATTCTCAGTTCCTGACCTGAGATACAACTTGCAAGTGATGAAATTTTATGATTTTTTTTGAGTTTCATTTTAATGTTTTAAAGAAAAGGCAAATTAGTAACTTTATCTCATTTTAATGTTTTAAAGTTTCAAATAGAAAGGGTAGGAATGTCTACTCACATGTTCAGTCAAGTCTGTCAGTTAAATGGGGCTGGTTAGAGTTTCTGAAAACCATTGGGTAGTAGATCGAATTTGACATAGTTTTTGGGGGGTTTGATGAAATTTTTTCTAAAATAAAATACTGTCCTAACTAACTGCTTTGACTAAATAGTCCTAATCGTGTGGACTGGTGGACTCCTAGTTAGTTTATTAGCTTATTTTATTAATTTTCTTTACCAATTAGGCTTGTTAGTTTCCTTTTCCTATTTTGAGGTTACTTTATCCTTCGTTTGTAACTAGGATTTTGACTTGTAGACTCTGACTTGTAGAGTCCTAGTTCCTATCTAATAGTCGTTTTCTATTTTCTATAAATACAAGCTACAAGGAGAAGAGCAAGATACTAATTCAATTCTTCTCTCTCTCTCTCTCTCTCTCTCTCTCTCTCTCTCTCTCTCTCTCTCTCTCTCTCTCTCTTTATTTTTTTCTCTTATTTTCTATTTTGTTACATCTTTGTTAATAGATTTTGTAGCTTTAGGTCTTATGTATGAGTTTTTTGAATATGAAATATATATTTATTCAGATTTGAAATAACATTCATACATGTGGTTGTATAGCACTAATTTGATGGCTGAAAATCAGCTAAGGGACCAAATTTCGTGGTGTTGGGTTGTGGAAAGGTATGTGCTATGTTTGAAAAGAATTTTTTATTGACATAAACGGATATTAGATATGCGATAGATGATTTGCTCTAATATTTAATTTGCATAGCTGTACAAGATTTGATCTGACAAGCCTTTGGTGGCAAACCTTATGGAGGTGGTGAGCAATGTGATGCAGTACAGGTTTATAGTAGAAGACAAAACCGCAAGCAGCAGCAGCCAAAGCCAAACTGATTTGACCTAGTTAGACCAAACCGATTTGGTAGGACCAAATTGCAACTGGACCAAACCGCAACAGATTATATCTTTTATAGTTATTTGGATTTATGTCTCTTCTCCATAGTTAGTTTGGTTTGTTTCCTAAATTAGGTGATAGCCTATCATTAGGAAATGGAATAGTTAATTACCTTAGTTTATTTTGGAGACTTTCTATAGCCTTTTAAGAAAGTTTCCTAATCCTTTTCTGTTTTGGTCTTTCCATAGCTTGTAAATATTAGTTTCCATATATATGTGAATAAAGGAGAAGAGAAGGTAGACTTTGAATACTAAAATCCTTGTTGCGATTTTGGTTGAGTCTCTCTTGGTTGTGAGCCTCAACCGCAGGTCTGTTATTGGGTCTTTTATATTCTTTTGCTGTCTAATCTCTCTCCTATCTCCTCTTAAACAATTGCGGTGCTACTGCTACTGTTTTTAATTGCACAAATATTGTGGGACTGAAGAGTGAAGATTGCAACCAGATCAGATAATTCTGTTGTTTACCAGAGGCGGCAGCAAGAGATAGATAGTTTCCAAAAAATCATATCTCCTCCATCGACGGTTAGATCATTCTCAGATTCTGGTATGTTATCAAGTACATCCTGAAGTTCACTTTCTCCAAGTTTGAAGATCAAGCGACGGTCGGATTCTCAGATAAGTTAAATTTTTTATAAAGTTTCTATTCTGGTTTTTTCTAGGTTGGCCGAGAAAAGGTCCTGCTGCAAGGGGGAATAGTGTGTGTGTAATTCCTATGCCCCATTGGCATCACAATGATTGGGCATGGTCCCTTGTTTCAAGGGGATCCTTAGATAACAGGGAAGTGGAGCAGGTGGAACAACTATTGATCAGTCAAAATCTGACCAGTGGATGTTGCCTAGATTTGGACAGGTAGTAGCTAACTAGGATAAGACAATGATATCCCAAATTAATAGGATTCTAATGGTTGGATGATGAGATATTAAACATTCCTAAACCAGGGAGGATTCCCAGCAACCATGTCGACAATTGCATGAACAGCATAGGAAATCAGATCTGGTTATGAAATTAACAGTTCAATTGGATGGAAAGAATATTAGGTCTAAACAGATTTAGGATTTGAAATTAAACCCATAAATAGCAGCCAATTGGAAGATCGGTAATGAAATCAGATTCAGATGCATTACCAGAAACCCAAGTAAACAGTTTGAACAACAAACAGAAGATCAGATCTGCAACTAGAGTTTGACACAAAGCGATCCACCAATAAACCAGAAACCTATTAACAGATCAAACAGCCCACCCAACTCGAGATCAAGGTATGATGATGATGCAGTCCAAGGACCAGTCAGTAGTGGACCAGCCCAAGGATCTGTCAACATGGGCCCAACCCACACTGTTTACGTGAACATTGTTCACGCGGTACTGTTCACGTGAACAGGACCAACAGCAGTAGTTATAATCTTTTGGTTAGTTTCCTAATTTTTAGTTTACTTATTTCCATTGTTTAGTTTCCTAAAAATTAGGCTAGTTCGTTTAGAAGTCTTAGTTGTTTGGAGATTAAGACTTGCCTAAAATCTAGTTTTCTAATTCCAGTTTTTAGAAGCTTTCCTATTTCTATGTTTTAGAAACTTCCTAAGTTATAAAGGAGGTTTAGCTTTTCCAAGTTTAGTTCTTTCCTATTTTATTTGTAATATTTTAAAGCTATAAATAAAGAGAATGCAGGCTGGTTGCAGTAGAGTTTTTCCAGAAAATTTAAAGAATTAAAATTTTCTGGTTGAGCCTCACCAGGTTGTGAGACTCAACCTATCATTCTTCCTCTATCCTTTTCTTCTTCATGTTAACTTCAAGCATTCTATTCCAGCATATGAATCTGACTTCCTGCAGTAACTGCTAAGCTTTGCTGACTTGCTGCTACAGCCATTAGAATCAATCAAACTTGATCCAGATCTGGACGCTAGCAGGTTCAGCAAACTTGCGGGCCCCATAACTTCTTCAAATCTCTTCTGATCTTCTTCAACTTTGGAGGGGTGTTCATAACAATTATAAAGGCCATTCAACACAAATTTCATCAATTTCTGACGGTCGGATTTCGAGATAAGAATTTTTTTCTATTACTTTTCTCTGCAGATTTTTGTATTGGACTGAATTAAGATCCTGTAGCAAAGAGGGCTTGTTAATTTGATATGTTTTAACCCCTTTGCCATCAGATGATGATTGCAAACCAGATTCAGTGATCCCGTCTAGACAAGACGAGGAATAGTTGCACCTAGCTACCTCCATCTGGGAAGATCTCCCAGACAAATGGTTCAGAAGATTAAGTATGAACTGAAAACTGAAAACGCATACACAAGAACAGAAAGAAAACCCAGAAAATACTAACCTGATTTTTCTTTTATTGAACAAAGAAGAAGATAAGGGAAAAAGTGATACGACCAAAGGAATCACACCTATAGCCTGTACTGGAATCACCACTAGTCAACCTATTGAACCACCACAATAGAGTTGATACTGGGTCACCACAGCATCAAGTCAGATCTGAATCATCACAGAACCAAGGCAAAAGCCATCTTCATTCATCAGTTTCCTATCCAAGGCTGTAGCCCATTACAAACCTATATAGAAGAGTTAAAACAAGAAGCAAACTAGTCCCTGAAACTCCTCTAGACAATAATTTACTTTGGAGATAGTTTATTTCTATTAAAACTCGACCTAAAATAAAGGAAAGTAACTCAAAAGCAATAAAAGACTAAAAGCATTAAAAGTCTTATCCAACTAGATAACAATTATTCAACTAGATAACGACTTATCTAACTAGACATGGATTGCTAACACACTAATCCCTTACTCCTACTTCTTGCCCATAGTTTAGGTCCATTAAAGTAGCCCATTACAATGAAAACCCATGAGTCCAAAGGCCCAAACATACATATAACCCAACCCAAGGCTTATTTCGACTAAATTAAGCCCAATTATATGTCTTATCTGCATCAGTCTTTCCACATTTCCATAGAAACAGGGAACAGCATGGTAGTTATGCAATTAGCTCCAGCGAATTATCCTGGGAAAGCCCATTGTGAATAGTATTCCATGGTTCTTCCCCTGAACAAAGTGAAGCGCACTCCAATGAGAGAGAGAGAGAGAGAGAGAGAGAGAGAGAGAGGACAATGGTGGTGATGGCAAAGAGGGTTCAAAGCAAGTCAAATTAACAAACCCTCTTTGTTGCAGGATCTTTATGCAGTCCAATCTTAAATCAGAATTAGAAAGTAACAAGAAATTCAACTTATCTGGAAATCTGACCCTTAGAATCTCTCCAAACTTGGGGACAATGAACTTTAGGATATACGTGAACACATACTGAAAGTTGAAGATGATCCGATCATAGATGTAGAAGATATGAATTTTTGAAAACAGCCTATGTTCTGACGACGCCCCTGGTTACCAGCAGATTTAATCGATCTGATTATATTCTCCAGTTTCGTGGTGTATTGATGATCAGACCAATAGCGAATGACGTAGCAATTATGTAAGAAAAAGGGAGAGGTTGATGGTATTGAAAATAGAGCAAAGAAAGACAAGGGAGGGGGGGTGGTTGAATCTCACAACCGAGGAGACTCAACCAGAAAAATTTCAATAATTTTCTGGTTCTCTAAATTCTGCTGGCTCTCTTCTTCTTTATCTTATTTATAGACTTAAGAAAGATTACAAAATAAGGAAGGATTTAGTCATCTAAAAAATATCCTAAGATAAATTAAAAAGGGAAACTTGCCTTTATAGATTTAGGAAAGTTTCCAAAAAGACAACTAACAAAATATCAATCCATAACTTAACTACTTGCGGACTAACTTTAGGAAACAAAATCTAAGAATAATTAGGAGAGAAATAACAAAAGAAGGAAAAAAAAATCTGCTGTTGGTACTGTTCACGTGATACTGTTCACGTGAACAGTACCACGTGAACAGTGTTAAGTTAACCATGTGGGCTGGTCAGCCCATTGGGCTCGGCCCAATTGGAAGGTTCTTCTTTCGGCCCCTTCTGAAGTAGACTTGGGCTGCATCAGGTGGGGCTGGAATCTTATTTATTTCTCGTCCCCCCGATGTTTATCACAAATCTGAAGCTCTAAGTTGCGTCATCAATAGTGTCTACCAAATGTCTTCTTGGAACCTGGGTGTTCACTCACTTCCAAATCGCAGAGATACTTTTTTGCAACAGCATCATATGTAAATCCCACAAACATATGTCACTTGCAATGGTGATGCAGTAGCATATGCTTGGTTGGACCAGCATGACCCAGTCTTGAAGCCCAGACCAAGGAGAACTAGGCTCAAACCTTTTCAGTTCAGTATGGATTTGTAGGGTATTTTCTTTATATGGGGTTATTTTTGTTATTTTGTTTATTATTATTATATACTTGTTAGTTATCGTTATGAGCAGGGCAGGGTAAGACTTTTTTTGTTTCAGTATATGATTAGGATTTCTTTTTTTGTTTTTTTTCCTGTTATATATGTCAGCATCCTTCAATCGGATGCACAGATTATTGGTATGAATAAGAGTTTTCTTGGTCGCCTATTACTCGTTATTTATTGGTTCTTTCTGTCTCCTCCTTCCCTGCATGATACAGTCAATCCTTCTCTCAGATCTGATCCTTGTACTGTTATTTATTTTCTTCCACTGTCTCCTTCTTTCTTGTTTCTGTGCATCTTTAATCCTCCTTTTCCCTTTTTTTGGTTGATTCTCTTGTTGTTTGGGTTTGTCTGTATTGGCATTACTGTTGGGACTGAAACGATACACTTGCAGATCTTTTATCTTGGTCCCGTTGAATCTGAGATTGTGTGTAGGTTGTTGCCCTTCCTTAGGTGACCCAAACCGTAGGGTTTCAACTTTCAACTCCTAAGTCCCAGTCAACAGTGAGATCAAAGCCAGCAACCAGTACTGGTTCGACTGGTTCCACAAGTTCCAGTTGCAGGAAAAATTAATACTTTATTATGTGTTCTTTGGGTTTACTGTTGCTTGCTTCTCAACTGAGTGGGAGTTAGGAATCTAATCCTAATGTTTCAGCTGGATTGGATTCATATTGAGTGAGTTCCCTTACCTGAAACAAGACTGGGTTACTGCTGGATTGTTCTGTTGAGAGGTAGGGAATGACTAATTGTGGTTAACTATGAGCAAGGATAGAATTTTCAGTAGTTACCCTCTAGTCCTGAAATTCAATATATTTACAGAATTACCATTTTCTCTTAGAATACTCAATTGCTGGCTCGTAGCGACCAAATTTAGGGTTTTGTAACCTGGGGTTACACCAAATGGCCTGAGAGCTCATTGATGTAGGCTACACCTAGGGCTTCTAGACGAACCTAACCTAATATGAAGATTAACACAAAGACTCAGTAGGCAGGCTATCTAATAGGTAGGGATGGACTAGGCAGCAATACATAACGTACAAGCATGCTAAAATCAAATAACCATGTGTAAGTAACATGTACGTAACTAAACAAAAGCTAATCAGATTTCATGTAATAGCAAAACTAACTACAGATTATAAAGTACTAATGTGCAAGAAGCTTCAAAACCCTTAATACTAATAGAAGAAAATGTTAGCAATTAAATAGACTTAGGAACATGTTAAATAGAAAAATTCTAACATAAAAGAATCAAGAAACTCACCATAACCTGCTAAAGTCGAAGGCTTAGCTGCAAAGAGTACTCATATAGTTACTGGCTATGTTAGTAAATACACACATAGTAGGAACTATAAAGAGATTATGTGGAATGTGATTTACAGCAAAGCATTATGTGACATAAATTAAAATAACATTAAAACTAGGTTTCAGTAGATTTGAAAGCTAAACAGGAATGAGACTATAGCAGTAAATAGGAAAACTAAATTAAAACCTCTGGGAATAAAACTGGGGAAGGGTTTGGTAGTAACTCAAAAATGGAGGGAATGCTGCTGAAAGTGCAGCAGGCTTCTAATATTAACAACCAGAAATTGGCTTGACATATCAAATCAGAAAGGGGTAGGATTTTTCTGCAATTCATGAACAGGAGAAGAAGGGGAAAAAAAGAAAGGCTTTACCGCCTAGAGAGAGAAAGGGGAAAAGAGAAGAGGGAAGAGAAGGGTAGGGGAGAATGAAACTTGTCAAGATAGATCCAAGAGGGAGGGGTTTCAGCGTACCTGGAGAGGAAGAACAACCGAAAGAGCTGTTGATACCTGCAGCAAAGAAAGACAGAGGCGAGAGAGATGGAGAAACTGAGAGGTAGAGAAACCAGAGTCGTTCTTTTCTTTCAATATTCATTCATTGCATAAAGAGAAAATAACGCAAGGTTTAGCCTTTATAGGCTACACTCAGATAAAGAAATAAAAAAAAAGGCCCACAAATAAAGGTCCACAACTAAATAATAAACTAGGCCCAACATAATAAAAGCCCCCAACTAAATAGAAAACACAACTAAATTGTCATAACATAATGTCCAAACTGGACCTAAAAACATAAACTAATAACTAAAGGCCCACAGAACAAAAAGGCTCATAAAACAATAAAAGGCTGCTGGTAGTCTAATGTCCTCAAATCCTCCCTGGCTGGGAAGAATTCACCTCTGGTGAATAAAACTCGCATACGCCATTAGCTCCACTGGCTGCTGCCCCGAGCGAAATGGTATCCTCTGAACTCGTCATCGACCCACAAGAGGGGAGGGAAAGGTTGGAACCTGTGTCTCCTCTGCTGGTACACTCTAATGGGTGGATCTGCCATCATGTTATCAGTAACTCTCCCCGGTCTGGAAGAAACCACCTCTGGTGAAGTCATAGTTGTCAAGGCGACAAGGCGATCCAGTCAGGGAGGATTGATGAGGACATCAAACTACCAGCAGCCTTTTATTGTTTTATGGGCCTTTAGTTATTATTTTATGTTATTAGGTCTTGTTTAGATGTTATATTATGACAGTTTATTTGTGTTTTCTATTTAGTTGTCGGCCTTTATTATGTTGGGCCTAGTTTATTATTTAGTTGTGGACCTTTATTTGTAGCCTTTTTTTTTTTTTTTTTAATTTCCTTATTTTAGTGTAGCCTATAAAGGCTAAACCCTACGTTATTTTCTTTTTATGCAATGAATGAATATTGAAAGAAAAGAACGACTCTTGTTTCTCTCTGCCTCTCGGTTTCTCCATCTCTCTCGCCTCTGTCTCTCTTTGCTGCAGGTATCAATAGCTCTTTTAGCTACTCTTCCTCTCTAGGTACGCGGAAACCCCCTCCCTCTTGGATCTGTCTTGACAGGTCTCATTCTCCCCTACCCTTCTCTTCCCTCTTCTCTTTTCCCCTTTCTCTCTCTAGGTGGTATAGCCTTTCTTTTTTCCCCTTCTTCTCCTACTCATGACTTGTAGGAAAATCCCACCCCTTTCTGATCTGATACGTCAGGCCAGTTTCTGGTTGTTAATATTAGAAATCTGCTGCACTTTAGCAACATTCCCTCCCTTTTTGAATTACTACCGAACTCATTGCCCTTCCCCAGTTTTATTCCCAGCAGGTTTTAATTTAGTTTTCCCATTTATTGCTATAGTCTCATTCTTGTTTAGCTTTCAGATCTGTTGAAACCTAGTTTTAATGTTATTTTAATTTCTGTCACATAATGCTTTGCTGTAAATGACATTCTATATAATTCCATTATAGTTCCTACTATGTGTATATGTACTAACATAGCCAGTAGCTATATGAGTACTCTTTGCAGTTAAGCCTTCGACTTTAGCAGGTTGTGGTGAGTTTCCTGATTCTTTTATATTAGAATTTTTCTGTTTAACATGTTCCTAAGTCTATTTAATTGCTAAACATTTTCTTCCACTAGTATTAGGGGTTTTGAAGCTTCTTGCACATTAGTACTTCATAATCTGTAGTTAGTTTTGCTATTACATGAAATCTGATTAGCTTTTGTTTAGTTTTGTGCATGTTACTTAGAATTATAATGATCCTTACACATGGTTATTTTGATTTTAGCATGCTTGCACGTCATTTATTGCTGCCTAGTCCGATACCCTACCTACTGAGTCTTTGTGTTAATTTTCATATTAGGATAGGTTCGTCTAGAAGCCCTAGGTGTAGCCTACATCTTTTGATATCAGAACGAAGCTTGGTAGTATATATGATGGATCTCAACGTTTTACTTGATGTTCGTCGTCGACAAATACAGATCCTAATAGGGAAACGAGACGATTATCAATGCACAACCAGTGGGTTAATCACATTCAATCTTGACGAGTTCCCAAGAAATCAAGAAGTTACAAAATTCGAGGACAAACTTTTTTAAGCAGGCGAGAATTGATGCAGGCCAAGATCCGTTGGATAGGAATCTTGGGATTTAGTTTTAATTGGGAAATAATTGTAATATTTTATTTGGGGAATTTAGATGGAACAATTAGGTAATGTTTTATTTTTAATAGGTAATTTATAGATTTAGTAATTTTCTAAGATTAGGATTTCCATTCCAGTCATTTTATTTTAGTTAAGTTTTATATTTCTTTTCCTTTAAATATATGTACTCAAACCTATTGAGAACAATGATGAATAGAATGGAGAATTAAAAAAACAATTTGTTTGGGTGCCTACGGGCAGAGCAGAAACTGCTCTCCCTCTCTTCCCATCTCTCTATCTCTCTTGGTTTAGCCGTCTCTCTCTCATGGCTCGTTCCCCTTCCCCGTTGCTGTGGAAGCCATCCTCCCCCTACCAATCTATCGGTAGGTTCTTTGGTCTTCTTCCTGTCTCCCCTACTGCTGTAGGTGGTATCTTCTTTCTTCCCCCCCCTTTTCTCTGGTTCAACCCTCATCTTCCATCTTCCTTCTTTATTTTCCCTTCCCCTGTTCTTTGTTCTTCATTATTTTCTTTTTCTTTTTCTGAGATTGCTCTGTTCTGGGCGGTAACACCAGCCCCACCGAAAGCCATCAATCTCCCTCATTCCCTGTTCTCTCCTGTTCAAACTTGGTGGGTTTCTTTTTAACCCTAGGGCGACCCTACCTGTAGATTCCCATCCCCAAAATCCACCTTCATCATGAGATTCTGGTTGAAACCAAATCTGATTCCCAGCTTTATCACCAGGACCAGTTTCAGCAAGGTTATTTTGCCTATTTGTTGATTTGCTGGATCGAATGTTGGCTCCACTCAAGGGACCTTGCTCTGTTCTATGACTTCTATCTCAATGTTGAAGAAAGCTTATTTTTTTAGAAATTATAAAAAAAAAAAAAAAAAAAAGCCCCTTGGTCTTTGGTATTTATTGCATTTGGTCATCTTTCAAAATCTTTTCTCAAGATTTACCCTTTGGTTAAGAGTTGCTCCCAGTTCAGTCCTAAGGTCCTGTTTGTTTTCCATTACTAGTCATTCTAAATTTCTCTTTATTTACCAAATCTGCCACTGCACCTCATCAATTGGTCTTATATTATTTGGAGTGGGCCTATCAGTGAACCCAATTGGGTTTTCTCGACTCGGGTCAGCATCACTCATTCGTCGTTGTTTGAGTTGGAACTGAATAAGGATTCAGAACAAACTATAATGTGTTCTCATTACACAATAATTGCAGAGCTTTGAAATTTTATTTTAGTGGATCCCTTGATGGGTTCAACGAACTTCCCATTACCAATATTGGTATACTACTACTGCCGATCAAATCCCTTGAGAATTGAGAGAAAGACAGAAATGGAGATTCAGAGAGAGAGAGAATGGGGTGGAGGGAGAGAAACGAGGGAGAAATGTTTTGCAGATTGAGTTGTGTGAGAGCCAAAGATCGAGCTCTATGACAAATTTGTAATTCTAAGAATAATGTTAGGTTGGGGATATATGTGAAAAAACTGCTTAGCTCGAGCTTGCAGTTACATTCTTGAAGATCTGTTTCAATTCTATTATTGGTTCATGCTTTCACAACTTACAATAAAAAAATCAGTAACTTTTTTCTTTTCTTTATTTCTGTCTAATCCATCTATAACTAATTTTCAAGGGAAATTTGTTTTTCATCTGTCTATAAACTAGTGTCATTGTCAAATTTTTTTTAAAAAAAAAAAAAGGTTTTAGCACATTATTAAATGATATACTACATGCATTACGACCATGACATTGCATTGGAGTCGTTATCCATGCTCCAAAGTTTTCAAACCAACCCCCCCACCCCGCAAAACCAAAAAAAAAAAAAAAAAAAAAAGATGGAAAGCTTAATATCAAATTCTCATCCGGTTCTGTCCCATAACTGTAGGCAATTTCAGCTTCACAGAGAAGATAACAGCAAAATATGCGGGAGCTGCAGCTATGTATTTTGTGTCTAAGAATCTGAAGAAGAAACATAACATTACTGATGAACGTGCAGCACTGTACAAAGCTGCAGAGACTTGGGTGGATGCTCTAAATGGCCGGGATTTTCTAGGTACGTACATCTCTTATTTATTTTTTTCTTTAAATGAAGGGTGATAAGATAAATAGACCTGACTCCTCGTTCTATTGCTGACTTTTGTTACTGCATTGCTCATTTTGACAGGGGGCTCCAAACCTAATTTAGCTGATCTTGCTGTCTATGGTGTTCTAAGACCAATCAGATACCTAAGATCGGGTAAAGACATGGTCGAGAACACACGAATCGGTGATTGGTTCACAAGAATGGAAAGTGCTATAGGTGAGTCTTCTAGGATCGAGGCCTAGAGTGGGGCTTTTCCTGGTTGAGACCATGGTGGTGCCCTCTACTTCAAACTTAAGGTAATAGATTTGCTTTCTGCATCAAGTACACCCAGGACAAAATGGAGAACAACTATATGAGAATATCTGGTCATAGTGTATTTTTTTTTTTTTAATAAGTTAATTGTTTATACAAGAAATTTTGCTCTCACGGAACATTATTCACTATGTAGTGTTTATTGGAGGTTTGGATGTCAATAAAAGATGATTGTGACACTGTTGTGGAATTCCATTGAACCCAAGTGTAGGAGCAAGGCATTAATGTGAGAAGATGGAAATCAGAGGTTGCTAGCTTGGGATGAGGACTTGGTGCACGCAAACATGGAATGTAGTGAAATTCTTGTAACTTCTTGTCATGCCAAAGTCCAAACGCCCTTCTGAGTGCCTTCTTGTTTTTGTTTTTTCAGTGAAACTGCACAAGTGAGGTGGGTTTAGACTCTTTTTTCCATGGATTCAACCATGTTTTCCATGTGGCCCCCAGTTTATTTTTATTTTTTTTATCATTGCATAATAAGTATACCAATTTTTTTTTCGTGTGTTTATGGTGGTATCTATGAACAGATACTTTTACCAAAAAATAAAAAATAAAATTAACAGATACCTAGAAACTGAAAATTTTGCGAGCGAGTAGGACTCGAGGCTTTTTTTGCTCAGGTTCCAAGTTTCTATCCACATGGAATGGGCCAAGTGGCACATTAAATCACTGGAAAACCAGAGGCTATGGAGAGTGTGCATGTAATGCTCGGGACTATTGTGGTCAATACATAGTAGACAAGTTTGGTGAATACAAACAATTCCTCCCAGCACAGCTTGGTATTGCCCTCTGAAATCTATCTCGAATGGTGGATATGGGGTCCACAGTGTCTTGGTTGTAGAATTTGGGGTTACGATCATGGGATTATGGCCTTTGTTAATTAGGACTTGGCAGTCCCTTGTGCAAATTGATGTGTAAATTTTTTAAATTTTTTCAGTACTTTTTTTTAAATGCATTTCACATTAAAATAAATTATGAAAATTTTTATTTTACGTAAATATATATATTCCATAAAATCAAAGGGCCGAAAAATAAATGGGTAAAAAATCTCAGTAGAACTAATTCAACTGCGACATTTGAATTAAAAATAAATAAATAAATAAACCATAGAACATGATCTTCTATTCTCCTTCAATGGCATTTATAACCATAGGGATTTCAATATTTTTGTACCAGTAATAAATGGATTTGTCTTTATACAACTAATCTGTTGAGTTTCGTTGGATAGGCATGTCCAACTAGTTTTCTGAACTAGCACTCATCTGTTGAAAATTTTCCACATGTCAGCCATCCAACGGTGGTGTTTCCCTCCTCCCAAACCTCTGGAAGGAGGGGATGTGGATCCATGTAGCAATATCGGATGAACTGAAATTGTGAACACCATTGGACAAAGGCCACAAGGGAATTTTCTTTTGATGTTGAGTTTTCTGGACTGGCACTGTGGCACATCTAAACGATTATTTAAACGCGCACTCATTTTGCGGGTGATCAGCACTCAACTCTACTAAAGGAGGGCATTATCAAAGTCCCATATCACATGTTAATTGTGTCCTATATATGTTGGGTCACAGATTACCGAGGGCATGTATGGACATACACGGTAACTATTGCCATTAAAAAAAAATAAATGATTGAATTTAAATCTGAAATTTTTTGTTGAATCAATCCAAGCCAATTCCTATATATCTAATGGTAAGAGTTACTAAATCACCTTCCATGTGGCAAAACTGACTATTTAAACATAGTCAGACTAGAGAAATTTATGTCTCCTATTTTTGGTTCCTTAATCTTTATACCACATTTCACTGCCCTAATGGCTGGACAATCGATCCATATCCATATCCGTATTTGTATCTGTATCCGTATCGATTGATATCATATCTAATCTAGAGACGTAGAACCTTACCTATGCCCCTAATATTTATGGGTAAACGATGTTTTGTGCATTGCAACTTGCAAGCTTTTTGCTATGGGATGTGAGAGGGAGAGAATATAATCCCAAAATTAGAGAGTTTTTTTTTCAAAAAATTTGTCTTTACATGCTATTGTTTTGTTTGTTGAATAAGACATGTCTGTTATATTAGTGAATATATGCATTTTTTTTTGGAAGATAAACCATATTAAATGCATATATACTATATTATTATCTAATTATCCCAACTTTTTGGCATCAAAATTTTAAATGCCTGAATTCAATTCTCCTTCCCCTTTCTCTCTCTCTCTCTCTCCCCCCCTCCCAAACGATCACTCTATAAAATTCGACCTGCTACAATTTAGGTTCTTTCATCCTTCGAGGTCTTAGAGAGAGAGAGAGAGAGAGAGGAGACCCCAACATGCAAGAAACTCTTAGATTTTCTTCTTTGTTGTCAAATGGACTATTGTGTATATCATGTATCTTCGTTTCTGCTTGATACATTTGCAGTGATTATAGGCACACAGCCTTCTCTCTCAAAATACTTCTCAACGTACCCAACTGGGCAGGGGGTGCTCCTTGCGGACCTAAACACCCTCATCTTTGGACTGCAAAGATATGGTGTAAGTAGTCAAAACTGCCCTACCCAGATGGTCTGCCTCGTTCTTCTATGAGATTCATTAACATTTACTTTTACCATTGTTAAGTTGTAATTGGGCTTCTTTTACATTGGAAAATATTTAGATTAAAGAAATTTTCAGCAACCATTCAAAAAGAATTGATTAAATCACCTACCACTCAAATTGTTTAAAAAAATCACCTATCACCCAAGTTAGACAAACGTTAGTCTATTTACTGATTGGAAAAAATTGAAATTGTGTGTAGACGTTTATACCCTTATCATTTTAAAACAAAAAAAAAAAGAAAAAAAAAAAGAAAGAAAGAGAAACTGAAACAAATGATTATACCTGTGTACAATTCTTAATCCCAATTGATTTTAAAAAATGATTATTGTTATTTTATTGGGAAAATCACCCTTCTTGTAGAAAGGAACAACTCAGATCTTAAGAAAAGAAGAAGGAAAGAATACATTCAAAACAAAGGAGAACCTTTTCCCAAAAGTGCAGTATATATTTTACTTGGGAATTGCACTCCAAATACCTTCCTTCCGATCACAACCTTCATCTCTGGAACAAAACTCAAGGCACTTGTGTAACGAATCCAACAACTGTGAATCCGACACTACACCTTCTCTCTTAGCCGCAAGGTGTGGTGAAATCACCTCTTTCCATGAATAAATTGTCTTACAAATCAATTTCGACTCCACTACTCCAGAATCCCCACCATGCATTCTCCTCTCCTCATACGAACACAAATCTCTCAATCCATCTTCGCTCCCCTCCACCATTTCAGCTCCCAACACCTCCAACCGCAGTCGGAACCGAACCCTTCAAAGCATGATTGGAAGTGAACACTCTAACTGGATACCTCCGATGGAGAAATATCTCGAAGACCTTGCGGTATACAAAGCGAGAATCAGAATCTGCAGGGAAACCAGTCTGAACAAGCTTAATGTAGGAGAATTTGTTCGATTTTGGAGAGAAAGAAGACGAAGGAGAGAGAACTGAAGAGGCGAGACCAGCTGAAACAAGGGTTTTTCCGATGCCTGTGTTGGAACCCCAAACCATATAAGACAATTTATTCATGGAAAGAGCAATTGTTGGATTTGTCCTCGGCGAGCTACTGAAGTATCGTCGGCGATCAGAGTAGCAGAGTGAAGTAGCAGATCGACAGTTCAAATTTAGAGTTGGAGGAACAGAAAAATTAGGGATTTTTTGTTTTAAACAAAATACGAAAAAAAAAAAAAGAAGAAGAAGGGTGAAAAAAAAAAGAATGGTAAATTGAACTTTTTCCTTTACAAAAAGGGTATTATTGTTATTCAAGTATTTTGTAACAGCTGACATCAGCAACTAACGGCTCTATTAGTTGCTTTTGGATCTTTTTGATAAAAGTTTATCAAACTTAGGTGGTAGGTATTTTTTTAAACAACTTAGATGATGGGTGATTTGATCAATTCTTTTTATGTGGCAGTTGAAAATTTTCCTAATTTATGTCTTTGAATTAATGAATGGTAGATAAGGAAGCTGGAGATGGCAATGGGTGTATCCTTCTCATGCTGGTGGGAACATCCTTCCTAGTAGTGATGGTACATGCTAAGCCCTCTGCAAGAGGGATTGCTATAGGAATGTTTGTCCCCAGGGCCCAGATTGAAGGGTAATCAAGCCACTCGAGATGCAGTTGCTCTGTTGGGAGCTCTCATCATGCCGTAATTCCCCTAAAACCCATATATACCACAAATTTACAACTTTTCGATTAGTGAATTATGCAGAAACTGAGTCTCAAATGTATCACCAAATTGCAGGCATAACCTCTATCCTCATTCAGCCTAAGTTATCTCCAGAAAAATCCCTCCCTTCCATGGCACGTGTGGTAGTGCGTATGGTGGATAAGTGGAATCCTGTTCTGATGCCATGTAATTTTTCATCCTAGAAATTCAAACTGGTAGGGGAGGAACTTCAATATGCATAAGGGGCTGTAGAATTAATGGGTAACTATCTTGCCTTCCTCCATACAATACGGCACGCTCCCGTCACTCCCGGTGGCACGGTATGCCTCCGTTGATCTGTAATATATCTAGTAATTAGTTGTATACCCTGTTTCTTCTTCTCAGAGTGCATGCAAGTACTTTCGGATAGAAAGTGGATTAGCTTTGTTCATCCCATTTCCGATCAATGTGGCTGTCGTCTCTGTTAGTGGTAATGTCTACTCAAAACCTGATCTGTCCATCAATAACAAAGCCCATTGCAAGAACATTACCTTTCTTTTTTTTTGGGTAAATAAGAACATTACCCTTGATTCAGTAGCTTTCCTGGTCAAGGTATCACATCATCACCTCCATCACCAAAGCTCCACAATTTTTGAATTCTCCAACTTCAATAATATAACTTTTAATTTGGAGTTGTTATATAATTCGCTTGGTAATTGGAGTGCAAAACTGTATGAAATGTCACTGCTTGCCTCAGATCAGAGTTCCATCGTCACAGGAACATAACATATGCCGGCCATTATATAATGGAGGTGGGCTTAAAAACATCCATTGCATCACCAATTCAGAGTAATGGTGATAGTAGTAACAAGAGTCAATATTTATTCTGTTTGCAGGAATTTTTTGGATCTAAAGATGGAAACTCTGGTTAAGAAACCTGCATACTCGATAAACGGAACAAGTTCTACTCTTTTAGGATCTGATGTGATCGAAGTATTAAGATCCAAATTTATCTTATTTCTTTCATTCCCTAGTGAAATTTCTTCTCAATTGCAATTTTTTTTATGATATATAATGACCTTTCTTAAGAATAATCAATGAAAAACATAATCTAACCTAGAAGAAAGGATCACAAATCTTCTAACAAAATGTAGCGACAGATATCTTGACTAACAAAAATCAGGAAATAGCTCAAGCCGGAACATAACCACACCTGCAAACCCGATAATTGTAGCTCGGATTGAGCTTAAGATGGCAGAGAACTTATTTACCCAAGGTCAGTTAAGGGTACATCTGTCTTCTACCATAGTTGCAGTCCAATCTAAAACAGGCTACAAGTTACGTTACAGCACCATCTCTAACAAGCTACATGGCTGATACGTATCAACCGGTCAATCAGTACAGTTACAACACCATCTCTGACATGCAAACTATTTGTGATTTAAACTCCTCTTCATTGTTTGCAACCATAAAGGTGAGTCAAAATAACTATAACACAGCTTCAACCAACTGCACCCACTCATCACTTTCAAAATCCTGATAATCTTAAGTTCAACAACACAGGACAAGTTACGAATCTAGAACCCGGTGATCATACAATAAACTAAAAGATATGTAGACCTGAACATATTAGGACATCCACTTCTATGCAAGATCAAATGACCCCACTGAAGTGGAGTTGGGAATATTTTGGCTAGACCTTCATACTTACCCCTCTAATGGGGAAGAATGCCCATTAGTTTCACGCATATGTATATATAATCCCACAATGAACTGTAACCTATTCATCAGCTTGCATGTCATCACGATAAATGCTCTGTGCCATCTGCCAGATCTGAAGGACATTGTCCTCAGCCACACTTGCAATGACCCATGGTTCATTTTCATTCCATGAAAAATCTGATATCTTGGCAGTGTGTCCCCCATGAGAAAAGAGAAGCTCAGGAGGCCCATCCTCAGCATCTTCTTCTGACTGCTCATCACCAATCCTGAAGGTATCACCCACCAAATGAGAAGTACTATAATAGATTAAAAAATGAAAAATAAGAAATTAAGAAGTGGAGAAGCTCATGACATTTTCAAATAATGCTAACAGAACTATTGTAGTTGCTTTTAAACCACCACTCAACCAGACCCTCACGCAGTTGCAAGGTTCCTGGTTAATTGAAGTGGGTTGCCTAAGGATTAAATTAGCTAGCTTTGAACAAAATGGTGACCCTTTCTTCCTTCAGAATTTCTTGTGTTGATGATTTGATCCATGACCTCTAAACCACCATCTGACCAGATCCCAGTACGGCTGGCAAGGTTTCAAGTCAGTGAAGCTGTTGCCTAGGATGACAGTGGTGAACATGTCACCCTCTGCATAGCTTGTGTTTCAATCAAATTTCTAGTGTAAATAAATGTAAATAAATGCATCCTGTAGCATAAGATGGAAACTTTTCTCTTTTTTATTTAAAAATAGGTGGGTGAAGGGCTAAAAAATAATGAGGTTGGCAACATCCCAACAGCTATTTGTTATTGTGACATACCTGCTAAGGTCCCAAATCATTATCCTTCTATCACTAGCAGAAGATGCCAATACAGTTTCATGATTAGGGCTCCATTCTACCTGGAATACCTCCTCTCTGTTTAAGAAACACAGCACAGTGAGAGTTTAACTCCAAACAAAAAATAGATAATTTAGCATCATTACCTGAACACCCAAAAAAAAAACAAGTGTATGAACAAAGATTTTAAGATATTTAGAAAAGACAAACAATAGTTCGGAATAAATCAGTATTGGACAAATTCCATCTCTGATAATCTGATCCCCATACCATTTCTTCAATGAAACGTGAACATCAGTGGCTTCTCATACTGTTGGATAAAGTTAGGCTCATATTTAAGTGAAGCAGTATGATTAGGAAATCATATCCTAGTGAAGGAGATTAAGAGGAGGTAAAAGTTGGCACTTCCCTGAACAATGACTGAAACACTTAAGGCAACAACTACTTAACTTCGATAGTAAAAGTAAGGCCATGAAAATTATAAGTAAATTATATGCCATAATATTCTGGTCAGTCACTCCAAACCAAGACAAAATAAAACGAGCTCAAAGACATCTGAGAACTAGAAAGGTAAAACATCACAGTGATAAAATATTGGCGTTAACAAACCATGGAGGCCCTGTTCAACATCCCCTGATTGAAGAAAGACCTCATAAGACATAAGCAATAACAAACCCACCCAACAAATCAAAATATGTGATTCCTGATATAAGAGACAAACATAACCTATCATGACTAACTTCTAAACATGCAAATCACTCCTCTCTGCAGCAATAGATGGAAGAGCTCCAGGCTAATTTGGACATGTCACTTAAACAGAATTGTAGTCTGGGCACCATTATGTTATCATGAAGCAAAGAGTCAACATGTATCCACAAGTAATCTCATGTCAGAATCACCAAATCACAGATCTGACAAGTGTACAAATAGGACGAACCACCCAACTGCGCAAGGAATTGACAACACCTCAAAACAGCAAATCCATGTCATACTGTGGCAAATACCTTGCTCCTTGCCTTTCTTTTACCTAGTTGAATGCCATGGGCTTATAAAGAGCACCACTGTCATAAGCTAAGCAATTGATGTGGGGTTGAAGTTGATTGTAACAAAAGCCTACTTCAAAACATTCAAAATCCCCTTCTCTATCCCATCTTTTGTTCTCCTTATAAAATTCACTCCACCAATTCTGGATTTTCAATCCTTGCAAAGTTGAATGAATTCCCTGTTTCTATCACTCAGACAGCTCTGCAACTAGTTATACGCTTTGCTCACAGATCACAGCTTTGTGTAGCCTAACCAAAAATCTGGTTTTAATTCCATGGGCCTAGTCAGTTCCTCGCAAAATTGAGTATGAGTCATTAGATGTTGCAAACAAGCCAGAGACAGCTGAGATCTGAAGTTCTGTTGCAAATAATGACAATAAAAAAAAAGTGAATACAGCAAAAAGTTCCTTCACGGCCATGGAGAAAGCCTTCTCTCATGGTTGCCTGTTTTGCCACATGACATGATCACATTGGGTCCAAATTTTGTGGACATATAAACCCTAGATCCCCTGTTCTGATGCCAAGTTTCAGCACAAACAGAGTTTGCCAAAAATAAGGCTTAGAGAAGTCCAGGAAATGGGAGATTGTATGATGCTGGTCGGAGAACAGTACACGTGCATGGACATACATGGTGATGCATGCCAATACATGTGCCCTATCCAGCCCGTCCCTTATCTATTCAAGGCTCCAGCTACATGGAAAAATAGGGGTCCTGTGTGTATAATCAAGCTGGTTACAACAGAGATTTGTAACCTCTTTCTTTTGCCCTTGGCCACATCACTTACAACTTCTTTTAAATAAAGTCATTTTTGTAATTTCATTCCCCCCACCCCCCTCTTCATTTCCTTGTTTCTAAATTGGACTCTCTATTCCACCTCCACCGGCAGCTTCAATGAGCCAAGGCTCTCCAACTGATTCTACATCGAAGATTCCCCTGGCTACGTCTCCGAAGCCCACCTTTTCCCCCAGCTGCAAGAGCAAAACCACTGGTTCTTCTCCATCTGCTTCAGCAAGAAGAACTGCTACATCATCAATGTCCCTAATGGCCATACATGATGCAGGCTAGATCCATTGGATGGGAATATTTTTTAGGGTTTATTTTAATTGGGAAAATCATTGTAATTTGATTTAATTTTATTTCTTTCTATAAAAAAGAGATGTATTTATCCTTTAGTTAGAGTTTTAGGCTAATTAGGAGTCTTCTTTAATTAGGAGTCTTCTTTAGTTAAGAGTCTTCTTTGATTATCATTTTTTATTTAGAATTTTTATTTAACAATTAATTAAATTGTAAAGTCTATTTATAGACCTTTTTATCAATGAAATGAGGATGGAGATTTGAGAAAATTTGGTTTTGGTTGCCCTACGGGCAGAGCACTTTCTGCTCTCCCTCTTTTCCTCTCTCTTGGTTGGGTCGTCTCTCTCACGGCCGGTTCCCTTCCCCATTGCTGTGGAAGTCATCCTCCCCCTACCAATCTGAGTAGGTTTTCTTTCTTACCCTCTGGTTTCCCTTCTCTCTCTTGGATCCTCTTTCCCTTTCTAATCCTCTGTTTCTTCCTCTTTTACTCTTAAAGTTTCTGTCCTGGATGGGAACATCAGTTCTAACAAAATACATAGAACTCTCTTATCAAGACTCTTTTACCCTTCAAATTCTGAGCATGAGTTCCTTGGCTCTAGACGACTCAAGCCTTGAAGTTTCAGTCCCATCAGATTACCATACTGTGAGTACAGACCAAACTTCATACCTGTACATGTGTTGACCGTCAGATCAAGTTTCAACTATTATGTATCTTGGGTGGGCTCATAGCAGACCCGATGGGGTTTCTCTCGACCCGGGTCCGCATCACTACATCCGTACATTTATAGTCTACAACAACTACGATGCAGAGCTGCATTCCCCAAGCTCCGTCAAAAGCACCCTCATCTTTAGCTGGTCCATTCCATGCCCGGGGTATCTCTTCACCTTCGTTGCCAATGACGACCACAAAATTGTTACCACCGGTTGATGATGAAGCCCTAAGTGTTGAGGCTCCAGGATATATTTCAGGATGTGGATCAAAACTCCTTCCCTTAAGGGAAGGACAGGCAGTAAAAGTGAAGGGGATTGAAAGGAATGGAGAGCCTGGATAGCGAATCCGAATAGAAGTGTGACTCAGTTTTGGAAACAACATAATCCTAAGTTGCTTGTCTTTCTCCATCCTTTCTACCCTTTCTTGGCTATGAAAAAGGGAAGAGATTTGATATAATCAGGGAAGAGCCGAGAAGGTTTTTGCTAAGCTTGAGTACCTTGAGTTTGAATGTGTATAGTGCCACATGACTCATAAGTTGTGAGAAATATAAACTCAAGTCTTCTTCTCCAAACAAATCTCCCAATTCAGCTTGAATCCTCTAACTCTCTAACCTTCATTAGGAATCAGCAATCAAGGCCCAATGGCAAAGTTGGTGTAGATGCTTCATTCAGATATTTCGCCTGGAGTGGAGTAATAAATGCCATTTTATCTCATCCTTGACGATCTTTATCATTTATAGTTGTCAAGGCGCCAAGGTGACCCAAGGCGTTGGAGGGGTGCTTGGGTGCCTAAGCATACATGGGCGTACACAAGGTGTTCTCAAGGCGTTGTAAGAATACATCTTCCATAAGAGGATTTATACAAAAGGAAGAAGGTTAGAGCATTGATTTGTATTGTTTTAATACATATGCATGATTCATCGCATTATGGTGTATGTATGTACTTTATACATCCAATAAAAATGCTACAAATGGCATCAATAAAAAAAAATGACATAATAAGGCGACCAACCACCCAAGGGGTGAAAATACGAGATGCATTGACAACTATGTCATCATTGCCCTCTTTTTCGTTCCTTTTGTTTGTGTCCGGGGAGTTCTATGTTTTTTTTCCTCTTAAGGCTTATCTAGGGGCCGGCTTCCAGTTCCTCTTCTTTCTTTTGCTACTTAGGGTTCCTGGCAATGAAATGGACGATAAATTTAGAAAGATTTCACAAGAACAATGCATAGACCATGACGACGAAGAAGAAATGTTTGCTGCTTTCAAGCTGCTCTCGAGCTACTGAAATATGAGAAAAACTCTGAATGCATCCTCAAAAGATGTCGTGCTGCTTTTCTCCCTTGAACTCTACCCTATACCGCATTGCTTTCTCCACTGCAGTCTCCAAACGGTCCTAATACACATAAATAAGCCACTCGTGGGAAAAACCGTCCACTCCACTACCAAAGGCGTACAGGCTGCCGTTAATACGTCATGAAGGATGTAACTGACCTTGCCACTTGCACCACCACTACCCAACGGTTGGCAGATGACCATACTTCAAAGACTGACCCTAACCACTTGATGCAGTCCAAGGACCAGCCAGTAGTGGACCAGCCCAAGGAACCGTCAACATGGGCCTAGCCCACACTGTTCACATGAACATTGTTCACAACAGCAGTAGTTAGGACTCTTTTGATTAGTTTCTTAATTTTTAGTTTACTTATTTCCATTGTTTAATTTCCTAAAAATTAGGCTAATTAGTTTAGAAATCTTAGTTGCTTGAAGACTAAGACTTGCCTAAAATCTAGTTTCTTAATTCCAGTTTTTAGAGACTTTCCTATTTCTATGTTTTATAAACTTCCTAAGTTATAAAGGAGATTTAGTTTTTTCAAGTTTAGTTCTTTCCTATTTTATTTATAATGTTTCAAATCTATAAATAAAGGACTAAGGCTGGCGGTAGCTAGAGAGACTTCTCTAGAAAAATTAAGAAAGCAAACTCCTATTTTTCTGGTTGGGTCCCACGGTTGTGAGACTCAACCACTTATTTTCCCTTATTCTTTGAAGTTCTAATTTTGGTTTTGATTCCCAAACAACCCACTCTAGCTGGCAGCATTACTTTACTTCATATTCAAATACTTCCTTTGCTGATTTGGCTCAAAACATTACACATCAGTTGAAACCAACACTAAAGCTGGGCGGTACCAGGTCCAGCAGATTTGCGAGATCTATAGCTACTTCAATTCTCCTTGGATCGTCCACAAATTTAGAAGGGTGTTCACAATTGTTACAAAGAACATCTACACCAAGTTTCACCTAATTCTGACAGTCAGATTTCAAGATAAGTGGTTTTCTTCGTTACTTTTTACTGCAGATTTTGTGTTTGGACTGAAAAGAGATCCTATAGCATCAGAGTAGTCTCCCCGAACCCTGAGTTTGGCGAGTTTTATGCTTTCCAAGTTGTCATTTCCAGACCAGGTCGCACCCCAGAGGATCGTTTCAGATTCTAGCGGCAATAGATCTGAATCAAAATCCTTCGAATTTATCCGTTTCTACTTGATGAACTGAAAACCCACCCGACCTCATCCGAAATGAGCATAAACAAAACCAAAAACAATAAAATAGAGGCTGCCCCACATGTTGCAAAATTACATCATTAAAGCCTAATTACATCATTAGAGCCTTCATTATAGCACCACATCATTGTATGATGGAGAAAGAATTTGAAACCTTATCTAAACTCCTAGGAAAACTTGAAGCATGATATCTTACAACGCATGCAAAGATAATGATATCAAGATGTTTAAGGCTAAAAAAATCTTGAAGAAAACCCCATAATTGCAAAAACTTTCACTAAGATAGTAGTTTTTATATCCATTGAGAAAATAGTTATAGCTAATCATTTATATTAAAGATGTAAAAAGAAGAAAAAATGAGATAAAAGGCATACGTGTGACCGGAAAAACTATGCAATTCTGTCGTTAGCTTCCGTAGATCGAACAGATTAATAGTTGTATCTGAAGATGCTGTAGCCAGAATCCACTCATTAAATGGATTGAAAGATAGATAATTCACCTAGGACAAGAGAAGAACTTGTTAGTTGAGGTGATTTCGTAAACAGACAAACATAAGATCTTCTTTTTGAAGAAAAAGGGGAGGGAAGGGAGAGAGCACAACCCATTTAAAACAAAGTATTAAGTGTAGGATTTGCATCAAGCAAAAGACAGCTCAAATATATAAAGTAATGCCACACTTTTATCTTTTCTTAGTAGGGACTAAGACTATTGACCATTGTAATCTAGCATCCATCTAGTATTCTAACTGGCCCATGCAAGAACTTGATCAAGTTTTATACTAGCAACTTTGAAGGTACAGCCAGTGAACACAAATATAGGAATCATTTATCAACAAGAAAGATCAGTAAAAGAGGAACTAAAGAATAGGCACACAAACAAATCTAATCCAAACATTAGAAAATTAGAAAAACTCAAATACATAATTATATAGGACAGAATTAAGAAATAGGAATATAATTACATATGCAATAACTAGAAAAGGAACAGGATCATCTCTGGCAACCAAAGGTACAATTCTAGGATATAATTGTGGAAACAACTATTACACTTCTTTCAATATGATGAATGTAATCAGTGGTGGTATCACATAGTCTCATTAAATTGCTAACATTTTTCCAGTGAATGTAAACAAACAATGTAACCACTCTGCATTTCAGCTTCCCCACTAGCTTCCTACCAACATCATTTAAGCATGTGTAATTCAAATCACCTCTGCCCAAGGCTAATAGCTCTCTATTATCTTTTTGAATCTTTTTGAATGCTGGTTAATCCAAAGAAGTGACACTCTATACAGATTACTAAAATTAGTCGAGGATTGATTCACCTCTTTCTCATGAGCAAGAATTGAATGTTGTGGCTTATTTGATACTGATGAGCGCAAGTCCCAAATCAGCAATCGCCTATCATCCCCAACAGATCCAAATAAATTTTCATTCTTAGAATGCCACGATACATGTTCCACAATATCCTCATGAACCTGGACCAACATTAAAAAACGCCATGCAATGAGAGGCCAAATCTGTCAGTAAATTGTAATAAATATAACATACAGAAGTGGTAGAATCAGAACAGCACCAAATTACCTCGTATACATGGATAGGGTCGAGCGCTTTATCTTGGGGCAAAGCAGATATATCCCACAAGCATATTCTGAAATCATTGGAACCACTGAGAAGGTAACCCTGTTTGAAAGGGCTCCATGATAAACCGTACCCTTCTTTATCATGGCCCCTCAACCGCAAATCTGGACAGCAAGGACCGCCCTGATATTTCAAAGGGTGCTTGGTGGTATCAAAAACATAGACCTCAGAACCGTTAGTCTTGGCAGCAATGACAGAAGGATTTTGGGGCATGTATCGAGTCCGATTAACTTCTCCATCAACATGTATCTCCTGTGCTATCTCCACCTGCATAATAACCAACAAAGAACCAAATAAGTTTATCTCATCTTTTTACCCATCAGCTGGTAATTTCATCGAACAGGTTGTGTTCAAATAACCGTAACAGATAAATCAATACGGAAGAGGAGATAGAGACACTAACCCTAGGAATGGTAGAGGGATCAGAGGGAGAGGGTTCGACGATACTGTTGTGTTGGGAGTTGATGGTGGTGGAAGTAAGAGGAAGTGGGTAGTGTACATCGGCGATCATGAGGAAGTTAGGGGCATCGTCGGACGTGTGGGTCCCGAGGGTGAGTCTGTTGACGCCGAAGGATGATGTTGTATCGGAGGAGGAGGAGGTGGTCTGGGCGGATGACGGAGTAGGGAGCCATTGGACAGTGAGTGAAGGCCATTCGAGGGCGTGGGAGATCACAAAATCGTATAAGAATGGTGTGTTCTTCTTCCACACTGAGTACTCCTCCGCCAACTGCTCCTCTCCCATCTCTTGTTCTTCCCCCGTCTCTTTCGCGCTCTCTCTCTCTCTCTCTCTTTCTCTTTCTCTTTCGCGCTCTCTCTCTCTCCACCTTTCTTCTTACTCTTCTCCCGCCAGAACGTCGTTACGCGCTAATTCTTAAACCACTCCCGAGTTCCCGCCAAAACCCCATGACCCTTTAGCATTTATAGAAATCCTCTCCCGCTTAATTTAGGCACGAGAGTTGACGACCCGAATGGATGGCTGCCACTGGCTTTTGGGTGAGGATCCACATCTTCTCTCACCTGAGTTTGGATAGGAGGGTTGGCGGCCCTAATGGATGGCTGCCACTTGACTCTCGGGTGAATCCAAGCCCTCCATCCGAGCCGACATCCCAGTCGACAAGCTGAGCTGACAGGGGTGTCAGCTCGAATAGAGGGCTCGGATTCACTTGAGAGCCAGGTAGCTGTCATCCATCCGAACCACCAACTTTCCTGCCCAAACTCAGACGGTAGAGGATTTCTATACGGATGTGGATCCCTTTGGCATTTGGTAGATTGGGATAGCGTTTTAAAGGACCGTTGGACCGAACGATCCAAATGCGGTCCTCCCCAAGGTTTCTGTTCCAAGTATTGGCCACAGTATCACTAGTTATCCAACAGATCCGATACCCAGTACGGCACCAATAGCAATAATGGTAGCTATCGTGGCCGATACTGATTAAAAAATAAATAGAAATATAAAGAATAATCATGTATCAGATCCAGATCGACCATGGACAAAAAAGGAATTGTATCCATTGATTCGATACCGATTACTAAAACCATAGTCCGGCCATTCTAATTGTCGGCCGTTCTTCCAAAACCTTGGATCGGAATATTCTAATAAAATTTTCATTGGATTGTCGGATCTGATGGTCCAATTATTAGCATTAAAATCATATGGCAAAAGTTTTCAATGAACTCAAAATTGCTCATCTGAAATATCTCAAGTACCCTTCCAGCCTTCCCTGTATAAGAGGACAATGGGGGAAATCTCCGGTGTGCGAACCTTTTTCCAATATTATCAAATTTACAACTGGGGAAAGGTTCTTTGGTCCAAATTTCAAATAAATCAAAAGCGCGGGACATGAAGCAGCAATTACGGAAATTTGTATACAGAGAGGTCCGAATTTGTGCACTTTTGAAGGTGGATGACTCAAATTGATTGATTAATCGAGGGATTAGAAAAGTTTTTTTTTCTTTTTTTTTTAAGCCTGAATTTTGGACCCTTTTTTTAAGGGCGAAATGATTTGTAACCAAGACGGTTACAACATAAGTTGCAACTTCCCTTTTATGGTTTTCTGTCGATATGATTACAACTACATATTGTAACCAGGACTTATCATTGTTAGATTTGTAACCCTAAATGAAATAGCAAAACTACTCAGGTATATTGAGGTTTTCATGATGGCCCAATGAATGTGTTGCAATGGAATCGATTACAATAAACCTTGTAACTTACATTGAGATGAACCCCTCTTTTACATCCACTACACAAGCAATGCTCTTTGTACATTAGAGATTAAATTGTCATTTCACTTGGAATGTAAAGTTGGATATCAAAGTAATTTTATTATCATCGTAGCAGAGAGAGGCCGTATATTTATAATGGGGCTGGTTGGAAATTACTGGTCGCAATCAGCCAGGACTTCGGGAAAGAGGTCGGAAACGGTGGCAAAATGAAGCACTAAAGCTCTCTTTGGGTTTTTGGTATAGTTTATATTCATGTTTTTGAATTATTTATTATAAATTATTTATGAGAATAAATCACGAGTCATAAATAATAATCATTTAATACCATTAAACATAAAAAAGTAATAATATATTAACACCATAATGATAAACATCTTCTAACATATTTGTAGATTTTAGATTATATCAATTTATTTTAAATAAATACCATAATCATATCAAATTACATATGTCATAATGTATTTTATAATTAATTCTATAATACATACGAAAGAGAGCCTAAGTTACAAAAGAAACTTGTTGTAACATGAAACAAGATAGAATAGACAGGCAATGCGAAAAACCTTTCAAAAATGACTGTTACTAGCCAAAACTCAAAGGAAATGGGTTGAATAGACCGGCAATGGGAGAAACCGTTTGATTGCTTATGGGGCCCAACACAAATTTATTTTGTGTTATTTTACACATTACAATTGGACATTTATATATCTATTTTATTATGTAGCATGTGACATATTTTGTGGCGTATGAAATTGTTCAATTGGTATCATTGTTATTGCTCTACTGAATTAGTAGACCATTATTTTTGTGGATGATTATTAGAATGAGTTACTATATAGTTCTTATAAGCTTAACTGCATCCATTATGATGCATTATATGCTTACGAGTGTATTGATTGGACCGTGATAGACAAGAGTGGTGCAATTCAAAATTGTTCATACTATAAACATGGGGACTATTCTTTCGATAGTCAATGAGCATAACGTCTTCCAATGACTTGACAATTATCGAGTGTACATGTATCTTCAAACTGTCTATTTGAAGAATTTTATCATGACTTGTTTTGTATCAAAATGTTTTTATTACCCTTTTTTTTGTTTGTTTTGTGATATGATTTGGTTTTTATGAAAATGGTAGTTTTGTATTTCTGGTCTTTATTTGTTTTTTAGAGGTATTTTTGGTAATTGTCAATGTAAATCAAACGTATTATGGATATGAATATTAAAAGGTTAGCATGTCACTTAGAATTAAATTTTAATGCTCTCCATCATATATATATATTCAATAAAATATTAACTTAATAAACTTTTATCGGTATATTATCAAGCTGGTTCGATTTGATCCTATTATTCCGGTTTGGTTTGGACTTATAAATTAATCTGATTTGATTTTAATTATTCATTAATTTATAAAATCACAATTTAAATTATCATTTAATAAGGTTCGGTTTAGATTTATGCTGATTTGGTTTGGATCCAATCATAATCCATGGTCTCAAGTTTCAAACTAAAGGTGTCAAATCTGGGCCAGGCCTCCATAAATTTGACCGAATTGGTCTGATATAATCTGAACCCAGCCTAGACAGAACCCTTAATGGACAGGTTTCAGATTGGGTTTGGTAAAACCCAATATTTCAGCCTAAATCAAAATCGGACCAGACTGGCTCGTTAAGAAGCCCAAGCTAGCTCGAAGCGATTCTTTTTACTACTCAAATAATAACCAACTAACTAAAGATCTAAAAATTTTAACCAGATAAATGTAAATATGTAATTCATTATCCATGCTTAGATGCCCCTAAAATCTATCAAAACTCAACCGATTACAATTGTAATAAGTATGAATAAAAAACGCCACAAAAATTATCATCGTGCTAAATAGCTACATGCGAAGGTAGTTCGATAAGCCTGATAAACCCAGCTTGGATCGAACTAGTCAGAAATCAGCCCGACAACAACCCAACACCGGATCGCCTCGTTAATTATTGTGTCCAATGCAGCCCACCTTAGCCCGAACCCTTAATGGACGGATTTCACGTTAGATTTGTAAAGTCCGATACAGTTTCAATCCAGATCGAAACCGGACCAGACCGGCCCGTTGACACCCTTAGTATTCTCAACTCTCAACCACCATGTTCCTACATGTAAAATTATAATAAAAAATAAATAAAAATATTTTAAACCACTACTAGCCATTCAGTGTGCAACAGCCAATTTTTTTCAAGGAGAAATCAATCCTAAATTTTCATTTTCAGATTAAGCTATAGATTTTTGCATAAAATATATTGGTTGTTGCACTATGGTAGGGAATAAATGTCCGGAATAATTTGATACTATGGTAGGATGGGTAAGCTATGAAGCCAACCTGGTGGTACTAAACATTTCTCTTCTTTGTCTTGGTTTACTGTAAAATCAAGGACGGTAAGATAGAAGACTACATTGGTGAAGATCCTCATTCTCCAAAAGAAAGTAGAGTTTTCACATTCCTTCTTATGTTTCTCCTTTCGCTTGGAGACACATAGGAAAGTTCTTATACCACGTTGAAGCATGATCAAAGCCGATGATCGTAAGCTATGTCCTCCATCACGATCTCGAATGAAACTATCCATGGAATCGTGCGCCGTGTGAAACGTAGATCATCGCCGTTCTTAACCGAGACTCAGGTTAAGCTCCGTCTCGGAACCTTGTGGGGTTAGGAGTAAAGCATCCCGAGGTTGGCGCATCTCGTTGGGCGTGGAGAAGCATTGGGAACCCCAATTTCTTTCTTCGGAGCAAGTAAAGGTGCGCTTCGTATCTCCTGAGATAGGCAAAAGTCACTGTAAGAGGTATATTGCCCGACGGAGCCTACAGGTGTATTGAAGTAGGGGATGAAGGCCATCAGGCCTTCCGGCAGAGATTGTTTTTTTAAAATAGTCGTTAACGAAGCGAGCGAGGACTGCCTTGGGGAAGGGGGTTGGGGGTGGGGGGGGTGTTATACAATATTTCAACTTATTCAATTTCATGAAATTTATCACATGTATCCACCTGAACAATGCTTGGATGCCTTTCCTGTCACGTGAATTGAATAGGTAAGGTAACTAGCAAACCCATAGGTGATGTAATCACCGATTTGTTGGATCCACCTCCTCTCCTCTCAGAAGTTCGGGAGGAGGGGCAGTAACCCAGCTAGATGGCTGACACTTGGGGCTCGGGTGAATCTGAGTCCTCCGTCCTAGCCGACGAGCCAAGCCTAAAAGGAGGTGTCTGCTAGGATGAAGGGCTCGGATTTATTTGAGTCTCAGGTGTCGACCATCCAATGAGGGTGCCACCACTCCTCCCGAACCTCTGGGAGGAGAGGATTTGAATACCCAATTTGTTAGTTTAGTTAATTATGGTATGGGAGAATGGTTTCTGATTTTATCACTGATTGTAATCCCAATCTGACAGTGAAACGGAAACCGATTGGGATATTGGTTACTGGGTTTGAATTATCCAGGCCAGTTCCATTTTGATAACGCTTGTCCAAAGAGTCAAATGGCAACATGGTAGGAACATCTTTCCATAAGCCACCCGTCATGATAGTAGAGGTACTTATTTACAAATTTTATATTATAAATACGTTTGTATACCTATATTGTAAAGGACAAACATATTTATAATATAAAATTTTATATTATAAATACGTTATAACCGTGCAGGCTTGCATGATAGACTACCTACTAACTTTGGGCACTAAGGACTTTCATTTGAAAGTTTCAGCATGTGGTTATAACTTCCAAATGGAAGTCCCTAGTGCCCAAAGTTAGTAGATGGTCTAGGGCACCTTCTGGTCATAACTTGAATTCTAGACCAATTTTTATCTATTATTGTGTTCTATGATGCTTTGAATTTTTTTTATTTTTGGTGCTTTGAATTTTTTTTTTTTTGGGTATTGCAGGAGCTTCCCCGTAATAGTGTAGGATTTCTAAATCTGATTTGTAATTTCTTTTCAGTGTGCTATCCATTTCAGATTTTGTGTAACACCTAGCACAATTGCAATGTCCAAAACCTCATGGTCACTATTATCATCATACACTCCTCTCTCTGCTTTTTTTTTTTATTATAAAAAAAACCAATATAATTCTGTTTATTTTCTAATAAAGTTGTGAATGGTTACATAATAAATCACAATTAAAACTTGTGTCTTAAAATTATATGAAAACATCCTCTTCAAAATGGGTAAACATGCCTTCAAAACGCCAAATGATCGTCTACCTAAACGACAACACTTGAAAGTCCTCTCGTGGCTATGTTTTTGTAATTTAAAATTTTACCACAGTAATAATATATTCAAAAACTCATAATGGATAAGTAAATAAGTTGGACATGGTATGTGTAAAGTTAATACCATAAGCATTCCAATTCTCACTTAGTAAGTAACAAGTTTGATTAATGGGTTCAATTGAACCAATATTGGGCTGATTCGATTTCCTACATATATATTTAGTAAAGAAAATGGCTTAATGGGTTCTTATTGCTCCATTAGCAGGTTGGTTCGATTTTGGTTTTAGTTTGGATCTTTTGGTTTGGTTCGGGCTTATCACTCGGTTAGGTCAGGTTTCAATTTTTCACTGGACTCCAAAAAACACAACCTAATTAAGGTTCGATAATGTTCAGTTTCGATTCGATCCAGACCGAATTAGGCTGGTTCAGTTTGGACTTGAGAGGTTTAAGGGATTTCTTGAATGGGCTGATATAATCAAGCAAGATTGGATTCTTAATAATTGTGAACTGAAAGCAACATTTCGTTTGAAAATTTCTTGAATTGAGCTGATATATGTTGATTTGGACACTATATTTAAAAATAACTATGGATTTTTTTTAATTAATAAGAATAAATGTGGTTCTAAGTAAGATGTAAAATTATAGTTGAAAATTCGGATTCGATTCCTATATATATCAGTTTAGAGGTATCTCCGGTCATTGTTTTAGGTATCTTAATTGAATTGGACTATCCATATCGGTTTTGGGATTATTCAATACGAATACTTGACCGATAAAACAGCTTAGTGAGTCGGAGTGTGTATCAAATCTGATCGATACCTGTCTGATACTAGTCGATACCTCTATTTATACAAAAAAGACATGCCACATTTGAGATGATACAGATCAATATGGCCAATAAATTTATCCAGAGTAATTGATACTTGTTTGGATACCCATACGGATCGATTGATATGGCCAATGCGATCCAGATACTGGATACCTAAAATAATAGTTACATTTTTTTTTTGGTAATTGAGCACGGTTACGATTAAAAAAACGTTACGATTAAAAAAACCCTTACTTTAAGTACCTATGAGGTATTTCTTCCAAATTAATAAATCGTTAACGACAATGATCAATACCACAAACTAAGACTTTCATGCTGGTGGTTCAAAGAAAACTAGCATTTCTTAATAATAACAATTTATTAGTAGATGATGACATAGACAACTTAATTCCTTTATTTTCACATGTGAAAAACAAATCAAATTGAAATTTGGATCACTTGTATGTACTGTGTTTTTTATGAGATTTCATCGCTACTGAGATGTAGAATCCATCATTGGAATGTAGGACCCTTTGGATATTAATGGAGATGACAAACATCATATTCATATGCATTTCAAAGTTTAATTTCTATCATAATTTGCCCAATAAGATCGAAATTGAACCAACCCAATAATGGACCGATAAGATCCCATTAAACTAACATTTTATAAAATATGTATGTAGGAAATTAACACCGAAACTGAACCAGCCTGATAATGGCCCGATAAAATCCATTAATCCCACTTTTAATTATATATACCTATAGTATTCTGAAATCAAACCAATACGGATCGATAGTCTGACAATAAACCGAAACCAGTCCAACTCGTTAACAAGCGTATACAGTCCGTCCCAGTCTAAATCTCTTGTTGGACATGTTTGGGACTGTCTTTATTATTTTACATTTCACGTGATCCCGTAACCATTTTGCATTTTTCAAAATCTTTGAAAGAAAAGATGAATTCATAATAACATTTTCTCTTTTACCAAGTAGAACATCTGTTTTTTTTGTTTAGATTGAATTTTTGTTTTTCTCTTTGTACACTAAAGAGGAATGTCTTTTCTAATGATGTTGATAACAAAGAGAATACATTAAATTGTAGTTACAAAACCACCATAATAGTCTATGACTCCTCCAAAAGTAAAAGGACATTATTTTTTGTTTAGATTGGACTTTTGTTTTTCTCTTTGTACACCAAAAAGGGAATGTCGTTTCTATTTATGTTAATAATAGATAAAAGACATTAAATGAGGTTACAAAACCATCACAGTAGTCCGTGACTCCTTCAAAAGTAAAATGATTATTTTTTATTTAGATTGGACTTTTGTTTTTCTCTTTATACACTAAAAAAATAATGTCTTTTCTATTTATTGATAATAGAGAAAAAACATTAAAGTGTGGTTACAAAACCACCATAATAGTCCGTGACTCCTCCAAAAGTAAAAAGATATTATTTTTCTATTTAGATTGGCTTTTGTTTTTCTCTTTGTATACCAAAAAGGGAATGTCTTTTCTATTGATGTTGATAACAGTTGAAGACATTAAAGTGTGGTTACAAAACCACCACAATAGCCTATGACTCCTCTAAAAGTAAAAAAGATATTATTTTTTACTTATATTGAACTTTTTCTTTTCTCTTTGTATACCAAAAAGGGAATGTTTTTTCTATCGATGTTGATAACAGTGGAAAGACATTAAAATTTGACAAAATTACCACAATAGCCTGTGACTCCTCTAAAAGTAAAAAGATATTATTTTTTGTTTAGATTGAACTTTTACTTTTCTTTTTGTACATAAAAAAGGTAATGTTTTTTTTATTGATGTTGATAATAAAAAAAAAAGACATTAAAAATTAGTTACAAAATCAATACAATAGCCTATGACTCTTCCAAAAGTTAAAAGATATTATTTTTTTTTATTTAGAATGGACTTTTTTTTTTTTTTTTGTACGCCATAAAGAAATGTCTTTTCTATTGATATTAATAACAGAGAAAAAATATTAAAGTATGATTACAAAACCATCACAATAGCCCGTGACTCCTTCAAAAGTAAAAAGACATTATTTATTGTTTAGATTAAATTTTTATTTTTCTCTTTATATGCCAAAAAATGAAGGGAATGTTTTTTCTGATGTTGATAACAGAGAAATTTTTTTAAAATGTGGTTAGAAAATCACTACAATAGCCCGTGACTCTTCCAAAAGTAAACAGACATTATTTTTTGTTTAAATTTGACTTTTATTTTTTTCTTTTTACATAAAAAAGAGAATGTGTTTTCTATTGAGATTGATAACAGTGAAAAGACATTAAAGTGTAGTTACAAAACGACCATAATAGCCCGTGATTCTTCCAAAAGTAAAAAGACATTATTTTTTTTAGATTAGACTTTTACTTTTCTCTTCGTAAAACAAAAAGAGAATGTTTTTTCTATTAAAGTGTGGTTATAAAACAACCACAATAACCCATCACTCCACCAAAAATAAAAAGACATTATTTTTGTTTAGATTGAACTTTTGCTTCTCTTTATACCCAAAAAGAGAAATTTTTTTTATTGATGTTGATAACAGAGAAAATGCATTATACCGTGGTTACAAAACCATCACAATAGCTCATGACTCCTCCTAACCTAGATTGATAGATATTTGTACAATGCGAACCCCTAACAATCCTTTTAGCAACAAAAAAAAATTAAGTAATGCAATGGTTGCCTTCATTATCTTTTAGTCTTTCAATTGTAGGTTAGTACATTCATTCTTGCAAGTACAAGAGAAGAATGAGGTCGTTACCTACTGTGGATCAGTTAAAGCACTTAAAAATTCGGTTGACATTGTTGAATCCATCGTCCAAAGAAATTCATGTCAACTACAATGCTAATCTCAAAGCTCTATAAGAGGTACACTATCTGTATTTTTATTAATTTTTTTTTTTCTGATTTATTCTTTTCTTCTCCTTTTTTCTGCTTATTCTTACCTCCATTGTTTTTTTTACAGGTTTTTAAGGTAGTAAGAACAACAGGTTGCAGAGAAAGAGAGAAGAAAAAGATAATTGAGATGCAGATACGAAAAATTTCCTATAAATTTTCTCATCAACTCCCTTTACTCTGCATTTTCTTCTTTTTTGATAATTTTTTTTAACTTTTGCAGAAAGTCAGTAATTTTTCCTTTTGCATGAAATCTTTTACTTAAGAAAAAAAAGACAATAATTACAGATTGTCCTCTCTCTGTTGCTTTTTGATGAAATTTTTTATTTTTACAAAAAGACAATAACACGGTCATATCTTTCTACATATAAAAACTATTATAAATACTCATTGTTATTTCTTCGTCCCTCACAACAAATTTACTTATATCAATTCCATCCATCAAAATGGTTATTTAATCTTCCCCTAGAAATTCATTCCTCAACATACTATGGCCCTTTCCTCCCCTCGCCAAACTAGAAGATGAAGCAAGGAGGGAGATTGATATATAACTAATTGAGAAAGTATAGGACAATCCATTTATATTATGTCAAAATTCATAAAGTAGACAGATAAAGAAAATCTATGATTTGTTAAAAATTTATACATAAAGTACTTGAAATGCCTTTTTAGTATAGCCAAGCTACATCCAGGAGATGAAACACCTGTCATGATTTTGACCTAAAGTGTGACCATATTTTGAGATTGAGCTTATCGTAGCATATACATGTAACTGACGATTCAAACTTTATGTTTTTTCAGGATGCTTGCGAAGTAATGGATATCACTGCCAATAATCCTAACAGTACACTACAAGTTTGGTGATTCGAAACTGATCGAACTTACCTCACGATAAAGTGATTATCAGAACAGTAAAGTGGTTGCAAGATTCTGTTGATAGAAGTGTTTTGGAAGGACGAATTCTCTTTTTTTTTTATTTTTATTGAAACTGTTTTTTCAAGTGTTTTTTTTTTTGTAATAAAATTTTTTTACTTCTATTAAAAGACAATCACTACAAATTGTTCGCACTCTCTCTTTCTATGATGAATTTTTTTACAAAAAGACATCATTTTTTTCTGTAATGAAATTTTTTTACTTTTACAAAAAGACAATAACTACATACCCATCTTGATATCTTATAGCGCCTCAACCTCCGGCTTGGGTATTACACATTACACTAAACGTGACTAACACCCCACGTATATTATTTTCTTCTCTTTAAGAGATGATGTCATTGATCAAAATAGCTCTGATACCAACTGTAAAGCTTAATAATTAAAACAGATTTTTAAATTCATTGACCATTGATTTTAAGTATACATGGATGGCTCTGATACCAATTGTAAAACTAACCTAAGTTTATGGTTTTAAAAATAAATCATAATTAGTCACAAATTTCTTAAAACACAATAGGAATATGAACTAATAAATAAATAAGTATGTACCCATGTATTCATGATCGTCTTTTGTTTATGTTTGTCAAAGTCTTTTTACCAAGTTTTCAATTGTTAAATTATCAAGATTTTTCAAGTTTAAATGATTATTTTTTCTATAAAATCAAAAACTGTAGCAAATTTATATACAACTTGAACCAACTTAGAAACTTCAAAGCTCTATGGGAGGTACGTTATCTGTATTTTTTAATTTTTTTTATTTATTCTTTTCTTTTCCTTTCATCTAGTTATTCTTACTTCCGTTATTTCTTGTAGGTTTTTAAGATTGTAAAGAACAAAAAGTTGTCGAGGAGGAGAGAAGAAAAAGATAATTGAGATGTAGATATGAAATTTTTTTTACAAATTCTCTTATCGACTCTTTCTACTTCGTATTCTCTTTTTGTAATAAATTTTTTTTACTGTTACAAAAAATCAGTATTTTTCCTTTTGAACGAAACCTATTTATTTCTACAAAAAAAAAATAAATAAATAATTACAGACTGTCTTCCCTTTGTCGTTTTTATGATAAAATTTTTTACTTTTACAAAAAGACAATAACACGATCATATCTTTCTATATGAAAAATCTATTATAGATATCCATTGTTATTTCTTCGTCTCTCATTATCAGTCCACTTACTTATCTATCAGTCACTTCATCCTATCAATTTCATCCATCAAAATGCATGGTTATTCAATCTTCTTCTCGAAATTCATTTCTAAACATATCATGGTCCATTCCTCTTTTCACTAAACTGAAAGATGAAGCAAGGAGAGAGATTGATATTATAACTAATTGAGAAAGTGTAGGACAACCTATGATGTCAAAATCCATAAAGTAAATGGATATAAAAAATATCTGATTTGTTGAAAATTTATATATAAAGTACTTGGAATGTCTTTTTATTATAGGCGTGCTACGTCTATGAGCGGAAGCATCTGTAATGATTTTGGCTTAAAGTGGGACCCAATATTTCGAATTTGAGCTTATCGTAGCATATATATGTAACTGACGTTTCAAACTTTATGTTTTTTCAAGATACTTGTGAAACAATGGATATCTCTGTCGATAATTCTAATGGTATGAAATGATTACAATGTAAAATGAAATGGAGTCGCCACCTAGATAAGGTCTAGGACCTATTTATGATTTCTCATATGAGAAATACTAATGACTCATGTAATGGATTAAGGTTTATGGTCAAACTAAAGAAATAATGGGTAAGTGTCATGCTACAATTTGGGAAGGTGTTAGGCACCCAAATTGTCTAATCCGAAGATTAGTCTTCATATACTATCCGTTCCTATCCTAATTTAAATTACATGCAATGACTAAACAACTTTTAACAGGTACCAAACCTAGGTTCTAGATGTATTTCAATCTAGGAACAAACCATCAATATAATAGAAAGAAAAATTTAAATGTGATATAGATCAAAAATAAAATGATTGGATGACGGACCAATCAGCTAATTTCGGATAACAAGAGCACAACTCAACACGTTGACAGACAAAAATCATTTTTCAATTATTGAAGCGTAGTCCAAAATTCAAATGCAATGATTTTTTAAATTAACTATAGAGATGAAAGAAAATGAAAGTAAATTAAAAATAAATTAGTTTAGGATTGAACTTGAATGATATACACTCAAGCTACCTACGTATCTCAGGACAAACCCAAAAATCAAGCCTAACATAGTTTTCAACCGCTTGGGTTGATAAGATGGTAGATCCCTATAGCCACTAGTCAAGTTAATAGGTCATCTAAGTTTAGGATATTGAATAGACTCCTACAGTCACTAGTCAAACTGGTAGGCCGTCTATGTAAAATAATCGAATAAACTTCAACAGCCACTAGTCAAGCTGATAGACCGTCTATGTAAAACACATCGAATAGACTTCTAAAACCACTAGTCAAACTGGTAGACCGTCTATGTAAAGCACATCGAATAGACTTCTACAATCACTAGTCAAGCTGGTAGACCATCTATGTAAAGTAGGGTTTGAAGGGGACTTCCATGCGATGATGGAATGCTTGCCCAAGATTGAAAGGGACTTCCATGTGATGATGAAATATTTGTCCAAGATTGAAAGAGACTTCCATACGATGATAGAATATTTGTCCAAAGTTGAAAGGGACTTCCATACGATGATGGAATCTTTGTCTAAGAGTGAAAGGGACTTCCATGCGATGATGGAATGTTTGCCCAAAATTCTATGCAAAGATGGAGAATTGAAATGAAATTTGAAATTTGAAAACTTGAATTGAATTTGAAATTGAAATTGAAATTGGAACTTGAAATTGAAATTGAAATTGGAACTTGAAATTGAAATAGAAATTGAATTGAACTTGAAATTGAATTGAATTTGAATTGAAATTGAAATAGAAATTGAATTGAGTTTGAAATTGAAAATAGATTTGGAATTTAAATTGAAATTGAATTGAATTTGAAATTGGAAATAGATTTGGAATTTAAATTGAAATTGAAACCGAAATTGAATTGAAATTGAATTTTTGAAATTTGACTTTGAATTAGAAATTGACATTGAAATTGGAATAAAATTGGAATTGAAATTGAATTAAATTTTAATTTTCTTGAATTTTGAATTTTTGAAATTATGCTTGATGATTGAACAGTAAAATCTGAAAAAAAAACACCATTTTTGAAGCCAATGTGCTAAATATTATATAAAATATTTTATGATGCAAATTGGATTTAATTTTCTTTTGAAATTTGAATTTTTGAAACTATGCAGGATGATTGAAATAGTAAATTCGAAAAGAACACATTTTTAAATTAATGTACAAAATACATTATGATGCAAATTGAGTATTATTGCAACCCTCATTGCAATTGGACTGAGCTTGGGTGATGGATCCCCAGGCAGCTTACGTATCTCGGGTGAAATCCGAGAATCAAGTCCATACGTAGTCCGAAATGAATTACGAGCAAAAAATAAAAATAATTTTTATTTGTCAATATATGAGAGGGTAATCTCGATATTAGACAATAAGTATTGGTACCTCGCTTTGTTTTACATACATCCACACGTCTAAATTTATTTGCGCATCACAAGCGCGTGAGTTCGCATTACACGAGAATAATTATAAAATTTATAAGAAATTCCTATGGGATACATAAGTGGGGATTGGAAATCAAAACTATTAATACATTTCTTTTTCGTATTCGTGGGATACATTAAAGGGGTAGGGGACGTCCTATTCTATTTCGCCCGTCACTATGCTAGGGATGGCAAGTGCCGCATGCATATCGTGTTACCCACCCGCATCAAATAATTATGGGTGCACGATGGCCGAACCCATATACCATATAAAGTAAAGACATAGAGTTAAGGCGTTATCTGCTTGTGAGTAGAGGTGAACGCCAAGAGAGGAAATGATGTCGTGTGTTTTCACGACGTACTTGTATATGTGAAAGCCACCAACTTCAGCGAGTCCGATTTTTAGGGTTGCAATATTAAACTAGGAATGAACGAACCACAATGAAGGTAAATTTTACACAGTATCTTGCCATGTTTATCAGTATCTATTTCCATTATAGCATGACAACTATGTCCATATAAGATTAAAAAAATAGTACAAATATTAACTCAAAAATTTGTCTATCAATCTTCCAAACAACAATCAATGGAAAGAGAACTATGATGTCGATTCCGAATTTGCACACAACCTCAAGGAGTAAACTACTTATACCAAATCATAGGGCAATGAAATTACAATTATTGGAAACAATTTTTTTATTCCATAAAATAATAATAAAATATAAATCGATGAGCAATGAAATACAGATCCGAATAAGAAAATAAACAAAACAAATAAAAAATAAAATAAAATACCATTAGATAAGAACTAATAATCAGCCATTTATAAAGAGTGTCCTACAACAAAATCCAGCACAAGAGAGTGAAAAATAATCAAATCTAAATAAATCAAAAAATAAAAATCAGATTGTTTGATTAATACATGGAGTCTGTCAAGAGCAACTATTCCATAGGCTGGGGTTCAACATGAGGTTCGAAAGTGAAGAAGCTCTTGACCAGAGGTTTACAAGCATCCATATATTGACATCAACATATATATCATTATCCATATCTCAAACACATATACCGAATTCGATAGATGTTCAATACAACCATATCAAACTAATCACATTGAAGAAGAAAGAAAAGAAACAGAATAATTCGCTGCCAAGAAATAGAAGAAAACATAAACCAGACCGCCATGAGAAAATCAGATCTCATTATCGAAGGATCAAGAAACCGGTTGCTATGAGATGTTAAGGATAGACTCACCGGTGTCTGAGAAATTTAAAGAAATCATGTCGTAGAAGAAATAATGGATCAAGAACATGATTCGAAACATTTAAAAAAAATAAAATAAAACAAACCGAAACCAGATCAGAGATCCGTTTTTCCAAGATAAAGAAAATGAATTTAAACCTTATCAACACTCTAATTAAATCGTGCTTGAGAAGAGATCGATGGAGTGTTAAGCATGGCTCAAACACCTAATCAAAGAAAGAAGAAAAGAAAAAAAAATTAAACTAAATCAGATCTGAGATCTGTATTTTTTCCAAAATACTTGGGATTTCAAGCTTCGATTCACCATTGCATCACTGTCATTCCGTCGCCGTCGAACTAGATTTCAGAAACTCCCTTCAAGAACTTCAGAGGATCGTTGGAGAAGAGGAAGACCAGGTTTCTAAAAAACCAGATCGAAACAGCCATTAGAGTTCCTACCACCGCTGTTCTCGTCGCTTCAGATCGCCGTCGCCATCGCACTGCTGCCGTCGCCGTCGAACCCCACCATCGTCATCCCCTTCTTCTTCTTCTTCCTCAAACCCTTATTGTTTTGGATTCTCAAACCCCCCGCCCTTATTTTCGTTATGAACGCAGAGAGAAATGACTCTCTCTGCGTCCTTCCTCCTTTTTAACTTACTTGACTTAAACCCTCTTCGACGTGGGTTTGGAGTTTCATTCTCCAACCACGTAGACAACGATTGATTTTTTTTTTTTTTCATTATTTATTCATTATAATCATTATTATTTTTTACTTTATTTAAAATTAAAGTAAACAACTTAAATATTCAGAAAATTTTTTATCTGAATAGTAATTTTAATTTAATGATTATGATTATTTATTGGAATTTTATTTACTTTATTATTATTATATTTTTATTATCATACTTATTTTATTATTATTTTTACCTTGAGCTAAAAAAAATTAGTTTTTTTTTCGACAAATTTGAAGCGTCTACAAGTACACTATAGGTTTAGAGATTCAAAACTGATCAAACTTACCTTGCAATAAAGTGGTTGCCATGACAACAGTAAGGTGGTTGCAAGATTCAGTTGATGGAAGTGTGTTGGAAAGACAAATTTTTTTTATTTTTCTTATAGAACTGTTTTTTTTTTTTTGGTAATGAAATTCTTTTAATTTTACAAAAAAACAATAACTACAGATTGTTCGCACTCTCATCTTTTGTGATGAATTTTTTTTACTTTTACAAAAAGATCGCATTTTCTTCTGTAATGAAACTTTTTTACTTTTACAAAAAGACAATAACTACACACCGATCTTGGTATCTTATGGCACCTCACCCTTGAACTCGAGGTATTACATTGAATGTGATTAACGCCCTACACACATTCTTTTCTTCTTTTTAAGAGAGGATACTATTAGTCAAAATAGCTCTGATACCAACTGTAAAGTTTAATAATAAAAAAAGATTTTCATATTCATTGGCCATTGATTTTAAGTCTGCATAGATGGCTCTAATATCAACTGTAAAACTAAACTAAGCCTGTAGCTTCAAGAATAAACTATATGTAGTCACAACGTTTCTAAAACACAATTGAAATATGAACTAATAAATAAATAAGTGTGTACCTATGTGTTGAAGATCATCATTTGTTTATGTCTATTAAAGATTTATTATCGAATTTTTAATTGTTAAATTATCAATATTTCTGAAGTTTGATTGACTAATTTTTTTTCTACCTAATCAATAGCTGCATCAAACTTATATACAATTAAAAACCAAATTAGAAACTTCAAAGCTCTATGGAACGTATGCTATCTGTATTTTTATTAATTCTTTTTTTGATTTCTTCTTGTCTTCTCATTTCTTCTAGTTATTCTTACCTCTATTGCTTATTGTAGGTTTTTAATGTTATAAAGAACAAGAGATTGCAGAGAAATATGAGAAATGAAAAAGATAATTGAGATGCAGATATGAAAAATTCTCTACAAATTCTCTCATCAATTTTTTGTACGTCACAGTCTCTCTTTTTGTGATAATTTTTTTTTACTGTTACAAAAAGTCAGTATTTTCTCCTTTTGCATGAAACCTTTTTAGTTCTACAAAAAAAAAGAAAAAAAAGACAATAATTACAGACTGTCCTCCCTCTGTCGTTTTTGTGATGAAATTTTTTATTTTTATAAAAAGACAATAATACTGTCATATTTCTCTATATGGAAAATCTATTATAAATACCCATTGTTATTTCTTCATCCTTCACTACCAATTCATTTATTTATCTATCAGTTACTTTATTCTATCAATTTCATCCGTCAAAATGATCATTCAATATTTTTCTCAAAAAACATACCATGACCCATTCCTCTCCTCACCAAACTGGAAGATGAAGCAAGGAGAGAGATTGATATTAGAACTAATTTAGAAAATATAGGACAATCTATTTATATGATGTCAAAATTCATAAAGTAGACGGATAAAGAAAATTTTTGATTTTTTAAAAATTGATACATAAAGTATTTAGAATGCTTTTTAGTATAGGCATGCTATGTCCAGAAGATGAAGCACCTGTCATGATTTTGGCACAAGTAGACGGATACAGAAAATTTTTGATTTTTTAAAAATTTATACATAAAATGGGACCCAATATTTTGAATTTTAACTTATCGTAGCATATACATGTAACTGACGATTCAAACTTTATGTTTCTTTAGGATACTCGTGAAACAATGGATATCCCTGTCGGTAATCCTAACAGTACACTACAGGTTTAGAGATTTGAAACTAATCGAACATACCTCGAGATAAAGTGGTTGCGAAACCATTTTAAACTGTAAAAGAGAAACCATTATAAATACTCATTATTTATTTCTTCATCTCTCATTATACCAACTCAGGCACTTATTTATAATTCACTTCATTTTATTCATTTACATTTCACTTTATCTTTAATTCTATCAATTCCATCAAAATATCTACTCGTCAATCAGAACCAATATCTTTCCCCTGGGATTTATTCATGAACATAATTCTATATAAATATATGTTGCTTGTTGTTTTTTTTGTTAGAGTAGAATATTACTTACACCCCAACACATTTTCTTTCCTTCTCCTTAAGGGAGGAAATCATAGACCAAGATGGCTCTGATACTAATTATAAAGTTTAATTAAACAAAATAGGTTTTCACATTCAATGATCACTGATTTTAAGTCTACATATCTAACGCCCCGAACCCGAGGGTAGGGCACCATACGATACCAAAATCGAAAGGTTCGAAGAATACTATTGAAAATTATGTTTGAATTTTTTTATAAACAACTGTTCTTAACTTCCTACTATTCTTCTCAAAAAGTTAAAACATTTATATAAAATAACAACTCCCACTCTAAAATATTTATATATACAGTATACTTAACTATTTATAGAAAACATCTACTAATCTTAGAAGTTATTACATTTCTCAATATGTTACTCTCTCTCATTATCTCTGAAAATTTTGGAACTCATACTTGCCCTCCTTTGGCAATGATTGCTCCAGCTCAGCGTAAGTCTCTTATAATCTCCTCTGTCTCTGTTTCATCAAAGATGAAAGTGTGAGCTTACAACCCAATGAAGGATTCACACTCATCTAAGATTAAACATGTTTATAATAACAACATATACAATGGAACCAATGATATAAAATAACTTAGAAAAAGCAAGAGTATGTGATGATACAAGCTAACAACATTCGAAAACATAAATTTAAAATTTTATAAAATATCCTACACAAGCAGCATGTGATTATATGGATTAGAATTTCATTATATATCATACACTAGCAATATATGACGACATAAGTTGGGGCAACATGTGATGGTATACAAAAGTAACACACACATATTCATAATAATGTATAAACTATCATCAGACTTAATACTTGCTAATGTTTCTTTCTTAAGTATAGACTGTTTGTTGAACTTGAGTCGACACTTAGAGAGGGGTGAATCAGTGTATAAAAATTTTCCTTAACTTTTTACTGTTGCCCAGAGCTGATAGAGAATCAAATTGTCAACACACACACAAGCGTATGTAAATCTACCTTGCTATCATTCAGTGACCAAGTTTATCAGATTTGCACACTCATCCTGTAAATCATTCCACACACTTCGTAATATATATGAAAATAAATACACTTCACAACATAGGATATACGTGGTTCACCAACACAGTGTGTGATGGCTAGTGCATGGAGTAATGCCCAATGGGCTCCGCATATACTCAATACTTTACTTTTAGTATTTTACAAGACAAGAATATGAATCCAATGCTTTTTCAACTTAAAATCGAGAGGGCATAACAATGTCAGAATATCTATGTACCAGTGTTTAGCACATGCTGCACACACCACGTTTAATCCGCACACACGAAAAACAAATAATAGTAGTTTTTAGACTTATAACAACATCTTATAATTTTTCCTCACTAGTTAGGCATTCAACAACTTTCACCTGTGCCAGCATATAATATATTGAAAGTATAAACAAATGGGGAATTGAAAAAAACCTCACAAATAATGTTTTCGAATGACAGACAATATCTCTGAAGCTTGACATTACTCTCAAGAACTTTCAACAGTCTTCAATGATGGCAAAACTTGATTCACAAGGCATATCTTGCTTGTAGGGATCCATTCTCCTTCTCCCAACTTTAGAATCACTATTGATATACAATATCAGCTCTATCAACCTCTAATGGGCACTCTAAACTCCAATACTGAGCAATAAAGAGGTTGGTTGTGATTCCCATAGCCAAAAACCCTAGAAATCACTCTCTTTATAGTTTTTAGGCTATTTCCTTTTTTCCTTTCATTTTCACGACTCCTTATACCACACAATAGGTAGAGCATAAAAAAATATGAAAATTACAACTTGAACTGTCCGATTTGGAGCTTAGACGAAAAGGTTATGGCAATTTAAAGTTCGACCAACCAGAACATTCAAAAAGGCATCTTTTGGAGTCTTATCGTGCACTTGCGTCACACAGGATCGCCGCAACCTCTGACTTGATAGGATCTTTTCTGTCGACAGTCGGATATCCTTAAAAAGGCGGGAACGATAATAACCATTTGATCCGCACTTATCGCATTAAAGAGAATCGGGAGAGGATCTAGCCTTTCGATCTGCATCTTCTTGTCACTGTACATGTACCACATGGAATCAAGGAGCTGTTTAAATATGATGCAATCCACAGATTAAAAATGCCTCCGCCCAATTACATCACTCACGGGAGCATCAAGCTCCATCAGCCTAAATACACAATAGCCCACGTTTTTGTAAGGCGTCATATCAAAATCAAGGGTGCATGGCTCAATCTTAGCTGTCAATTTCGCATTTTCTCCTTTAGAACTTGACGAAAATGCCTTGAATAATCTTCATATGGACCTCTGTAACCAGTTTTTATCAAAACAAAACCTCTAGAACGTTTATCGGCCGATAAGTGCTTCTCTCTAGGCATGCACCAACTCCCTCTCTAGGATTTTTGTCGAATAGGTGGTGAGCGAGCAGCCATGCCATGTGTGTAAACACTTCAAATTTGTCGAGAAAATTAGATTAATTTTTTTAGCTCAAGATAAAAAAAATATATAAAATATATATAACAATAAATATATATAATAACCATAATAAATAAATAAATCAATTCATTCAAAAAGTGTCCACGTGGTTTGAAAAATGAATTCCAAACCCACGATAAATTAAATCAATTTGGAGAGGGGTATTTTTGGCAATACATTGTATGTATATATAAATAAATAAATAAAAATAAAATAAAAGATAAAATAATAAATAATAAATAAATAAAAATAAAAATAAAAAATAATATCAATATTCACGTGGTTGGAGAAGAAACTCCAACCATGTCATTCATAAATAAAAAAAAAAACAAACAAAAACGTAAAAAAAATATATAAATATGAAGGGAAAGAGAAACGCAAAAAGAATTTTTTTTTGAGAAGGAAGAAAACGACGGCGGACGGCGACCGGACATCAATGGCAGCGGCACGACAACGGCTGCAATGCGACGAACGATCTGAGACAACGAGAATGGCAGCGGTAAGAATCGTTTCGATCTGGTTTTTTGGAAACCAGATCTGAAATTTGGTCTCTGGTCTTCTCCTCTCCAACAATCCTTTGAAATTCTTGAGGAAGCTTTTGAAGTTTAGTTCGATGGTGATGCAAGCGGTGACGGGGACGGTGGTAATGCGATGGTTAGTGCGACGGTGATGGCAGATCTGGCGTGTTCATGTAGGGTTTGAAGGAAAAATCAAGAAAAGAAGAAAGAAGAGGAGCCGAAATCAAGAAGAAGAAGAAGTTGATGGCGGCGATCAGTATTATTCCAAAGGCCGATTGTTTCTCCGGTGAGGTGTTCTCAGATGATTTGAAGAAAAAAGAAAATCAAGAAAGTAGGAAGGGAGGTCTTCTTCTTGGTTCCCCGCGGACAGAAGCTCTCAGACGATTACTTACCACCGGAGATAGAGATATTAAAATAGGGATAAGGATACTCAAAAGTTTGGAGAAAGAGAGTGAGCAGCGGCTGTGATCAAGGTGTGGGTCTTAATTCTGCAGGATTTTTCATCGTCTTGTTGTTTGCCAGGTATGTTTTGTTTATTTGAATGCTCTCAAATTGTTGAAAATTTCTTTATAATGTTTGTAATTCTTCTCAACAGATATTATACTTATGGATGTGTCTTGTTATGATCTTCACACTAGCTATGCACGTTTCTTGATATATGTTATCATGATCTACTTGGTAGCCATATTGTATAATTTTTGCATTCTTTTCTTCTATTTCTGAATTCTCAGTTTATCAAATGCCTTTCCTAGATGTTATATAGCTCTCTATTTATTTTCTTAGATGTAGTTCTGTGTCCGAGAGATTTACTGTAGGGATCCTAGTTGTGTGTTGGTTTCATTTAATATCTTAATATTTTATATGGGTTTTATCGGAGAGCTTTTGGTCTCAAATTTTGTTTTATACGACTGTGGACTGCTCTACATGATCCTTCTGTTTTGTTTCTGTTGATATCTTTTGTCATATAGGTTTGCTACGGTAGTAGAGTTCTTTACATTGCTTAGCTGTTTTTATTTTTCTCCTATTTCTTAGCTTTTTATCTCCATGTGTAACTATGATGTTTTTTTAGAATTGTGTGTAAATTTCCATTTAAAATTTCTTGTAGTTTCCATTTAAATATTCATTAAGAGTTTCCTGCATTTGTTCACTCTTTATTATACACGTATGTGACTTTAGTCTTTCAAAGTTGCATAGTTAATTTAGTCTTTCAAAGTTGCATAGTTAATTGATTTCTTGTTACTGTTTAATCTAATGTTTGAAATAACCCATGTTGTGCTTTGTGGAGGTTTATTTTAATGCTGAGTTTGATCAATAATGTGTTTGGACTTAAAGTCTATTCAATGTTATTTAATTAAATCTTAATCCCATTTTTTTTTTCATTGGTTTGTTGTCACATTGTTTGGATTATTCCCATTCTTGATTGAACTTGGCCCAGTCTACAATTTTATATGGTTTAGCCCATTTGATTCCTTCATGATTCAAATTGATACTTATCATGATCCAACCCATGAGTCGTACTATGTTCCTTGTTCAAGTGCAGCCCATAATAGGTTTTCCTTGTTTAGCTCCAGCCCATTAGAGTCTAAGGGTGTTCCTTGTTTAGGTCCAGCCCATAAGAGTCTTAATAGGTTTCCTTGTTTTGGTCCAGCCCATGAGAATCTTAGTAGATTTCTTTGTTTAGAGGCCGGTTCACCATTACATTGTGTTTAGAGTTGGCCCTTAGTCAGTTATCATGTTTCACCTGCTTATCATCATCGTGGGCCAATTCAACCTTTCAGCTATCATCCATCACTGCAGTTCATGTTCGGCATACATCATGATTAGCATGCATAGGTTGATCAACCCCTTATCTGTTATCTTTACGTTTGTAATGCGTGAATTAATTAACTCATTCATTTTGTTGCTCCCTTGCTTGCTACAAGTGTTAGATCCATTTAATTTCATTCTCTGATCACTTGTCCATATGATTTCTATGCCTTGCTTCTATTTGTTGCATTCTCCTGTCATTTGTTGGGTGAGTATCCTGGATGGCAAGAAGTTGGATTCAGAGCTAGGACATAGAGACTTTCGTGAATCAATTGGCTCCAAAAAGCAGACTCGCTGAAGTTGGTATCTTTCATACAAACAAGTGCGGCGTTTAAAGCACGCAAGATCATTTTCTCTCTTGGCGTCCACCTCTACTCACAGGCAGGTAACGTTCTAACTCTATGTCCTAACTCTATGTCTTTACTTCCATCATTGCATGGAAGTCCCTTTTCAATCTAGGGCAAACATTCCATCATCGCATGGAAGTCCCTTTCAATCTTGGGCAAGCATTCCATCATCGCATGGAAGTCCCTTTCAAACCCTACTTTACATAGGCGGTCTACCAGCTTGATTAGTGGCTGTAGAAGTCTATTCGATGTGTCTTACATAGACGGTCTACCAGCTTGACCAGTGACTGTAGAAGTCTATTTGATGTATTTTACATAGACGGTCTACCAGCTTGACTAGTGGCTGTAGAAGTCTATTCGATGTGCTTTACATAGACGGTCAACCAGCTTGACTTGTGGTTGTAGAAGTCTATTTGATATGTTTTACATAGACGGCCTACCAGTTTGACTAGTGACTGTAGGAGTCTATTCAATATCATAAACCTAGATGACCTATTAGCTTGACAAGTGGCTATAGGGATCTACCATCTAATCAACCCAAGTGTTGAACTATGTTGGGCTTGATTCTTGGGTTTGTCTTGAGATATGTAGGTAGCTTGAGTGTTTACCATTCAAGTTCAGTCCTAAACTAATTTATTTTAATTTACTTTCATTACTTTCATTTCTTTCAAAAATCATTGCATCTGAACTTTGGACTACGCACAATAACTAAAAAATAATTTTTGTCTGTCAACATGTTGAGTGGTGCGCTTGTCATCCGAAATTGACTGATTGATCCGTCATTCAATCATTCTATTTTGATCTCTATCACATTTTAATTTTCTTATTGTTATATTGATGGCTTGCTCCTAGATTGAAATACATCTAGAACTTAGGTTTGGTGCCTGTTTAAAGTTGTTTAGCCATTGCCTGTAATTTAAATTAGGATAGAAAATGATAGTATATGAAGACTAATATTCAGATTAGGCAATTTGGGTACCTAACACCTTCCCAAATTGTAACATGACACTTACCCATTATTTCTTTGGTTTGACCATAAGCTTTAATCCATCACGAGAGTCATTAGTGTTTCTCATATGAGAAATCACATATAGGTCCTAGACCTTATCTAGGTGGCGACTCCATTTTTAATTTCATCATTTTTATCATTTCATGCAAATCACAAAACCAATCGTCCCTACAATGTGCAACAGTGGGCCTGCAGGCCTTGCTGCCTTGCAGGTCTGCTGTTGCTGCTGGCCATATGGCTGGCTACTGCAGGCTCTTGCTGCTATGGTCTTGACAAGGCAGCTGGCCTATGGCTGCTGCTATTGGCCTCGGCTATGTGGTTGGCTGCCATGGTGGCATGCCACCTCAGCACTTTGGGTCCCACCACATCATCTTCTCTCTCCTCTTTCTCTCTTCAATTTCTCATGCCACAACACAAGAACCACTACCATACTATCAGTTTCTGCCACATCACTAGTGGGGCCCTAAACAATCTCTCTCATCAAACTCAATCTAGAATCCCATTCAATTCACTACAAGCCTCTGCAAGCCTTCTCAATCACCCTATGGATATTGTAGAGCACTGTAGACCACACATATGAGGCTGCTTCATCTCTACCACTATACTGACATTATCTCTCCTACACACTCTCTCTCCTCATTTCTCTGACTGTGTGCACATCAACATTGCCACATCAGTCAAGTTACCAACAATGACAACACAAAGTCCAACACTGTTCTCATACTTAATATTTGCTAATGTTTCTTTCTTTTAATTCATTCTTATTTATTTATCTCTTATATCCCTTTGACTCAACAGATCGACCATTTCTTGCCTGTCATATTGGCTCAATGGATTACCCGTTTCTTGTCCTTCACTTTGACTTAATGGATTTATCGTTTCTTGTCTCTTGTCGAATCAACGGATTTACCATTTCTTGTCACTCAACGGATTTATCGTTTCCTGCCGTCTTCTTTAGCTCAATGAACCGTCTGTTTCTTGCCTCAATTACCTCATATTACATCACTTATTTCTTGAGTAGGATTACATGGTTTCATGACCTACCGTTGATACATTATCCATCCATTTGTATCATCACTAAGAGAGACTGAGAAACCAGAAAACCGTCCCCAGAAAAAGATAGCAAAAACTTGACAGCAATGACGTCGAATACTTCGAGCACTTTCGTAGTGGTTGATTCGACATTCGTCAGACCAGGACTAGCAGGAGGTATGTTAATCTCCTTTATGGCTTTCATTCATCTCATCAGTTCTTATTCTTAAATTAAGTAAAATTACTGCATAAGTTTGCTCATTTTTAACTTGGATCTTTGCATAAGCTGGTTCATTCTTAACTTAACTTAAATCTTTGCATAAGTTGGTAGTTGATGTAATAAAAACATAACCACATACTTTCATACATCACTGGCGATTTCTAAATATCTCAAGACATCAATAATTCACATAACATCACATTCAAGCATAAATGGATAAGTCCCCTTACCTAATTGGACTGACAATCTCTTTCTTGGATGGCTTTGAGCATTTCAACTATTCCTTCCCTTTTCTCTCTCCTCTGCTTGTTTCTGTTAAAAATGTACATATACGGTAAATTATTTCTATCTTATCTTGAAAAAATATTTTTTTCCTATTGTCTTGAAAAAGTTTACTCGCTACTTTGGTACTGCAAAATGACCAAAATGTTCTTTTCATTTATGCTGTATGTATTGTCTATCTCTCTCTTTTCTGCTATATGGAGCAGCTTGTTCAGTTCCCCCCCTCAGTTCTCTAGTCCCAATTTTTCTATAAAATCTTCTTAGAAATTATATTAACTGTCTTAAAAAAGTACTAATCTTACTGACACTGAGAAATGACTAAAAAGCCCTTCTCTTCTTCTCTTCTTGCTAAAAATATTAAGCTTTTGATGCTCTGGCAAAAACCAAGGGCATGGTCATTTCCAAAAGTTCCCTTTCTCCTATATTCTGTCATATGTAGTTTCTTATGACCTAGGGGGTAAAAAGGTTATTTCTTAAAATCCTATTTCTCTAATTCTTTCATATGAACAATCCTAAGTCTTACGGGTAAAATGTTCATTAGGAAATGTTCATTAGGTTTGTTGTCCTGTGTTTTGACAAACAAAACACATCAAGTTATGGTCTTGAACTTATAATATACATTCACATCCCTCACAACATTAGCTACTGTCCATTTATGCACCATATACCTGTTAACCTGCTGTCCAGTGTCTCGTACACTTTACTTAACCTTAGTCTCTAATTTCATGGTATATTCATCACATACAGTCTCTCTCTCTCTCTCTCTCTCTCTCTCTCTCTCTATATATATATATATATATATATATATATATATATATATATATATATAGTTTCATACAACTCATCTCTTATATTCCTAAAGATGCACTTAAACAGTACCTTACCCCTGTGTATCATTATCTGAACATAGTCTTCCATTTAAAATCATAGGAAAAGCCCATTGTTTAATGGGTCTTATAATATTGCTTTCATTACCCATTCCATTTACTACTTATTAAAATAAAATCCAGCTTATCTCGAGCTGATCTTCATTGCTTTTCTTTCTTTTTCCCTTGCTCTAAGGGATTACTTCGGTCAGCATACCAAGCTGGCCATGAGTTAATTTAAACTCAAACAAGTGCATACATAGGTCATTAAAATACAGTATAAATCCTAGGCATTACTATTGTACCTGAAATATCTTCATCATGTCCTAATTTAATTTTTGAAACCTGCAAAAGGTCATCTCTTGCATACCTCATTTCATTTCACTGCTTAAACTACCTTGCTGGTCCATCCATTTAGGCACTCCATTCGGAATTAAACTATGGTCCATCTAGTACATGGTTTCATTTGAGTCATTTGTACCCTCTGTTCTTCTTGGTATGAAATTGCTCCTTCCTCCTCGTCAATCAAAACTGGTAATTAGGTACCTCCTCCTTGTTGTAAAACTCTCACAGCAGTTCAGCTGCAACTCATTCTCAGTTCAGTTTTGCACTCCCACACTATCTTTCACTGAGTTTCCTTGCCTTGCTGCTAAACCTCTTATCCTTCTTGCTGATTCTGTTTCCCACTTTACTTTCCTCTGCTTTTTTTTTTCCTACTCATCATCATTTTTTTTTTGAACCGAAACTGTTGATGCTCCCTTGTGTCTTGAGTTGCAGCAACTGCTGCACACTCTCTCCTCCACCCTCTCACTCTAACTCCCTATTCAGCCTCACTCTTTCCTCTTCTACACTTTAGATTTCTTCAACTGTTCTTCTTGCTGCTGTACTTGCTAGAACTGAACATAGGCACTGCTGTTCCTCCTCCTTCAAATTTCTATTCCTTTTTTCATCCTTGCTGATATCCTCTCACAGCTTTCTCTACGTATGACTAAGAGGTTAAAGTGAACTGATGGTAGGTATCTCCACTATTATATACCCTCAATTAGAGGGCTAATTGTTTAGTTCAATTACTGATTTGCCCTCATAATGACTTAGGTAAGTATCACTAACATATAACTAACTTGGTACCCCTCATGAGTAATTACTAATAGTTTCCCCAACTTTTTCTTAATCCTCTCAAGGTCCTTGTGCCTTTAATTTCCTTTACAATTTAACCTTATAGCTGTATTTACAGGTGTTGTTGATTCATTAAACACTCAAATGACAGCTCAAACATGAGCTGTCTTCTTGCATGGAACCCACTTACATGGGTGGGTTAACCTGGTTTTGCTGGCTGGTCGTTGGGCCGGCCAGACCAGAACCGGGTTGGATCACCCATTGTTTTTTAAAAAAAAACCCATATCTCCTTCTCTCTTTCTTTCTCTCTCTCATCAAGTGGGGGCCACTTAACCCATTGACAATAAATAAAGATATTTTATGATATTTCATATAATAAAATAATATAATATATAATAATATACTAATACATATCATAGCATTTGCTATGAGTAAATTAATGATATACATCAATAGGCTATAAACTCACTTTGGGCTAGTATTTTATTAAAATGTCTTTTACTTCTCAACAACTTAAAAAAGTACTTGAAAAGATCTAGGATCTCTCTCACACACAATACTTCAGAAAACTGGGGTATTATATCATGAATGTCTCTGATACCAATTATAAGATTAAACTAAGTTTATGGGTTCAAGAAACAAACATTAATTAGTCATATAGAGTTATTCGAACACAATAGGACTAATCAATAAATAAGTATATACTCGTGTGTTGAAGATCGTTCTTTGTTTATGTCAATCCAAGTTTTGTTGCTAAATTTTTAATAGCCCTTAAAGTTTATTCTTTATTCTCTTTGTATATGGAAGTAAAGAGATAAATGAACAACTCGGATTGTAAAGATTCAAAACTTAGCATTTATAATACTATCTCAAACCCTAGTCCATCTCCACGGAAGACCAAATTGTTTATCTCTACACCGATGAACATGGCTAAACTAGTCACCAACCAATTAGTGTTATTTATGTTCATTGGTATTATTTCTGTCCATTGGTGTATTTAATATGATATGGGAATGTTGTATTTTAATTATAAATTTATGTACTATTATTTTATAGTACAAAATAAAGTTTCAATATAAAGCTATTTTTGGTTTTTCCTTTTTATAGTATGTGGTTTGAGAGGGAATTGAGGTGGAGCTAGTGAGGTTTGATCCCAAGACCTCAAGTTGACACAAGTATGGTTGGTGTCTTTTCTTAGTTCCACATGGGAAGTGAAAGAGGTTGTAGGGTATCTTATATATAGTTTTGGGAACTATAAGGGATAGGGTAATTTGGAGGGAAGTTTCCCTCCTCCCTTGTGTCCGGGTTGGTTTCGGGTTACTTTTCACATACGCGCGCCGAGTCGGTCGTGTCGTGTCATGGCGCAGTGCAGTGCAGTGCAGTGTGGGTCAACTCAAGATATATTTTTTAGAGTTGGATTATCTTTTAATTTATGTTGGGTTAGATGCGGTTCATTTCGCGACTTAACGGTCAGATTAGATTCAAATATTTCAAAACGTTAGATCATAGAGGTGCACCTGTTCAATAGGACAGATCCTTTGGTAAGGGCTGTGATCTAAACCATCAGATCAGGATCTAACGATTTGAGCCGTTGAAATGAAAGGACACACCTACTTGAAAGGGTGCTTAGAAAGGACATGTCCTACTCTATAAATAGGGTAATAGGAGCTCTCTATTGGGTTCGAAATTTGTATGAAACAAATGCTCTCTCTCTCTCTCTCTCTCTCCCCCCCCCTCTCTGATGACCAATACTATAATCGATTTTTTCCATCATCGATGTCTACATTTGCCTTAGTACCACTCCGAAGTACTCGAAGTGGCAGATTAGACTAGTGCAGGTCTAATACGGGAAGCCAAGAAGCTGCTTTATCTTGGAGCCAGATTTGTGTTAAAATCCGGTTGCATCATTGGGGGCAAATTTTGTCTTTAGAACAGTATCGCTTGTGATACGACTCAGCTTCAAAATTGTTTATTTATTGTATATAATGTAGTTTTCATCATCAGAATCATCATCGAAATAAGAAATTTCTTAAATTAAAGTACGACATTAAATTATTTTTGCAACAGAGAAATTTGAGAATCCGCATGGAAAAGGTCATCGAGTTTGCATATTTTTTTTAATACATTGATCATTTATTGAACAAGAGAATACAAACACATTGAGCCATCAAAAGGTGGTACACATTCCAATAACCATAAAAATAAATTGGGATCACAAAAGAACACTTACAAAGACAACAAAGTAAAATGCGATCAACTAAAAAGTAATAAAACAGCCGAAATATCAGGAAAAAAAATATCAATACACATGAACCAAAGAGAGGGATTTCCCAATCCGATTCAAACAGCCAGTAGAATGACCCCACAAAAAAGATAGGTCAACACCAAATCCCCAAGAAGAATCTGACAGAATTCAAAAGCACATTGTACAGGGATGACTGCTTATAAAGCAGCCACAGTAGCCTTATCGTCCCAACTCACTACTCCTCTTATTTCTGCGAAAAATGCATTCCACTCAATGAAAACCAGTACCACCATCCCAGGATTTATTCCCTAGCTAATTATATAGTTCCATGACCCCTCTCTAATCTTCTCGCTATCTAACTTGAGGTGGTAACAAATGTTCTGACTGATAGCGACGCATTGAAACAACCCATAATTTTATGGGAAAATCTATAGCTAAGTCGGACGAAGGAAGTCTCATGTCTGTTAGAGATATACACTGGTTTTTTGTGGCAAGGTTTTTCAGTCTAAGGATATTAAATGGTGAGGAGAAAACCGACAATGGTTTGGACCAGCAGTGAAAATAGGCGTTCAAAATTGAGCTTGTCGTGACACGCAAGAATTATACGCGAATCATTCCCTATCATTTTGAAGAGACTCGTGATGGAATGGATAATCCTGGTAGCCAGCCTGAGGGTAAGCTATAGATCTGGGGATTTAAAACTGATGGAACTTGCCTCGCGATAAGGTGGCTGGTGCAATAGTAATCTGATGGAATGTGTGTGGTTTAGGTTTCCTCTTCAATTTATCAATTGTGTATCTTTTGCAACTGAGATGTGCGTGTGTGTGTGTGTGTATATGTGTGTGTGTGTTTGTTTGTATGTGTTTTTGGCATTGTACATAAATATACATTGGTCGTTTTGCCATTTTGTTAAATTGAAAAAAAATGGAACCCCGCCACACACACACACACACACACACACACACACACTTTCTTCTATTCTCCTGAAGAGATTATGTCATTGGCCCGGATGGTTCTTAGACTAACTGTAATGTTTAATTAGTCAAAACAGGTTTTCTCATTCAATGACTGTGGATTCTAGGTCTACATGGTTTTTATATTTTGACGGACAACATAATGGCAGGTTTTTTGACAAACGAAAGCTATGCTAGTGAAATGTAAGGTAGGGTTGTCAATTTTAGGTTTGCAGAGTGTAGCTTGACTGTGCCCGATTGATTATGGACCAAGATTGGCCGTCCTATTATAAAATGGGCGTTCAAGGTGTAAAGGTATAGCTTGACCGAATTAACTAAAAGAATCGAATATACCTTTAAACCAAACTAAATCTTGGTTTAAAGCAAGCAAATACAACTCTAAAGCTAAAAAACTAAACCATTATTTCGTCTCTTACTATCTTTCATTTTTGAGTTTTCCATTCATTCTTCCCATCCTCATCTTCGTCTACATGGTTGATCACAATCCTAATAAAAGCCTTTAACAATCCTACAGTAAGGTATTTAATCTACAACATGATAACAATTATGGATTCGAAAACCAATATCTCTCTCTATTTTTATTTATACTTTGGCGTTTTAGTCTGTTAGCAGATCGATTAACCTAATTAACATAAAACCGATTATGGACTGAGATCGACCACGACGAATAAACAAGTGTCCATGGCTCACCGATGAAGGACCAATTAGCTAAACAAACCGTCACGGTGTTAGGTGTTAAAATGGTAGAGAACGATTAAGTCTGACCGAGATGGACCAATTAACACCCCTAGTGTAAGGGACGTGGGTCTAACATGGGTGTTGTCGAATCTTTTGATGTGTTTAGTTAATGGGATCCCATTTTGTTTATATTATAATGATATTTGTCTATGTTTGCTTGGGCAGCTTATGACTTTTATGGGCATAGTTATTGATGACGTTGTGTTTACTTTAGAATTTGTATTATTGCTAATTTGTTTACCCATTTATTTGTTTGGCATGTTAAAGTTACAAGGCCGTATTTAGCCAACGTTATAAAGGAGACAGTTAACCAAAGTTACAAGGTGACATTTAGTCAAAGTTAGATGGTGGTAAGCTAAAGTTAGGTATTAACCCAAGTAAATGGCAATTTGCGTAAGTATTGATTGATATCAAAGTGTATTTATTACCTATGAGGTTTTCGAAGGCAATTGGATTGAAGGTAATTCAATAAAAGATTTGGACTCCTATGAAAATAAAATTTTCATGATTATATCTCAAAGCGATTCATGTTGTCAAGTAGACTTTTATTTGTGAGAATTGAAAATTGTTTGTCTTGTATTGAAGTTTATCTTTTGCTATTGTTCAATACTAGTAAACTTGATGGCTGTCTGAGTTTGTGATGTTTTATTATGTGATGAGATTCTATGGCCACATTGGTCAATGGTGGATTTGTAATTAATCTAGTCCAAATGAAAAACTATAAGACGCCATCTAATTGGTGGACTTAATCAATTATGGGCTAATTGATTAATGAGTTTTCATATTGCTTGTTGACTGGTTTGGTCAAGTTTATCATGGATTAGAGTAAACCAACATGGTCCATTATAGGATAGACCAGAGATTGGGATAGTATTATCAATATTGGGTTTTCAGTTCCAGGAACTCTAATTATTGTTCTTTACTCTCTTTATTCCCGTATACAAAGAGAACAAAGGAAAATCTTTGAAGGCGGAGAATAATTCAGAACCAAAGCTTCGATTGACACCAGCAAACAACGATTTCAATACACAGGTACACATTTATTCAATGATTTATTCTTGTTCTCATTATGTTCTGCGAAGCCTGTATGACTTGTTAAGGTTTGTTCTTGAAGCTACAAACTTAATTTAATATTACATTACCTTCTTCGATGGAGACTACATTGAAAAAGGCCCCATTCGCGATTAGAATGTAGAGTTTTCACGTTGGGGATGACAGAGGATTCTCCTTCAATTCTTATACTTCTCTGGGCTTGGAGAAACATAGGAAACTCCCCATACCATGTCCAGCATAATCAACGCCCGGCTTACATGGAGCTCTTCACTGGCTGATCAGTCGCCTCCGCCATCCAGAGTTTATGACCGACATTGAACAAACAATCTTGGAATTCAACCTGGAGAGTGAAGAATTTAGACTCGTCCCACGTCGCATAGGGTGTTTCGATCTTACAATTACTCTTCCCTGGGATATCCCAATTGGTGGAGTTGAGAGGGCATCTTTACCTTTCATGTCTTACAGGTGAAAAAGTGGACATATGGGTGATGAAAGACTACCTTCACGATGAGATTAATGGTGTTTTTACATGGGTAAAAGAATACAGTATGGATCTGAGTAGCGTGGTTCTTATTGAGAAGATGTGGACGGGGACAAGTTTTAGTGGTGGATTTATTTGCGAGGAAGGTAGATTTTCGTTATTCAGTTTATATGGAGAGAGCTTGCGCTCAATAAGACATGTATTACAGGTACCAAACTTACCTACTTAGTCACTTAATTGGACCAATGTATTATTTATATAAAGGGTAGGTTTTTCAATTCATTCTTGGTTTAAATCTTTCTTCTTCTTCTTCTTCTTTTTTTTTTTTTTTTTTTTTTTTTTTAAATAGGAATTTGATTGCTGAATATATGTATTTGATATGAACGTAAAAACGTTTTGGATGTGTTATGGTTGGAAATCATCCCGTCGGTCTGCGATTTGAGCTACTTGCAATCACAGAAGTTAGATAAGGGAGTTGGGCGATTAAGCCCCGGGTGCACTCCAATGCCTAAGTCAGATTCCAAATGTAAATAGTCAAGAGACAGCAGAAAGCTATCTCCAATTTAGAGAAAGAGGAGAAGGATGAGAGAGTTTGAGTGTATGAAAGAATTGATGGATGATAGTGAGATTGTGAGTGTGATGGAGTGACTCTGCCTTTACCTTGGGGGATCGTCCTCTATTTATAAGAGTAGGCAAGAAGCATGGAGGTACTAGGACTGTAGGAAGTAGATCGCCAATAGGACTGCCAGGTGTCGCTTTGAGGGACGCTTAGGTCATAGACTCCGGGTAGGAGTGGGAGACTGTAGCCAAGGAAGCTAAGTCGGTCAATAATAAGAGTGACATGTGTCACCATACGAGTGGCCGTATGGCCGTAATGGTCGGCATCGTATTGTACTAGGAGAAGGACTCCTACGACGTAATCTAGTCCCCTTAGGACTCTGGACTCCAATCGGGAAATGTATCCAGTAAGATTATGCCTCCGACCAGGCGTCGTGTCCTGATAAAACTATGCCTCCGACCAGGAGATGTATTTGGATAGAACTATGACTCCGAATAGATAAGGTTGAGCACCACTTTATCACGCCTGGTCGGCCTAGGTGATTTTTGATGCCATGTGTAAGATTTTCATTGGGTGATTTTTTCCCCTATAATAGGATGTTATTATAACATCCCTTTAATTTGAGACTACAGTTATGGATCATGTAATGAGTCCAATTCGTCTCTAATTATTCGAGGCTCCAATCACCAATTCAGTTATTGGAGTTAACTGGGTGCGTTTACCAATACATCAGTAGGTGCACCTGATTAACTACAACCGCTGGATGGGCGATTGAAGCCTCCAATAATTAGAGACGATTTCAACTAGGGCTGCAACAGGGCCAGGTTGGGTCGGGTTTTTCAAAATCGTAACCCCAACCCTGACTATTGAAACTTAACCCTAACCCAGCCCAACCCTGTCAAAGTCGAAAAATGTACAACCCTAACCCTGACCCTGACAGGGTTGGGCCTAACCCTAACCTGCCCTGATTGACCCTAACAGGGCCAGGTTGGGCCGGGTCAACCCTGATTAACCCCGATTCAGGGTTAGATTGACCCTGATATTGACCCTGATTGATCTTAAACATACAACAAATTATCAAATAACAATTACAACTTAAAACATATGACAAATACAAGCAACCTATGATATTCTTTTAAGAACCTAACAAATACAAACCAAATCAGTTTAAGTGTTTAACAAGGAACAAATACAAATCATAACAAGTTTAAAAGTTTAACATAAAGATCTGATAAATGGAAAAAAAAAATGATGGTCATGAACTCATGATCTGCAATTTGGCCTTCCCAACTCCCATCCTTGGTCCTCCTCTCACTCAAAGTACATATTTTCTACAAAAAAACGAAAAGAAAAAAACCATTAGAAGTAAAATCTATTATATCAATGCCATAAAGTAAAAGAGAAATAAAATAACACGGTAGAGAAAAAGAGGGAAAAAAAACCCAACTTCCCGGGTGAAAGCTGGATTCAATACTGGGGAAGGGATTGCAGTTAATTTCTCTTTTTTTCCCTCCTTTTTTCCCCATCAAGACCAGGCACCACCAAACCACAAGACCTAGCACCACCAAACTAGAGTTATTGGGGAAGGGATTGCAGTTTTTTGAGGATGGAAGAATAAGGAGAAACCAACATTAAATTCGATCAACAAAAAAAACCAACAGAAATAAACTGCCTAAGGTAACTTACCTGGTATCCGATTCAGAATCTTGAGTCCTTAACAATAGCAAGTTAGCAACTAATCACAAAATCAGTGAGAATCATGAGAGAGTCGAGAGAATTGAAGAGAATGAGAGATTGAGTGACTGAGGGTTTCGTTTGAGAGGGGGAGATTGAGAGAAGAGATGAAGCCTGAAGACGCTGTTTCGTTTGAGTACAAATCTGTACTTCCCAACTTTTCAAATAGAAACAAAAGAGAGGAGCCAAAGTTACCAAACCAGAGATTGCGGAGCGAAACAAGAGATGATCAGATGAAGGAGCGCCGTAAATCTTAGCCTTAGGGTTTCGTCGTTTGTTCGTTCGAGCGAGATTTAGAGAAGAGGGGAACTGGGAAGGCTACTGTGAATCTTGTGATTCTGAATCTCTGAGAGAGATGAGAGAACAGAGACGAGAGAATAGAGATGAGAGAACAGAGACGAGTTGAGAGATGAGAGAACAGAGACGAGAGAACAGAGACGAGTTGAGAGATGAGAGAACAGAGACGAGAGAACTGAGAGTCTGAGTCTGAGAATCTGAGAGACTGAGATGCGGCTTAGGTTAGGTTTAGTTTTAGGGTTTATATATATATATATATATATACACATATATTTATAAATATATTCAAATATATAAAGGGTTGGGTTGGGTCGGGTTCAACCCGGGGGGTCAACCCTAACCCAACCCAACCCTGTCAGGGTTCATATAAAATTAAACCCTAACCCAGCCTTGTCAGGGTTTTGACCGGGTTCAACCCTACCAGGGTTCAAGGCGGGCCTGGGCGGGTTCGGGTTGTCAGGGTAAAACTTGCACCCCCTAATTTCAACCCTCATGTAATACTTGTTCAGTTGTACCCTTCCTACGCCTAGGTGGCTTGTTTCTTTTATTCGAGAATTTTCGGTATTTTACATTTGACATTGAAAAAATTCATAATTTAGTCCCACATTGAAAACCATTGGGACTTGTAATGTCTTAATATAGTCATGGGTTTTGTAGAATTGGTTCCGCCAGTCTATACAGTGTATTTTTTTACATTTTTTTTGCCTTCTAGATGAACATGCATATGGACAATATGTAACAGGTCTTACAGGTAACTTTGTTGTTGAAGGGAAGAAACTAGATGTAGGAGATAGCTAGAATTGAAGGAGAAGCAAAAGCCATTCTTTGTGTGTCCGAATTTGCTAGACTGGTTTGGTTTCTAATGTCAAAGAGCAATAGAGAAACACGCAAAGTTTTCAAGGGATGGAAAAGATTATTAACACGATCACTCATTTTCTTTCAGAATTTAATTGGGCTCAAATATTTCATGATTGAAGACTATTCATGCTTCATGATTTCATTGGATTTGAAGACTACGTTTTAAGGAACCGCCTGAGTGGTTCATAGATGGGTGAACCACCTAGTTCCATTCCAGCCATTGAAGATATCAGGAGTAGGGTAGAGAGTGTAGGCCATAATCTTTTGAGTTTTGGCTTTTGAACGTAGAAGTAAAGTTTAAACTTGAAAAGTAAACCCTAATTTATCATCTTATTCCTTTTTACTTTATAAGACGTAAAGTAAAACTAACACCCAATCTCTTTTTTTTTTTTGACTAACGATGGATATTCAGATCTTTGGCCTAACTAATCTCGCGGGTTCATATTAACCCCACAATCGTATAGATCGAATCATTCCAGGGTTGATTGAAAACCATTCCACTTGCATTTATAGTAGGAAAGAAATACCACTTAACACCTCCGTGTGAATGGTCCCAAAGTAATAAGAAGTGTCAAACTCAGTACCTTCTGCTTCTTGAGGCCTAAGTTCATTGCCAACTCAACTACTTTATCTCTGATCATCTCTCTCTTTTCTTCCTCATTGTTGGCTTTTTGTGCCTTCAATCCATGGCTTCAATCATTCTTTGGATCTGATCTGGTGAACATCCTGGAGGGCCCTTGGGTGGTTGCGGATAACCCTTTTTTTTTTGGAGAAGTGGTGTAGTAATGATTGGGATTTCCAATATCCCGGCATGCTGCAATTTCATTATATTTCACATGATTAATTAGTTTCTATTTATTAAATGGTTTGATTTTAGTTTCACTCTTTAAGCATTGAACCCAATCGAATCAAAATTCAATCGTGAACCTAAAATTGTACTGTATGTATGTCCATTCATCCATACATATGTCTATACAGGAATAAGTATATCCATTCATCCATACATGAATAAGCACCAACCAAAAAGTATATTTTATTTACATCAGTGCCTGTGTAGGTTCAAACACACAAACGTATGTCCATTCGTCCATACATATGTCTATACATGAATAAGTATATCCATTCATCCATATATAAATAAACGCCAACCAAAAAGTATATCTTATTTACATTAGTGCCTGTGTAGGTTCAAACGAAAAACACCCTTAACCCAACTTAGATCTCTATCAAGACAGAGAATTCTCTCTGCAAGAACCCCATACTCTTAATCCTCTATTGCTATATATAAGGGAGTTTGAAATACCTTATATAACCAACAACGTGGGATTTAAAGACTGTCACTCTATCAAAACCAAGTTCAAAAGATCAAAAACTTTGGAGGAAAATGAAATTCAAACAAAGAATAAAAAGAAAACATTTTGAACTTTTAGATTTTAGTAAAAACTTACTTTATACATATAGGAATTGACTCTTAAGTACAACTGTTGACTATTAAAAATAACATTAAGATAATATTAAAATAGTATAAAATAAAGGATCGATCAGGTCCAAAATCGATACAAATCAATTGATATACCAATACCTTAAACCGTAATCACAATGGCTGTCCACCATTAATAATACATTTCCTTTGGTAGGTAATACCTTAATATCCAATTATCATGTGGAAACTTGGTTATCAAGCATTTAGGGTCCTATGTAGCATCCCCAAATGCAACAAAGTTGGCACCCCCACTGGATGCATGTCACCTGTAACAAATGTTATCCAATGGTTCGAAATTATTTGATGCAATTTAAAGATGAGAAAGCTTGTTACATCTGATCAGAAGACACGTCCCTCCCTCGATTCAATATTGAAGCTTGGATCTCTTCAAACTCGATCGACCGTGCAGGGAAAGCCAGGTGGAAAACACCTCACCGTTGATAGCAGCTCACAGTCGACAAGATCAATTTGGAAGAGACAGAAATGCGAGTCTCCTCCTTCAAGGGATTCCATATGCTTGGTTTCACTCTCATCGTCCGGTAAATTGAAGTAGAAGAGTCATCCGTTGTGGACAGATAGAATGACCCAAAATAATAGGCATGAAATGAAATGAAGAACTAATTAATTAAATGAAATAGCGGTATCAATCCGTCTCTATCGGGCTAGTCGATCATTATCAATTTAATATTTTGCATCGTAATTCACCTGTATGCACTTGTATCTTCCATAGAATTTCATCACCGTCCATATCTAATGGGTTTCACACTCTAAAGGTAGATCCCACACCTAAGGTAGATCCCATACCTTATCAACGCTCATGAGATCCCAAAGAGAGTAAATAAAAATGTTAGGGATCCAAACTAGGCATGTTTAATTAATGGATCCTCATTTACGAGATATAGACACGTTTGTTGATGTTCAGTCTAGGAGGTCTTGGTTCCTAATCGATCTTATGTTATTTGATATAATCGATCTATTAATAGGCTTTTTTTTTCTTTTTTTTTTTTTGGTAAGAGAAAATTTTATTTAAAGAAAATTCGAGATGCAGTCGAAATTTCATCAAAACACAAAACTCTAAAGCCATAGAGAGGAGATAGGCCAAAGTGACATCTCCAAAATTGTCACTGCCTTCCTAGCTAGGTCATTGACGACCTTGTTCACAACCCTAGAAATCCAAACGAATTAAGTTTGATTACAATTAGATGCTAGAAAAAGAAAGTCCTTTATTAAGGGGACAATTTCAACAGGGCAAATAATATCAAGATTCTGCAAATACTAAATAATCTCATCTCAATCCGACTCAATGATTAGATTTGAGAAACCTTTACTCACAGCAAGCTGTAGAGCAAATTTAATGGCCATGTTCACAACCCTAGAAATTTATTAACAGTCTTGAGAGACATGAACCAATCAAATTTATAATCGATCATGCTATTCAATCTCCGGTCTTATAAATGTCTCCCGCTAACCAGTCTTCAATCTTAAAATAATCATCTCAATCCTACCAACTGGATCAGAAAGTTAAAAAGAAAAAAACAACTCTTGGCCCATATTTTGATGTAAATTATTATTATTTTTTTTTTTGGAGAGGTAGTGGCCCCAAAGAGAATAGTAGAACTCATGATCTTTTTTTTGTTTTTGAAGTGTTGATCTTTTACCAACTAAGTGTTGATCTTTTACCAACTAGTTGTCCCTTTTGGGTTCATATTTCGAAATAATTAATCATTATTTGTTCTACATTCAAAATATAAAAATCTATTTTAAATTCTTAATTCAAAGAATATAACCTAAATGAAGAGGGTCATTTTGGTTTTAGGCCTTGGGATTGAACTTAATTGTCATTTAATTGATCACTCTCTATTTAGATCCATAATCAACTGAGGCTTTAATAATGAAATCGTTTGCTAGCTGCCCTTTGTATAGCTGTTTCAATCCTAAACATTGAAAGGACATCCCGACACAGTCCGGATGCAATTTAAACGTTCAGGATCGTCTCAGCTGCAAGGATCTTTTTCCCGTTTTAGGCAAGTATCGTCTGTAGCACTTTTGGTATAGAAAATTTGATCTAGACCATCGAAAAGGCATTGGGTGCTGTGCCAGATGCTCTCACAATGGTCAGATGCACTCTGCTATAACATTATAAGTGCTACAGACGAATATTTTCCCAGATTCAGTAGTGGAATGATAGGAGATCGATCCAGTGGTGTAATCATCGATCTTTATTTATTTTTTAGTGTCGAAAGTCACACTCCTTGCACCCAAGAAACGAAGAAAGAAGTTCTTCAGATTAATTTACAAAAAAAGAAGGAAAAGCAGCTACAACATAAAAAAACAACCGGCAGCTGTAAGCAGGCAAGCGAGCAAGCAAGAGACGGTACAGGAACAGTGAGAAATGAAGATCTAAAGAGAGATCTCACAATAAAATTACATGACAGAACAGGCGTTAGGGTTTTCATCACTGAAGGTATTAGAGTACTTCTCCTCCATGGTACTAGCACGAGCTAACCTAGACGCCTCTGGATTATTCATGGCGTTCCTGACATACCCAGCTGGAGCTTTCTTATCATACGAACCAGCAGCATATGGATGGGCAACCTCATCGTAAGGTACGTAAGGCCAGAACTCAGCCTTCTTCCCTGTCCTGCGCTGCACTCGTTTCAACACCTTTTTTGGATCTACATACCCTATCACAGTCAGCTTGTGCTTCTTTGGTTCTATATCTACTTGTGTCACTCCGTTCATCCCTTTCACTGCCTTCTCCACTCTCCTCTCACATCCTTCACAATCCATCTTCACCTTTATCTCTACCGTCTGTTACAAAAACAACCAGTTAGACATTAACCAGATGTACCAGCTAGAACAAGAACAAGAAGAAGAAGAAGAAGAAAGGAGAGTATTTCGATCTTACCTCTAATTGTTTGGATTTATTGTGCTTCTTACTGCTCCGTAGCGAGGTGAAATCAAAGTATTCAGAGAGATGATCCAGAGCACCCATTTCTGCTTCAGCTAATAACAGGAAATTAAGAAGAATTCAGGAATATCCAGAAGATCTGAAAAATGAAAACTCAAAATCTTTAGAAGATGGTAGTGGTGGAGTTTCAGTATATATAATAGGGAAACAGATGTGGGACCCACTCATGGTATGTGGGTCCGGACCGCGTACTCCCGTTCATCAATTATCAGGAAGCGTGTTGGTTGTGACACGCGTCTTTGTTTGGTAATGACAACTGGTGATTTTGGATGGGATGTCAGGTTGCTTGTATCTGTGTATGAGGCTTTTGCGACTGGGGGATGACAGAGGTTCATTGTTTAGACTTTAGACCCCAAAACTGAAAGGGTTGCTGAGATTTTGGGAGGAGTGGCTGTCCTGAATCCACGTGTATTGGAAAGGATGATATTTTGGGCTAAGCTAGAACGAACGATGTATGCGTGTTTGGGTCTAGATATTTCTGGGAAACGACAGAAATGGTCTCGATCTGGCTGTTCACTAAAGTCTCGATCCTGGCCCAAACCTGAAGTCTGTGTTCATATCATGGCATGGGTGTATGGTTGGGTGGGGTAAAGTGGGAAAACCATTTTCAATCATTAATGTGTAATGTGCATGTACGTGGATGGCCCGCCTCTTTTCTGCGTCTTATCAGGCAGGCTCCTGTCATCGTTATAGGCGTAGTGCGATCAAGCTGGCACGTTTAACGATGGAAGATGATTTTTATCTCTTCTTTTATTGGCTACAGATGGATTCTCGGTCAGGGGTGTGATATTTTTAGGTCGGCACCATGGCATGGAAATCCTCTCCCGCCTGAGTTTGGGCGGGAGAGTTGTTGGCCTGATGAATGGCTTTTACTTGGATCTTGGGTGGATTTGAATCCTTTATTCGAGTCAATATCCGAGTTAATAAACTGAGTCGACAAGAGTGTCGATTTAGATGGAGGATTCGGATCCATCTGAGATTAAGTGATGACCATCCATTCAGACTGTCAACTCTCCCGCCCAAATTCAGTGGGAGAGGATGTGAATCCGGCACCGTGTCTTTTGAATTAAATTGACCGATTAAACTGGATTGTTGAGGATGTTGGGAGGAATGTATGATAAAACAATGAAAGATAAAGGTAAGAAATTATTGTATTAGAGTTGATTTTAGAACAACATCAATACATGTTAAATTATGAAAAAATTGTTTAAGATGATATAATCATATTCATCAATAGAGGTCGTTAAATGTTCTTATAAGGAGGAGTGATTTGATTTAGATTGAAGGATCTAAAAGAAAGTAGACTTAAAATGACTCTAGGGGAAGTAGTGAAAAAATACATTCATAGTTTAGGCCTTGCTTCAAATATGACATCGAACAGAATTTATCGATAAATCCCATTAAATTGGGATTAGACTTTGTTGTTATTGTTGATTAAACTTGATTAATCCATATCATTTACTAATGTTATCAATGTAAAATATATAAAGACCATCAAAGATTGTGTTTGTTTCTATCGTGGATTAGTTGTTACAATTGGGATAATTGATTATGGATCGATTAATTTGCATCATTGAGGACCGAGACCTATCAGACCAATATATACTGTGTTTATTTCTCGTAATAAAGACCAATTAATTAAACATGTCAATCACAATATAAGATATTGAATTGATAACGATTAACGATTGATTAGACTTCAAAACCCACTAAAACTGACCGATTAATCCCACTAGATCCACGTATATACTTATACACACGGTCATAATATATATAAAGTGTAAAGGAACCCTCACATATGTAAATATAAGAAAGAATATCCTAAAAACTATGTCGGTACATTAAAGTCACAGATCATAGTAGTTGATTGAATTTCCAGACATGTTCGTTGGTGGTGGGACCAAAGAGTTCAGGAAACCTATGGTGAAATTATTTTAGCGGTCCCATTTCTTTTTTAAGGTACAGGAAGAAAGAGATGTTACATGGGCTTTCAAGTTAGGGTTCAGTTGACACATCCTTCTTTCATAATGGGGCCCGGATCATCTCATATTGTCCAATTATTCAATCGTTATGCGTGTCGACCATCTCAATAACTCAACAAAAGGAAACAATTCCAATCTTGTTTTATGTACATAGCCAATGTTTTGGGACCATGGTCCTATATATATATATATATGTCGTAGTAGTAGTTAGTAAGTTTGTGTACGGTAAAAAAATGAATACAAATATTTATAGATATTAAATGATCGAGATGATGAGAATATGTTAAAAATTGGTGCTAAAAACCATGTATAGTAATAATGTAATACATGTTTAATACGTATTTCGTACGATTATTTTGAAAATAAAAATCCAGATATATATTTACTAGTGAGCATACATGGGATTCAAATCATCTCTTCCCTGTACTTCAAGGAGGAGATGCGGCGACCCCACTGGATGGTCACCATGTGGGGGTCGGATGAATCTGATCCCTCCGTTTGAGCCGACACTCTCTTGTCGGCTCGACTTGTCGACTAGAATGGAGGAGTCGGATTCATCCGATCTCCATATGGCGACCATCCAATAGGATCACCACCTCTCCTCCTGAATCTCAAGAAAAATATGATTTGGATTCTTATACATGTCATGGGATTTAAGCCAAAAATCTTAAAAGCTCTTGTTATCATTAAAAACAATCTAAAAGTAAAATAGTGCTTCCATATATATAAAGGTATTTCTCCATGCACATGGGAAAAAAAGCCATATTGTCTCTTTATTTTATGTGTGGAGCATTTGTTTTACACGGTTTGCTTTTACATTCTTTTCTAAAATGTTTCTTCTCATGTCGCATCCTTATTTTTCATCCTTATTTTTCTTTTGTATTAAAATTCACTTCTCACGTTAATAACTAATCTCTCTCCTCCTCTTAAAAGTTTGCAAACAAGTTCAAAATGGAGCCCCCCCCCTCTCTCTCTCTCTCTCTCTCTCTCTCTCTCTCTCTCTCTTTATAAGATATGGTTCTAAAACTTCTAATCGAAGAACAAAGGAAAAAGCCTATTTTGAGTTTCATTTTTTTTCTTTTTTTTTGCAAAAAAAAATTCCAAACAGTTTTTGTGCATATTATCTAGAGAGCTGCAACAGGGTGGGATTGGACCAGATTTTGAAAAATCCTAACTCCAACCCTGACTATTAAAACTTAACTCTAACCCAGTCCAATCCTGTCAAGGTCAGAAAATGTACAACCCTAACCCTGACCCTGACGGGTTTGGGTCTAACCCTAACCTACCCTGATTGACCCTGACAAGGTCAAGTTGGGTCGGATTAATCCTCATTAACCCTATTCAAAAAATGATTGATGGAAGAAATTAGAGTTTATTTATTTATAAAAAACAACATGATAGGAACAACAACCAGGAGAAACTCAATAACTCATACAGATCTGATTTGGCTAAACCCTTAGTTGTTTGACCCAGGTGTCAAGAAAAACAAACCATCAAGGTTGGACAGTAATCCAATGACAGATTTTGAGATATGAACGAATCCCACTTTATGGTCTGAAATCCACAAAACAAAAAAGGCAGTAAAACTATCTTCATTTTAAATTCAACGATTACATGTTTTTGTAGAATAACGTTGCAACTTCTCAAACTAAACAATGAAAGCAATAAAATAAAACAGACTTAGAAGACTTCCAATCGCAAGCTGCTTTAGAAATTTCCAAACACAACCTGGTTATCCATGTCAACATCATTAATAGTTGTTATCCACCCAGCTAAAGCAATAGTAGTATTATCATCATCTGAGGCTGCTGCTTCTTCATCGACTTTGTTACGTATGTCCTCATCTTCCTCCCCAGCATTAGAGTCTCTACTAGACTCTATTTCTGGTCCAACATAGTTCCCAAACTCGTTATATAAGCAGTTATCCATGTTAATTACAATTGCAACAGAAGACTTAACGAGTGAGAGAGAAAGACAACTAAGGAAAGATGATTACAAAAATATTTTAACTGGTTCCTAGAAAATATAAGTTCAGGTTGAATTCGTTTTGGGGCCTGTAATAAAAAGGCATCAGGGGAAGACGCCTGATTAATTGGTCATCCATATAATTATTTATTTCATATAGATACATGCTTCTGCATCTGCATCTCACATTCCCTTAATCATGTTAGGATTAAAAAAAATAAAGATAAGTTGTGTCAGAAGAAGAACAAGAAAACAACGATTGAAGAAACTTAACTGACAGTACTGTACAAGGAATTACAGAATAATTAGGGAGGTAGGTGAGGGATTAAGGAGAGTTGGAGAGAAATTAGGGATGCCGCAAGTTAATACCTGCAATAGAGAGCCAACTCGCCACAATGAGACAGAGACAGTGTCTGAGATTTGAGAGTCAAGAGAGATGAGATTAGGGATGCCGCAACTCGCAAGGTAATACCTGCAAGAGAGAGCTCGACTCGCCCCGATGAGACAGAGACACTGTCTGAGACTTGAGAGTCGAGAGAGAAAACAGTGCTGTCGTTGCCTTCCCCACCTAAGACACTTGAAAATCAGATACCACAGAGTTTACTTTGTTCCTACTCCTTTCTGCCTCTCTTTAGATTCTGTGAGCCAGTAAACAGCAGATTAGATTGCCATGAAGAATGAGATATTGCCGACTAAACTAACGGAAGTCGGGATATGATGGTTTGGGGATGCTACTCTTGGGAGTTAAGGTTCAAGAGTTGTTTTTGAGCTCCATGAGGAAGAGCAGAGAGCATGCTTTCATGGGTTTCTGAAATTCCAACAAGTTTTTTGTTTTGTGGGTAGACAAGATGAAGGCATTCAAGCTTGTTCCTGAACCTGAGTTTGATTAGGAATCACCAGAATGTCGGCTAGAGGAAGAAGGTTGTAGGAGTTCAGTGAAATAAAATCCCTCACTTTAGGTTAGAGTCAAAAGGGATAAGAGATTATGTTTAGGGTTTGGATTTTTAAAAAATTTTTTTTTTTTTTTTTTTTTTTTTTTTTTTATATATATATATATATATATATATATATATATATATATATATATATATATATATGGGTCGGGCTTGGCCGGACTCAACCCAGAGGGTCAACCCTAACCCAATCCAATCTTGCCAGGATTGATAAAAAATTAAACCCTAACCCAGCTTTAACAGGGTTCGGGCCGGGTTCAACCCTCCCAGGGTTCAGGACTAGTCTGGGCGGGTTAGGGACGTCAGGGCAAAACTTGCACCCCTAATATTATCCATGTATAATACAGTTCATTATGGAAATGCGAATTTTGCAATTTTTTGGATAAGTTCAGAAAAAATCGTTTAAAACGCTTAGTAGTACGGTTTGTTGTATTACTCATGTATAATATATGAACTTACTAACCTCTCATCTTTTATGGGAAGACCTGTTTGTTTGTAAGAGGAGTATGAGATGGGAAAGTTAGAATGATAGGTCCCATGTGTACTGCTGGAGTGCTGGAGTAAAAGAGACGGAGAAGGAGAAGGAAAAGGTCAGTAAGGGAAAATTGGGTCCAAACAGTAAATAGAAAGAGAACTTTATTGGACATGATTTCGGTTGTGTTTTTAGAGCCCAATGAAAAATCAAAATCGGATCAGATCAATAAGACCGAAATCGAATCCTACCCAATAAGAACCCATCAAGAAACAATTTATTAAATATACATGTAGGAAACTAATACTAAAATCGAACCAACCCAAAGGAGCCCATTAATGCAACTTTTTTTTAAAAATATATACAAATATTTAATCGAAGCCCAACCGATAGCGGACCGATAAGAGTCCATTAAGCCAATTCGATAACAAATCGACACCAAAACAGCCCGTTAACTAACATGTATAGTGCAGTCCATCCTGCCCAAATATCTTATTAGACATGTTTCAGCTGTCCCTAAAAGCCTGAGACTGACTTCCCTCGAATCAAAACCAACCCGAATTGACTCGATAACACCCCTATAAGTTCGTGTAGCATCCCAAACCATTTGGGTGAGAATAGTGGAGAGAAGATAAATAGAAAGCGAAAGGGAGATATTGGGAACTTCTTAGAAGGCAAGGGGAGTTGAGACTGGTGAATAAACAGGGAGGGTGGAGCATGAAGTCGTCCTCATGTGATGGACACGAAGATGACGGCGAAAGCGGAACTGATCTTTGCCAGAAAAAGAAGGTTAAGTTCAGGTTTCTTCTTTGGGAACCAACGAAAACCCCATATATGTTTTCTTGAATCGGGTTTCTCTCATGTCGCCCAGTTTCTCTGGCCGTGATCGCATGATTAATGGAGATCACTCGATGCGCATAACCCTCTCACGTTACCCAGTTTCACTGACCGTGTTCATGCAATTAATGAAAATCACCCAATCGGTATATACTGAAGGAATTGAACAACATGAGAGGATATGTCTATGCATGTTTTCTCTATCACTAAAGTTGGGCCAGAATCAGTGCAAGAGTTTATTGTATATTATTTCTGCTCCGAAAAGCTGGGAACTTCGGGCTTTTTAAAGGATTTTACATATTTCTATCAAGCATCTGCCAAGGTTGAAAAAGAACCCCATTTTTGGCTGCAAACCCCACTTACGGCTCTGGTAAATTTTGATCGTTTCTTGGTTTCTTTCCTTATTGATCTGCATAAATGTTATCTGTCAATCAACGATCTTGACATGTGGTGTTCAGTCATCCAGTCATCTATTGGACAAGTTGGACTGCACTAAAAAACATGCCGATTACCCTAACATATCTGATAAACGGTTAGACGATAGGAGATGATTTTGATCCATCAAATTCGTAGCTTTAGGGGCAAGCGTGTCCCTCAGTATACTATACTTAAATCGGAGGCAAACCCGATTATAAGTACTGCATCAAATGATCCATGAAGCAATTCCAATATGTAGAGGTGGAATCCACGTCACACCCTTATATATAGACTCATGCACCTACCAAAGTTTACATTGACTTTAACATATCATATTCTATTTACCTTTTTTGTACTACTACTCTCTTTTGCTGTTAAGTGTTCGGATTTTACTTAAGGATCAGAGTGTACCTCGTTGGATCCCGAGTTTGACTACTTTTGTGTCTGTTTCTCTGTCACTATAGCTTAGGTCCCACCTCGCAAGATTACCGTATTCTTACAGCAACAATGATGCTTTGTTCTTATTGTTTTACTTGTTTTTTGGTTTTCTTTGAATGGAGGAAAAATTTCATGGTTCAGAGTATCAGCATGGATCAACCGGATTGATCAGTTCGTTAACCACCCCACACCCTAGGGACCCCTCGCCTACAACATTTGAGCCTTAGCTAGCTTGCCTATTCAAGTCAAGATCTTCTTCCCACTTGGTAACTACCTCACACCTTAGGGAACCGTAGATGCGCATGGGTCACATACTCATTCATGGCTCCCAAGAATATGGGGTGGTTATCAAGTGGGTAGGTGAACTACACTCATTTTTTCAGGGGTTGATTTGAAATTGTTAGTTCATGGGCTATGTTAACCTTGAGAAATCCAGGTCCAACACTAGGTAGGGCTAGGTTCTGCCTGGCCCAGCCCAAACCCAAATATAGATACAACTAGGGTCTATTCAGGCTGTGAGGATAGATAATTAAATTTATGAAAAGTGTAAGGCATTCAATCCAACCAATTTAACTGGGTCCCTCAATACCATTGTGGGGATTCTCTCCCACAACCTCTCTCTTAAGTAACTCACTATCTATCTCTTCCAAATAATTTTTATTGTTTATTTCGAAGACCTTGTGGGCCTTATTGAAGATATTGATATTTCTATATATCTATTTGAGCATTGCATTGGAGAAAATCCTCTCTCTAAAAATAATGAATAATTTTCAACCAAAAAAAAATCCCCATTAGATTAGAGATATTCCAATACAAGTCGGCCGATCCTCAAATTATAATTACCGTCGATCATAAATACTAATATACTATTGGCCTACCCCGAATCTATCAGAAGAACTTATTGTGGAAACTGTAGGTTGAAAAATAAGAATTAAAGTAAAAGTTTTACTTCGAGACATGTAACAAAATCCGATTATTAAAGTAAAAATCTTGTTGTAAGCTTGTAGCCAAAGATGGTTAAAAATAAGTAATGTTATTTTTTTGGCAAAAGTTATTTTATACTGCCCTTAAATTAAGGGACTTCACAATCTGGAGTTATCTAGTCTAAAAAAGCACAAAACCTACCCCCTTATATTTAGAGTTTTTGTAATACCCTCTATCCTAAGGGTGTCAGTATGAACTAAAACCAAGTAACCGAACCGGGCAGACCTTATTCGGTGAGGTTCTGGTAATAACTATTTGTAATGGGTTCGGTTCGATTCAAAAACCGATCAACCGTCGACAATAATCGATTAAGGGTCTCTCAAAAGTCATTGTGTAATAGCTATTTCCTTCTTCCGTCTCATCCTCTCGATCTGAACTTTTTACTTCTTTGCTCTTCTCTCCTCTGCCAACTCTCCATAGACAGTTGATCCTCAGACCTCATTCCTCACATCTGGAGGTATCTACCATGCGATTTGATCCCCCCTAAACTTCTCATGCGATGATGGTTTCCTAGGTTGCCTTTGGTTCAAACTACAGTGAAATTAGTATCTTCCTCAGTTTTTGGCCTAAGAATGATCTTATGATTTCTGTCCTCATGTTCTTGATTTCTGTCCTCTTGTTATGAATGTCTTTGGAAATGAAACTGTGATATGAGATTGTATGTTATACTTGGATTTGAGTTTTGAGTTTTGAGTTTTGAGTATGACAATAATTGGAACCAATAAAAACCACGTGAGAAACTGTTTATGAACCGTTTAACCAAAAAACACATAAGAAATCGATAAACCAGTTGCTAATATGTTAAGTTCTGTTTGGGAAATCAAGAACCGATTATTAACCGATTCGGTTCTGATTTTCGATTCATAATTCCTTGAACTGAACCAAGTCGAACCAATATGGGTACCTACTTGTTGGTTCTAGCATATTAATGGTATATTAATTTATAATTCTGATGTAAACCCAAAAATATTTTTAGGACTTCTAGACAATGGACTTTGAATGGCCCTAGGTCACAAGCTTATATCAATGGATCAAGCTGGTTGTTGGGGAATGGATTGGACTGGGCCATAGTCCATGGAATATTGCATCATATAAAATTATACATAATATTCTTAGCTAGCAACCTTACAAGCAAATTAAACGAGGATGGCGATGCTTACCCGGCCTAACCTACGGCTCCATTAAGGGGTGTTAAAACCTAGATCGCACCGGTTAAATTGATTGGGTCCAACTGAAAAAAAATTGAAACTGGACCAACCATTTAATAATCGGCCGAGTCATGGTCTTAGATAATGTACCATATGGCTTGACTGAAAATCGACTAAATATTAACCGTTTAGACCGACCGAATAAAGACCAGTAAAGCGGCCTTGTGACTCTCTTAAGTGTTTATTCTATTTTATAATTTGTCTTTTAAATATATTTTTTTTATGTGGTACTAAGTTTTTCACACTTCATACACTCTTTTTCTTTGTTGGCTCCATACGTTATTACATTGACATATTTAGTTGGTTAGTATGATTTATAGTATTTGTTTATATTAACATTATTGTGATAATCTTCTTTATGTCTAGTGGTATTGTATCGAAATGATTATTATTTATAACTCACAATGTATTTTCATAAATGATTTATCATAAATAATTCATAAATATAAATATAAACCATGCCAAAGATAGCCTTAGTCTCACATCGACTAGCAGCTAAAGATTAAAAAAAACATAGGTCTATAAATAAAAATCATCGGTTAAAAATCGATGATTAAATATTTTAAAATAACGGATTGATCGATCGATCAAATATAAATAGATCAATATCGGATCTATGAGGATTGACTAATTAAAAAAATGTGATCATGATCCTGTGTCTTTTTATAATGAGATACAACTTCAAACCAGCCTAGACACATGTTTACTAAAGCATCTGTAAAGCATCCTTAATAATGGTCATGGAGAATTTCAATTCAAAGCCCACAGGCAGAATCAAGTATATTCAATTCCATGTTGTAGGATATTTGATTAATTGCTTCCAAAACGCGTACGTAGGTCACACGCATCTGTTGGAGTTTTGGAATATGGGGAAGAAAGAGAAATGATGAGAGTAGACTTTGAAGGTGGTGTAGTCAAAGGAAAATTCAAAAGACCCAAGAAAGTAGATCTCTGATCTCACTTTTTTGATTTTCAGGACTGGGCTGGGAAGGGAGTCAGTGACTGACTGATGAGGGAGCTTCTTAGAAACTGAGGGAAATTTAGTCCCCTCAGGAAGAGCTACTTAAAAAAGAGTCAAGGTTCAATGATCCATGGTTTGAACTAAAAAGAAAAAGAAAAAGCAAATGAGATAGGCACGGATGGATCAGCTCTTGGATGTTTCACATGACCTTCGTGTCTCCTCCCTCCACCTGAATTAGAACTAAGAAAAAAATATATATATAAAAATAGATAGAGTTCTCTCTCTCTCTCTCTCTCTCTCAATATCATATCATGTGTTACACGATCGTCATGTCGAATCATTGAACTTTGAATGAAAATAGGAGAGGAAGTCACATTGGGATATGTAATGCCTTTATAGTATGAGTAATATATGGTGCTCCATTGGTCTACTCTGCTCTCTTTTCTAAATACCTTTTGAGATTAACAATTAATGGGTGACTATTTCCAATAATGTAGACTGATAACAATTAACCATGAAACAGATTACAACCAAAGCCTCGACCGTAATGGGCTTTGTGTTGACATGCCTACCTATCGCTTTACATTTTAAGACAATTAAATGGAAGACTCATTATCCATTAAGATGATCATTTTTTGTATTGAGCTCCATTCAACTATGCCAATTCAACAGCTAGTCTTCCAGTAATCTAGATATAAGACAACGGCTATGGTAAACCCACAATATATGAAAACATCACCAATACTTGCTTGATGACAATTGAGATCCAAAGTTTTTATTTGAACCTACAGTAATGTCATTCTATTGTAACTTGGTGGTCTTAGATTCGAATCTAAAAACATCCTACCTCTGAAGAGAAACCTACAGTAATGTTAATTTTTTTTTTTTTTGGGTTAACATATATATTAGGTTTCGCTTACTGAGATGGTGAGATTCCATTCAAGGTTGGACACCTACTACCTGATTGATTGGTCCATCACGACAACTTTTACAAGTTTTCTTTCATTATTCTCCATATCCATTCTCGTCAATGCAAATGACACTGAAGTTCTTGCCCAACCACGAACAACCAACCCTTAATTACGGTTCCATTTTTCTTCACATGTAGGTTTAGCTAATCCTTATTTGATCACGAATTGAGGATGGAAGTACTAGCTTGTTGACCTTTGGATTGTAATTGTTGGCAAAATTGACTAAGTTTGAGGAGAGAGAGTGTCTGTGAGCTTCTCTGATGATGTGACGGAATTTCTGATGATGTGGCAGAGTGTTTGATATATGTGACGGTGTTTCTAGGCAGTGTTGCGGCATCTTGAAGCATTAAATGAAGAAAGAAGATGCAGAGAGAAAATGAGGAGAGAGAAAGAGGAGAGAGAAAAATAGTGGGTGGGACCCACCGTGCCAAGATGGCATGCCACCATGGCAGCTTGCCTGGCTGAGGGCCATGGCACCATAGGCAGCAGCCACCACATAGCCGAGTCAGCCGCATGCCACAGCCGCATGCTAGGCAGCAGCCATGGTACACCATGGCATGCCTTGCAACAGCAGGCCCGCAAGACAGCAAGGCCCACTGCCTCATAGCCGAGCCCCCCCCCCAAAGCACCCCGCAAGCATTCACCATCTGCTCGACACAATGTTTAGAGAGAGAGTCGAGGAATTCTAGAGAGAAGTCCTCTCGGCCAAAATTCCTCTCTACAGGGTTTGTTTTAACAAACCATGGTTACAGAGGCCATTTCAAAATTTGTTCAGGGCATTTTCGTCAAGAAAAAATGAAGAATATCCAAGATCTGCGGCCGAAATAAAGCCACGAGGTTTAGAACCTCATTTAACGGCCCAACATAAGGAGGGGTCTCATGTGTCGCGGCGATCGCGTCAGATTCTATCGCGTAATCTCTAATTGGTTAGAAGCATTTTAGTACGGTGGTTCGCATCTCATGAAGTTTAAATCCTAATTCTGTGGTGCGCGTCCGCATTACGATGGTGTGAAGAAGCAGATCGGATGGCCACGTATATCTCCGATTTTCGTAGACGCCGATGGAGTAGATCCAAAGGCAGGAAATCAATCCCACCTTTTTGAAGTTGATCTAACGGTGATTGACACTGATTCCATCTATGCCAATGAGATCTCGACAACGCATACTGCGGAGACGATTGCGGGCGGCGCGGGTGCAGGATAACAGTCCGAAAGATTATGTTTCTTTTAATTCTGTTGACCGAAGTTCAAACCGACATAACTTTGTCATCTGAGCTTCAAATAGGATGGTTCAACTTGCACTTTCCATATTTTTGGATTCTCCACCTATTGGGCGTCGTTGGGAGTCATGAAAACGATGAGAAAAATTGAAAACAGGGGTTTGAAGCTTAAGGGAAGGGTTTTCTAGAGTTTCGTGTCCTGTGAGATGATCAATCACCAACTACCTCTTCTCTGCTCATCAATGGAGTGTTAAATCCCTGTGAGAGGTTAGTAGAGTTTTTATTTTTTCATTCATGATGATTATGGATTGTGTGGAAGAGATTGGAAGCCTATGAGCAAGGTGTGCTCTGTGAATCACTTTCTACCATCATTGAAGGTTGTTGAAGAATTCTCAGAGCAGTGTGGAGCTCCAAAAATCATTGATGGCCATTCGAGAACATCGGTTGTAAAAAATTTTTCCTATCTTTTTTAATGTTTTCTATGCATTGTATGGTAGCATAGGTGAAAAGAAAAAGTAGAATACCTATCTAATCTGTGGGTTTCATTGTAGGGCAATTCTATAAGCCCCAAAATTATTCTATTTGTATTGTGTTCAGTGGGTGCTGGACACTGGCTGTTAAGCCTGAATCTTGGTGTTTTTATGCCCTCTCAATTTTATGTTAAAAAAACCTAGGGTTAGTATCCTTGTTTATAAGAGACTAAAAGCTGAGTATTGAGTAAATACGGAGCCCATTGGGCATTACTCTGTGGACTAGCCATCACACACTGTGGTGGTGAACCACGTAATATCTCTGTGTTCTTTGTTTTTGCTTTCTAGTATATTTTGGAGTGCATGGAATGACTTGCAGGGTGAATGTGCAAATCTAGTAGACCTGACCACTGAGTGGTAGCGAGGTAGATTTGCATGCACTTGTGTGTGTATGAAAAATTAAATATCCATCAGCTCTAGGCAGCAGTGAATTTATTAGAAAAAAATTTCAGACACTGATTCACCCCCCCTCTCAGTATCATATCAAATTCATCAGTACTATAACGTTGTGTTTGGATTTTAAGGAAAAAAAAAAAAAGATCTTGGATAGAAGAAAAAACGGAATCTTATAAAGAAAAAAAAAATGTTTCCTCCCATTTGGTTACCAAAATAAAAAGAAAAAAAATTTTCATTTTGTTAATAAAAATGATATTTAATAATAAAAAATGAGTGATACATCTAAAATTTCAGTGAGAGAGAGAGAGAGAGAGGAATGAGACCACCAACTGATTCATTTAAAGAGTTCTTCTAAAATAGAGGAGGGGACGAACATGAAACTGAGGGAGGCATGATATTCTACCACTTGCACGTGGAGAAGAAGACTACAGTTGGGGCTTCAAGTCTGATCTTGTGAAGGAGTCATCACTAAATTTTTGAATAAATTATGAATCACAGACTTCTTTATTTCATTTTATTTTATATTACATTAAGGAAATGACATCAAGTGAATTAATGAGTTAAATGATCTTATTCATTTAAGGGCTATGTGAAATCAAGATATCGTTATCTATTTTGCATGATTCATTATTGCATTTCTAATTATTATATAATATTGTAATGCCTTTGTTTTATTTTTAATGCTCATTTCTATTGACTCATTTCTATCCCCTCTCCTCTCCCTTTTTTTTTTTATTCCCTTTCTTATAACTTTCGTCTTTATTAGGGCAGGCAACATGTTGGGAGATCTCATTGAGGATAGCATCCTCCATGCGACAGCCAAAACCATTTGTCAAACTTGATACGATTACAGGGATGAGATGTCCCCAAATTAAGGGAATAGTGTTTGGGACAAAAATGTTTTTTTAACTATTCTGTCAATGTAATTGACATTTGAGTGTGAGATGTTAGTGACATTATCATAAAAAAAAATGAACGCATATTATTAAGCCAAACCATAAGGGTATGGGTGAAATTTTCCCAAAGTTTACTCGCCATTTCTCGACTCCATAGCGAGATATGTTTTCCGGTGGTGATAGAAAATTGCTGCAATTCTTGTGAGTTATCAAATTTAAAACTTGAATTCTTTTCATCTCTATATGGTTTTTTTTTTCCCCTTTCCTTGCCTTCCAAACATGGCCTGAGCGATTCAGCATTTCTTCTATTACGCAACCCAACCAGATGCAGAAACACCAACCAAACTTATAGCTTTAATTAAACTGGAATCTTGGAGAGGTCATCAGTTACGTACGCAAAAACAAAAAAAAATCTATGAAATTGACCATATGCCATGCATGCATGCATGATATCTATTACTTTTATTTTCACAAGACTCACCAACACCCAACCAAATAGCTGTGACCCGTGATGCTTATTCTTTCCTGTGTTTGAATTGTCTCATGAAGAAACTTATAAAAAAAATTTAATGTCACACTGCGTTCATTGTGAGAAACCCAATATTTATATTTACAAAGTTAGTTGGTTATACGTGTTATTCCCTAATAATAAACCCATGCATCAATTGATAAATCTATAATTCTCTCTCAACAAACATTGCTTCAGATCATACAAATCCTTTTCAGTTTAGCTTTTACTCTTGATTATTCGTAGTGTCTTTAGCACAGGTTAGAGAGAGACCCCACAAGAGAGAGAGAGAGAGAGAGAGAGAGAGAGTTCACATGAATGGCAGTATCACAGCGAGGGAAGGAAGAAGGGTAAGAGGTGGAGGCCGTGGGGCAGCACATGGTGCCAACACTGGTGGCCGTGTGGGCTACGTCTTCTATGGTAGACTTTCTTTATTCTAACAGAGAGAAGCAACTTCAAAGATGACGCCTTCTAGGTTCCTGTTGAAGACCCTAGGGAACTGCAACCTCAACACAAACCTCTCACTTTGTGTTCATTATTTTAAGTGATCAAGATAGATATTGAACAAAGATATTGAACAACACCTTAAACACCTTTAATTACTTCTCTTTATTAATTTACCCATTCCTCACTTTAAAATTTATGGGTCCCATTTTGTCCATTTCATGGGCCATACCATTATTCATATTTCATTAATAGAAAGTAGGCTTCTTCTAGTGGAAGGACAATAATAATGGGCCCCATTCAAGTTTGATATCTATATAAAAATTTGTGTCTTTCCATCACAATTCAGGAAGATGTGGTCCTCTGACTCAATGCTGCTCCCACTAACACATAGGCAGATGGTGGGTCGGTGGTTCTGCAACTACATATGTATATCAGCCAAAAATATTTATGCCTTTAACAATCCTAGACCCTCTTTCTTCCTTTGCCACTTACACTTGATTTATTCAATGGTATGGTTCATTATTTTGCATCATCTTATCAACTTAAATTTTTTTATCTTATCATACCTAATTAGTTTATGAGTTGTGATCGATCGGTCTTCTATGCAATTGAGTGCCCAATGAGAGTTTTAATCGACTGATATGCAAGGCAGTCAGACATCCAAAGGAACTGTTAAGCACCTTTATTTCTTTGATTGTCTTGTGATAATCAATTAAACAATAGTTGGGGAGGAATTCACTAGAGAGAGAGAGAATGAGATGGGTTTAGAATTTTGAATCTTTTTATTTTAAATTTACTTTATACATATATCAATATATTGATATGTATGTCAGGTAAATTCCCATCGAAATCCTTGACCATAGAAGAGAATAATCAAAATTCCGAAGGTGATTAAATTAGAAAAATAGAGATAAGAATTAGAATTACAACATAGTGAAAAAAAAAAAAATAGAGGTAAGAGGCCTAGAATAGAGTAGAGAGGCAAACACACCCCAATTTGCCCCCCCTAACAACTGGGAAACGTATATAAACTAAAAAGTGGGATATGTTCCCCACTTTGCAGACCCAAAACTGGAAAAAAATTCAGTCTCTCTCCTCTCTCTCTCCTCTCTCTCTCTATCTCTATTATTACCAGATATTCTAATTATTATTACTGATGGGAGGAGCCTTGTGGGGCCAGAGAGTTGTCAGTGGTGAAGTCACTGTCAGTCACAGACTCGGTCATAATATATTTACAACTGATCCACAATTCCACCGTTCACAAACCTTTTAAAACTTTCCGGCCCACTGTCAGCTTAGTGTGGTTGTTGTTGTTGTTGCAAGTTAACTCAATAATTTATGTGTCGTCACCAACTATACCTTACAATTTTTTCTGTTTTTTTTTTCGGTAAAAACTTATAATTTCAAACAATTACAATAGTTCGGTGTTGAAAATAAAATAAAATTAATAAGTTTAATCTTTCATTTTCTATTAATGATTTATAATAATAATAGGGAATTAAAAAAAATAAAACAATATATATATATATATATATATATATATATATATATATATATATATATATATATTTGCTCTCTTTATTCACCAAAATGAAAGAAGTGCTTAGTTAGGGTTTCTCTTCCATAACCAATGAATTTTTCAACAGTCAATGCTAGAAAACGATAATATCCATCCGAAATAAGAAAAACATCAATAGTTGCAAGAAAACCATTAACAAAGAAAAGCTTGATTCGATGGGTGATGATGTCTCTGTTGGGTTTGGTGTCTTGTATTCTGTGAAATTCACACAGTTATAAGGGTAGTACTTGTATTAAGATATGGGTCTATTATATGTACGGGTAAACTTGTAATTGTGGGAGATTAGAGTTTCTAAGTTTACCTATATATAGTCTCTGTGTAGAAAAACCTAAGTAAGGCTGTAAGGGCTGTCAAATGAGATAAGTCTGTCAGTTAGAGAATTTTGTAAACTGTTCTTAGGAATAGAATAAAGTCACTCTTTTCTCTGGTGGACGTATGCATCCCACGATGGGGTAGTGAACCACGTTAATTTTTTGTATATTTTCTTGTTTGCGTGTTTTCAATCCTAACATGTGGTATCAGAATCAAATTCCATATATCGATCTCGAAAAAGGAAGGAGGTGCACGAAAAATATGCAAAAGATGAAGAAAAAAAAAAGGTACGGTAGTGAGGTTTTTTTCTCTTTTGAAAATCAAGGAAAAAAAAAACCGTTTGAAAAGGAAAAAAAAGTTCAAATTTTTTTTTTCTCAAAGTTTTTAAAAGTAATCATTATTTCCCTAATCATTGCATTGAAAAACAAAAAAAGAGGGGTTTTTCCTCAACTCAATCGGCGTTCTGTTAAGCGCACTACAGTTGTAGATTGCTTGCTGGTCCTTCGTCGACAGGGGGGTTGCTACAGAAAGTCGACCTCATAACAAAAGCAGTGGCGTTGATGTCTTTATTAGTTGCAGGGAGGTTGCAGACCACTTTGGTTTTACGTAAGGCGGATCGCAAGATTTATCTCAGGTGAAAAGGAGATGCGAGAGGACGATGCTGTTTGAGGGTCAGTCGGTGGTAGGAGGACGGTTGCCTGCAGAGGATCTGTCGACGACCATGGTGTTCATGGCTAGTTGGTACATTGTTGTCGGCAGACAGCAAGGAGATGTGTTGCCGTCGGCAGATATCTTCTCAATCGGTGGGTAGAGAATGACAGTTCTTGATTCTCATTGGAGATCTGAGATCGTTGTCTCAGGCCGGTTGCGACAGGACTCGACGGTGAGTGGACCTGGTGTAAGTAAGGGTTCTTCCCAGGATGCGACGATGGTGTTTGCAGCAGCGACACATGCGACGATATCGCATGTAGCAGTGATAGGTGCCAGAGGGTGGTTTTCTTCCAAGATAAGAGGGAGACCAGATGTCGCAAGGTAAGGTGAGACACATGGTCAATGGTTTCTTCGGGAAGAAGTCATCCGGACAGGAGGGGCCAAGGCAGGATCCTCGGTCAGTTGGGGTTCATGGTTCTAGTTCGAAGATACCAGGGTTCAAGGCTTTGCGATATGCAAAGAAAAGTGGCCAGGTGGATAGTCGATCGATTGTGGCGCAGGTGACAACAGAAAAAGAGATCTTATTGGGAGATCAGAGTGTTGTAGCCAAGATCGGCTCTGAATCCTCATTATCACATGTGGGAACAATAATTACTTCGGTTGATTTTCATGAAAGATCCCAAAGTTCAATGCAGAGCATTAGGGCGTGGGATTTTGGTGTCACTGATGGCATTCGGTATTATTACGATCGAAAATCATCCGCCGGTCTGTGATTCGAGCAACCTGCAATTACAGAGATGAGACAAGGGAGTCGAGCGACTAAGTTCTGGGTACACTCTGATACCTAAGTCAGATTCCCAATGTAAACAGTCAAGATATAGCAGGAAGCTATCTCCAGTTTAAAGAAAGAGGGGAACGATGAGAGAGTTTGAGCGTACGAGAATGAATGGAGAAATTGTTAGATTATTTACCTTGAGGGATCGTCCTCTACTTATAAGATTGGGAAGAAGCACGGAGGCACCAGGACTCAGGGAAGTAGGTCGCCCCTAGGACTGCCAAGTGTTGCTCTGAGGGACACCCGGGTCATAGACTCCGAGTAGGAGTGGGAGACTGTAGCAAAGGAAGCTAAGTCGGCCAGCAGTAAGAGTGGTACATGTCACCACACGGATAGCCGCATGACCGTGATGATCGACATCGTATCGTACTAGGAGAAGGACTCCTCTGACGTGACATAGTCACCTTAGGACTCTGACCTCCGACCAAGAAACGTAATTGAATAGGTCTATACCTCCGACCAGCACCGTGTCCTAATAGGACTGTATCTCCGCCCAGGAGACGTATCCGGATAGAATTATGACTCCGACCAGACAAGGCCGAGCACCACTTTATCATCGGCCTAGGTGATTTTGGGTGTCACGTGTAAGATTTCCAATGGATGATGTTTTTCCCCCATAACAGGTATGGAGCTAGAAGTTCAAGTATAGGGGAAGTAACTGTGAGGATTGCTCAGGTAGTGGTGATGGCTGCTCAGAGGTGGAGCGACTGTACCAGGCAATATCGCAGGTGGGTCTTAGTGATAGTCTAGTGGATGGTCAGCGATGGCTGGAAAATCATGATCGGATTGATGGGGACGATGGCAGTTATTGGTGGATCTGGTCGGATCGAGTGTCAGATCTGATGGCGGGATTGGAATCCCGACACGGTGTGCATAATGGCTAGTTTATGCTGCAACAGGGGATAAAGGAGTACTGGCGGGTTGGGACAAGAAGTTGGATCTCAAGGTCTGCATTAGAGATGCAGAGGTGAGAGACTTGGGTTCCAGGTGCAATTGGAGTTACAAAAGGCTGGGATAAGGAGTCGGTTCTCAAGGTCTGCATTGGAGGTGCGGTGGTGAGAGACTCGAGTTCCAGGTGCAATTGGAGTTGCAGGAGGACTGTGAGTGACAGTGATCTTTCTAGTGATGCTACAGTAGTGAGAGATGGAGTCTCTTCACATCGTACGGTGGTGAGTTGTACGGGACACCTGGACGAGGTGTGGGCTATGCTAGTTTGAGTGTAGCGGTTTAGCAGAGACAGATTTACAGAATCAACATCAGCGGATTCGTCTTCAAGGTGGTTTGTAGAATTCAAGCTAGGTGGAGATTTGTTGGGTTTGGTGTCCTGTATTCTATGAGATCCACGCAGTTATAAGGGTAGTACTTGTATTAGGGTATGGGTCTCTTACATGTATGGGGGGTAAACTTATAATTATGGGAGATTAAGGTTTCAAGGTTTGCCTATATATAATCTTTGTGTGGAAAAACCTAGGTAAAACTCTAAGGGCTATCAGAGGATTCTCCTCTGACAGGGAGAGTTGAAGGCGCTCTAAGGCTGACAAATGAGATAGGTATCGCACCCCAATTTCGGTTGAACCAGAAGTGTGAGTGAACCGTCACTGAACCAACGGTTCACACCAGGATCTCAATAAGACCGTATCCACTCATACAAACCATTGCACATAATCATAATTAGAATATAATTAAATGTTGGGAAGTCTTAAATTAAATGAACTGAATACAGGGAAGTATTAAATTAAAACCGTATCCACTCATACAAACCATTACTTCACTTATAAATCTAACTAAAAATAAATAAAATAAACAAATCCAATATCCTAGAGGTACACGGGGAAAGGGCACTCGCATGAAGCGTCGTGCTCGTCCTCCCCTGATTGCACTTCCAGGGCAGCAACTCTTCCATATATTGGTGCATCCACATAGTCCTCCACAGTGTAACCTGCATCAACATCTAAAAATAGTATGTACACAAGGGTGTGCTCACAATTTAGCTTATTAAGAAAATCAGACAATACAACACACATCATGCATGAGTAACATTCATATTATGGTCTGGTTTTAAGTTTGTAATGTGCTATAGAAAGGATTGGCGGCCACCGCACCTCTATACACGAGTGTGCGAATCCTTCCAATGGATCAAACACCACTGTCATCCCACATTCACCCACCATGGAATAGAGATAGAGATAAAGTGTCTGGATCAAACACCGCAAACACTTCCCCTAATGCCCTACTCATACCAACACGTAAGCCCCTATTGGCGAGGGCTTGCAAACTGGGTTTGCAACTAACTAAGCCCCTATTTTCAAGTCTTAGTTTTCATGATCCTTAGCCAAGAATGTAAATCTAGGGTTCATTGACTGTATTAGGGTTTGACGGCAATTTAAGGGTTTTAGATCAATACCTTGTCTAGCATGGTATTGATCAATTTATGACTAATCATCTGTAATGCTTAACTTAGAGAAAAGTTCAAGCACTTACCGTTGGTTCGCAAGTATGGTGTTCTTCGTCCAATGGAAAACGACGGCTGCTCTCCCTCCTTCCTTAGCTCTTTCTCCTCTCTAGGGTTTATAGGGCTCAATCAAAGAGTTCTAAAGAGGTTTAAGGGTCCTTAAATATACTAGGATAGAGTTTAGGAAGTTTCCTCACGTTAGGAAAGTCCTTAAGCTCGAGATTTAGAAAGTGGGATCCACAGAGATCCGTTTCCGGATCTAACGAGTCTGCCTGCGTAGACATACCGGTCGACTGGTACCATCGATCGGTATGAAAAATACCATACTTTTAGGTCCGTTTTCGTACCTGGATGTCAACCGCTCGTCCCGTCTGGTCTGATGATGATTGGAATGCCTGTTACGACATGAATTAAAGGTTTAGATCGGGTTCATGGAGTGCGGGTCTTACAATAAGCCTGTCAGGTAGAGAATTCTATAGACTGTTCTTGGGAATAGAAGAAAGTCACTCTTTTCTCTGGTGGATGTAGGCTTCCCACGATGGGGTGCTGAACCACGTTAATTCTTTGTGTTTTTTTCTTGTTTGCGTGTTTCTAATCCTAACAGCCTCATGGCTTTGCTAAAGTTCCCTTTGGCGTCTCACCTCTCAATTTGTTCTACCCCACCTTCTATCATCACCTTCACCATCCTCCCTTCTCCCTTTTGGCTTGTATCTCCCTCCCTCCCCTGCACACCCTCTCTTTCCTGCAACTCACTTGTGCGAGTTCGAATTGTCCAGTTTTGTCATTTGAATACACCAAAGCTTTCTCCACAGGTTTAGTATGCATACCAGTAACACCACCATCAAAAGAAATAACAGACTCCACCGTGGTCTTAGCTATCAAAAGAGAACCAGTATTGTTCGAAGAAACCCTAGACTCCATCAATGTTTCAGAGTGGGTCACAGTTGAAACTTCAACGATATCTTTACGAGATCACACCCTATATAAAGGTTTAGAAAAACATCACAGTACATAGAAATTTTTTTACAATCTTAGCAACCTGTTGGCTAACATGACTCCTAACTTGTGTGGGAGATTTTTAACTTTTGAAGGCTTCTTTCCAAATATTGTTCTCTCCCTCTCTCTCTCTCTCTCTCTCTCTCTCTCTCTCTCTCTCTCTTTTTCTTTTTTCTTATTGCTAAAAGTCAACAAAGAATAAATCAAGAAAAAAAAATCTATACAAACAATGCACAAACAAAAACGCATCTAGAAAACAAGATCTGAAGCTCCACCTTTGACAATGCTATCAACGGAGAGACAGATCCCTAACAAATAGAAGAAACACGAACTCTAGGAAAACCGATATCGAATCGTTGAAGAGCATCCCAAGACACTTAATGTGAAACAAAAGATAGGTCCAACATGTATTAGACTATTTAACATTTTATTATGTTAAAATCTTAATATAATTTTTTTTCTTCGTAACAAAATTTAAGTCTTGAAAACGTGCAAAACAATAAAATTATATTTGACCTCACACCTATAGGATGGACCACCATGTATTAGACATTTAGACTATGTATCAATATGTTTCAATGTCAACAATTATATAATTTTACTCATTAAATTAAATAAATGAAAAAATTTCATCTACATCTCATCAAAGATTGTTAACATCATTTACACCCATAAGAATGCAGAAACATCACCTAGGTCCCAAAACTTTGGCTGTGGAATCAAGGAAGTCCACTCCGTCAGTTGATTCCGGTTAGATGCTGACGTCAGCTGAAATAAAATTTTTCATGGACAATACTGCCCTTAGAGTAAAGATAAAATACCATTTTACCCTTCTTCTCCTTCTTCCTTTCCTCTTCTTCTTTCCTCTTCTGTTTTTCTCCATAGTCAGATTCATATGGCAGGAGCTGGTTTGGGGGAAAATTAGGGGAGCTGGCATGGCTCCAACAGATGGTCAGCTCCACTAAGATAGATTGCACTCCATCAAAAGATTTTCGTTATTGTTTGGGGGGAAATGAAACCAATCGAACTCCAAAAGGGTTCTTCGGCCTGCCCCAGCTCGCTCAGGTCGAGTTTCAAGATAACTATCTTGCAGGGAGCTTTCCAGAGACTGATTCGGTGGTTGTGAATCTAGGGCAGATCTTTTTTTTTCTAACAGCCAGCTCACGGGATCTCTACCTCCATCCATAGGTAACTTCTATGGTGTTCAGAAGCTTCTTCTCGATGGTAATATGTTCTTTGGGCGCATTTCACCTGAGATTGAAAAATTGCAGCAGCTCTCGAAGTCATAAAACCTTAAACAGAGGTAAGTAATGGGTTCGTCGTTGGAGTGGGAGTCGTCGATGGATAAACGCAAGATCCATAACCTGCAACGCCTGATCGCTTGCGTTGCTTCTCGCCACGCACCAGCTCTGTGCTTCCACTTTCCTCCTCCGAGCATTACCTATGGGTTCCAACTTCCAACTACTAAGGCATTATTTTTAGTTTCCAAATTCTGAAGCAGAGTTGTTGGCATCATTCTTGCTTGTTTTGCTTCCTCACAATTCCAAAGAAAGCCCCTTGTTCAAATCCACGGAAAACCTATGATTCAGGTATTTATCTCGATTTTTATAATTGATTCATCCATTCTTTTTCGATATATTTATGGTTCTCTCTTTTTTGCACTTGATTCGTGATTCTTGCCACGTTGCCCATTGAATTTAACTCCATTGACATTTTTGTTGATTTTCTTTATTGTTCATTTTGGTCACTTTTGTTTCCATCATGATTAAGTAATATGCTAACAAGTAACAACAATACGGGTGAAAATTAGATAAACTTTTAACTAAAGGAAGAACGACTTTAGTTAATGGAAGAGGGCAGAGATTCTCAAAGAAAGAGAGAGAGGGAGACGTAATTGACGATGGAGATTTGGAGCGAAGCATATCCAGATTTTGTCTCAAGCTCACATTACCGAAAAAAATTTCACGTTGCCGGAGAAGAAGGCTGTTTGGAATAAATCTTTTAAGTTTTTTAAAATTAAAAGGATAAAATATAAAAATGAAGGGTAAAACTGTATTTCAATAATTTTAGTGATTTCCGTCAGTTAAGTGGATCTAGGTGATGTTTTTACAAACTTGTAGGTATAGATGATGTTAACAATCCTTGTTGGGATGTATATAAAAATTTTTCTTATATTAATGTGCATTTTATCTTACCACCTGGGGAAGATTTCTTATACCGAGTTTCCTTAATACAAGGATAGAGACTTATTTATATGTCTATTGTGCTTTGCTAGAGTTACCATGTGACAGTTACAGTTTTATTAACCTCTCTTTTTCATTTCAAATTATTTTTTTCTTGGATCCAAACATAGTCTGGCTTTGTTTCTACTTTGGAGTACAGTAAATCAATAGTAGATACATTTTTTTGGGAATTTTTTATATGACTTATTTTAACTATCAAATAAAACAAAATTTGTATTTATTTATTGAGCAAATGATCTTTGAACCGATAGTGTGGATTATATCTTTTCACAGTTTAATTTTTTATTTATTTATGATAATAAGATAGAATTAAAATGGTATATGAAAAAATGTATGCTACACTGCTAGCTTAGAGATATTTCTTTCTTAATATTTTTATTGTCTCTCTTTTATTTTAACATATTTTAGGTTAGACTGAACAAATTAAGCCTTAAAGAAAATGGGTATTCCTTGTCACTATCTTGTTTTCTTTTTATTATCCATTTGAAAAAAGAAAAAAAAAAAGGTCTTGTAGTGTCCCATTCTTTCACCCTCAACTATAGCTTGTGAAATGAATTATGTGGTTTACCAATAAATAAATAAATAAATAAATAATATGACTAATTGGAACCATATTCAAAATTAGCTTGAGTTCTTTATGCATTAGCTATATGAGTTGCCATGTTTATTTTTTATGGCAAATTTTTTTGTCAATGTTGTACTCGTATACGATCATGGTTTCCGCCATTGGATAGAGAGGGGAATAATGTATAATAGCTAGCAAATTTATCCCTAATACATAGAAGAAGCATTCAATGAGAAATGACCATGAATGTATATAGATCATGCATAAAAAAATATGTCTATTTTTTAATTTAAAAAAATGGTTCAAAATGATCGATCAACATGATCACAGTGCAGTGGGTGCACAAATAACTTTTAAGGGCAATTTATTCCCTCGGTCACCATTTTTATAGTAATTTCGAAATTCATTTTATAGGGGTTGGGAATAGAAAATTAAGATTAATGTGTGTAGTATAAAAAAAATTTAATTTTATGCAGTCATCCAACAAACTTTTCTTTTTAAAATAATATTTATTAGATAAAATATCAATGTCAAGATTTATTATGATTTTTTTTAGATTTTCATGATATGATTTTTATTTTTATTTTTTGTATTAATAAAAAGGACTTTATACCTATCGCACTGTATGATTTTCAATTTAACATAAGCCTAAGAAATAGTCAAACGTTGTGTTAAGAATTTCTTAAAAAACAACAAAAATGCCATTTATGTTAATAAAATATAAGTTGCATTATTATAATTTTTATTCACTTTAAACTCATTTTTAAAATATTTTTCCGTATTATTCAAACTGAAATTTGATTGATAGGATGGACCCAACATTGGATGTAGCATTGTCTTACTAATGACAAAATCTTGAGTCCTGACATCATCTAATAAAATCACAACTTTAGCTGTTTCCCAACAATGTGTTACGTTACTCCATTACTTTAATATATATATATATATATTTGGTATTTATATGTTTTATGTTTATGGTTAATTTGAAGCCCCTTTAGCATGAGTCCTATTACCGGCCTACAAATATAAATGTGTCGATGTGTACTTTTTGAAACCTAAATAATTAAATAAGGTTATTAATTTTTTTTTTTTTGTAGAAAACAAATTGGTTATAATGTCAGATGTTAAATAACCAAAAATGGATTTGGTCCAATCAATTCTGAACAGAACCAGAACCGATGAATTGACACCTCTAACAATAGTGACAAACCGAAATCACATGGGCACGAACTACAAAGACCAGAAGACGGAGGGGGGGTGGGGAATAGCATGATTGTTGCATCAGGTGGATTTCTTTCACTAGTCCTTTTTTTTCTTTTTTTTTGATTTAGAGATTCAAAAATTATAATAAAAAAAAAAGATAAAAGAAATACAAAGAGCCGATATTGAACCCCACTTTCGATATTGCCAATAATAGGAGTCACCCCGGGTGAATAAAACATAATCAAATTTAATGAAAATGTTATCGAGATCTATGGGAAGCATCTCATACCACTTCCCTTGCCACCACATGAGGGTAAACATTCCAAGATTGAGATCTCTTTTCCTTAATCGTAGTTTTTACTAGAATACCAGCAACACAATTTACTTCTTTAAAACAATGAGTGAATCTTACTGAATAACCTATCAAATCTATTATTTGAAGGGATTGTCATTTATGTATCAAAACCGAAAAAACAAAAAAAAAAAAAAAAAAAAAAAAAAAAAAAAAATATATTTTCCCCCCAAATTTTTTTTTTTTTTTTATTATACTATGGATTGGATCCAGATCGGTACAGATATTAGAGGGAGGCTAGTGGTCACTCTATGAGCGTCATGTGGTACTCCTCCAATTTAGAGGATCAAATTAAGAGGATCTGGGGAGAGATGTGCTACATCTCTTCTCTCCCTTTCAGACTTCAGTTTCGATTTTTGTTTTGAAACCAATCTGCGATCTTTTAGGTCTCGGTCAGGCTTTGGCCAAAATTGAGTGGAGCCTGCAGTCGTCCAATACAAGACCGGCCAATGAAAAGACCATTAAGTTAAATCCCTAAAGCCCTCTACCGTAAATGACTAATTGTGTCTCATTTCTTTTTCTTCATTTAGACTATGTTTGTAAGAAATTAAAATAAATTATTATGTTGTGGATATAGAATAAATAATTATCATTTACAACAGAACATGGGTCAAGGATTGTGTTTTTTTTTATTGTGGACCGGTTAGCAGGGTTGGGACGAGTAGCATAATCGATTATGGACTGATTAATATGCGTCATTAGTGCCCATTTATAGATTGATTAGACCGATTAGGTACCTAGATCGATTGAGACCGAATATAAACATGTCTTTTTGACTTAGTGACGCCTGTCCTTCACCTATCTGTCTAAACTAGCAGAATTGCCAGACATCAAAAGTGGGAAGTTTCATGTTGTGTTCCAAACCTTATTCTCATATCGGTGAACTTGGTTCGTTCAATTCTTAGGGAGCAAAGAAAACCCCAGACCAACAAACGGAGGTAGCAAAGACAAAGAAAAAAGCCAAAGTGCGTTGGCGCATCGCTACTAAGTTATGGGTTTGATCACTTATAATCTACGACCACCCTAACTTAGGTTAAAGACAACGTAATGCATTGTATTCCCAACTAGGCACCTTCACTTGCTCGTCAGTTTGTCAGGTCTCAGATTGTTGTTTGCTTGAATACCCTTAGCAAGAATAGATTTACTTGCTCGTCAGTTTGTCAGGTCTCAGATTGTTGTGTGCTTGAATACCCCTAGCAAGAATAGGCTAGCACACGAGATCAAATCACGTGCCAATTGATGACCGATTAAACGCGAAAACCAACCAATTGACATCCCTAACCAGGTGGGTGAGTGGGTTTAAATATATATATATATATATATATATATATATATATATATATATATATATATATATATATATATATTTATATATTTATTTATATTTATTTATTTATTGATTGGTGTAAATTGAGTGGATTTATATTATCGGTGGGTAAACACGAAACAGGCTGTTACCCTGAGAAAATTCTTTTAATAGAAAAAAGGAAAAAGAAAATGAAGAAAAAGACAAAATTATATAATTACGTGCACAAGAAACAAGGGAAGATGGAAAACTCTGGCGTCTCAAAGATGCTTCTTCTTAATTTGTACTGTAAATTCCGTACCGTTAATGTCTCCGGTGATCTTGTTTCTGAACGCTCATCCAAAACTGGGAAAGAAACAAATAAATAAATAAGGATAAAGAAAGTGAAACAGAAACACCCACCCCATACGCTCATACCCCATAAAGACAAACACCAAAAAAGAAATCCTATTCTTCAGCTGTTTGCTGGCTACTGACCAAACTGACATTTCTGACTCTTTCACACTTCCTCCTTAATTCAATATAATATTGTAAATCTCTGTTTTTCTCTCTCTCTCTCTACCCTCTGTCTCTATCTCTATCTCTATCTCTATCTCTATCTCTATTTTCCGGTTTTACTCACCTTTCCCCTCTCTCTCTCTCTCTCTTTCCTGGCAAAAGCCTCTGATTTCTCTGACAAATAGTTTTGTCACGATATCTGCATGTGTACCTTATTTCTGTCCCCACCACTAGTCCATCATCAGCCATTAATCCATTACTCACCTTCCATCTTCTCACCGAGAAACCAGAGAGGTAGAGAGAGAAAGAGGGAGAATCCTAAGCTTTTTTTTCTTAATATTGAGTTTTGAGATTGGACCCACTCTGTAGGAGGTTGGTTGGTTGGTTATAAAAGGAAAGCCACCACCTTTTATTTCTTGTTTTTAATTTTTTAGTTTCTTCCCACAATCAAAACCAAAACCGAAGCAAGCAGAGATAAGGAAAGGAGGAAAAAGCTGAGTTTAGTTTGGGAAATGGAAATCACGCGTGCCTTCTGATCCACCAGCAACAACTACTACATAATCTTCATTATCCTTTGGTTTGTGAGACGAAAGGAAAGAAATTTTGGGGTGGGTTGGTGATTTTGGTCTGCAATCTTATTGTTATGATGGCCGTTCAAGCGCAGCAGTATCAGGACAATCTGGGTTTTCCTTTAGGCGGCTCGCAGGAATGGATGGATTCCTGTGGTGGGTTTTATGAGTTGGGTTTCAATCCTCAACAGCAAGAACAGATGCAGCAGTTACAGAATATCAATCTTCTGAGAAATCAGAATCTGGGTTTTGAAAATACTCCTCTGGTTACTTCTTCTTCTTCTTCTTCTTCTTCCCATGGGAACCTTCTGGAGTCTTTAGCTGCTCAGATGGATAAGCAGACATCGGAGATTGATCAGTATATTCTATTACAGGTAAGAGGATTCATTAATCTCAAATGGGTTTTCTTTTTCTTGTGATTAATTTTATGGGTTGTTCTGTGTTTGATGGATTTATATAGTTCTTATTTAGTTTTATCTGTTTTGAAAAACAGAACGAGAGACTGAGATTAGCTCTGCAAGAACAGAGGAAACATCAACTGGGCATCCTTCTAAGGAAGATAGAATCAAAGACGCTGAGTTTACTGAAACAAAAGGATGAAGTCATTGCAAGATCGGTTAAAAGAACAATGGAGCTTCAAGAATGCTTGAGAAGGATGGAGATGGAGAACCAAGCATGGCAAAGAGTCACCAAAGAGAATGAAGCCATGGTTATGGCCCTCAACAACACTCTTCAACAAGTCAAAGAGAACGCCTATTGCTATCCCTCTGCTGTAGCAGATGATGCAGAGTCTTGTTGTGAGGTCTCTCAGGAGCATTACAGAGATGAGAAGAGAAGAGATGCAGAAGAAGAAGACCCACCAATGAAAAAGATGACTTGCAAGTCCTGCAATTCTCAAAATTCGTGCGTTCTTTTTCTCCCTTGCAGGCATCTCTGTTCGTGCAAATCTTGTGAAGCTTTCCTCGATTCTTGCCCTGTCTGTAATTCTGTAAAAAAAGCAAGCATAGAGGTCTTCATGTTCTAGAGAAAAGAAAAAAAATATATATATTAAAATCTTTTCTTTTCTTTTCTTTTCTTTTCTTTACTTTGGGGAAATGGGTTCTGTTCTTTTCTTGGGGATCTATTCGGAGTTGAAATCTTGAACTTAAACAAGAACAACAACAACCCATCAACATCGAACAGACCTGCAGAGCAGAAAGCATCTTTTCCTTTATTTGATGGTGAAGGTATTTTTAGTTCTTAAAGTTTTCTTTTTCCAATTCCAATTTATTTATTCATTCTTTTTTTTTTTTTTTGGGTTCTTCGCCATAATCCTTGTGATTGATTTAATTTTGCCATCACAGTCTCAGCTTTTACAAATTTTTGGATCTGAGAGATAGTCTTGTATGTTCGTACTGTTACACTGACTGAAAAGGATGAAGAAGAGAAGGGAATAAGCGTCGGATTGGAATCAAAGCTATGAGATGAGACGACGTTTGGATCCAAGGAATCTGAAATCTGAAATCTGAAATGGAAAGTGAGAATTTTTCCATAAACCAAGCGTTTCGACAACGTTTTTCTGGCTTTGACGAGAGATTCCGTTTTTCCCACAGCTTTGTCGGCATGTTCGGGGCTGAAACGTATGAATCAACATGGGTCACGGAGAAAAAACGGACGGTTGTGGATTTAGTGGAGTGGTGGGTCCCATGGGGTTACTTTGTCTAGATGTTATTACAGTTTCTTCGCTGTAAATGCTCGTTTGGTTTTGGACTTTTGGTTACTCTCCCCTGCACAACGCACGGGATTCTTGGTACTGCTGACGTGGACTGTCGACTTTCTACATTGGTGGTACCTATCGATAAAAATCCTCTCCTGTCAGCACGGCTGATGATCTTCATCTGAAGGGCAACCAAATCATCTCATGCCGGCTGTTAAGGGCGGGATTTCAGTCGGTCTACCTTCTCATGTATTGATAGATGGGTCGATTGATCCCCAACCTCTTGGATCAGCCCCAATACCCAGGAGAAGATTTGGTTGAAGGTCTGTTTACGGTTGGCGTCTCTCCAATGATGGGAGACAATTCGGTTCCTAGTACCAATTCAAACGGGCCATGCTACAATAGGTGGAGATTGTCTTCTGTCATCCAATTTGTCATCCAATTGTCCATGGCCATGCTACAATAGGTGGAGGTTGTCTTTTGTCATCCAATTTGTCCATCAGATGAGCCTATTACATTGGCATGTGTGCTGACCACCCTAGTCCCTCTAAAGGAATGCAGGAGCGACTGGACGATAAAAAACGAGCCTTATCCTGCTACAAGCAAAAAAATCGTCTCCCGCCCACCAGCCCTCCAGCCCGTCATCTGACGGGCTGGAATGCATCGGTATACGTGCCGGTGCATTCCAGCCCGTCAAAGGATGGGCTGGAAAGTTGGCGAGCGGGAGACGATTTGAGTCCCTGCTACAATGGGGGCAATCATGTGAGGGGGCAAAAGAGATCATGCGATGCTTCTTAAGAGGATGATATATTATTACTTTCATGGTATGGACCGGAGAAAGATCTCTTAGTGTCCAGTCTCTTTAATCGTGATCCAATGAATGGAGTTCACCAGGTGCACATACCAATATATTGATATGCATATTGAGTGACTCCAACTTTGGAAAGACTCCAACAATATGAGACGATCCAAATCTGGTTTGGAAGGGGGGTCAATTTGGCCTAGCAAACCTAAGACCAACCAGAGCCTGGACTGGGCTTTCAGCTTGGGGGATAGGCCTATGTTCAGATTTTCAGGTCCGAACTCAGGTTGGGTCGGGTCTGAGCTGAGCTGAAGTCTTAAAGAGTGGGTAGTTTTGGTTTTCTAAAGGGAATCGTCTTTAAGATCCAACGGTGAGTAGTTCTGGTTTTTCAATTAGAATGTCCTTAAGACCCAAGGGTTACAAAACCAGTGACAAAATTCCAATTGTAACTAGGTAATTAGAAGGCGTTGATGGGGTTTGATAGTTTGTGGGTTCTGGTATGGGCTCTGATAGGACTGGATCTTTTATAACCAAACCAAATGAATTGACACCCTTACCTGGTCTCATCATATTTGGGTTAATTCGGATCGAACCCAGCCCAGCCAAAATTGTGTATGTATGTTCATCACAGAGGTGAGGAGTAAGGCAAGATCTAATACGCATTTTCCGAGTGACAATTTCGTGGAAAAAGATTATCACCTGTTGTTTAGTTTCTTCAGAAGTGATCCAACGACTGAATTTCACCCGGAACACATAGCTGGAGTCCCTCCAACGATAGAAAAGGATCCGAACCCCAATTCCATGGGATATACCTTCAAAACACGTTAGCTACTTATATAGGTTTGCAATATTTCACATAAAAAATATGGTCTACCTGTTCAGTTCTACCAATGTGGAAGCATGATGTGGCAAATGCGACTATTGGATATCTAGAGAATGGTCAGATTAATGAAATGTCATATTTTCAGTCTCAAATTCAACCCTCTCAAGCTTGGGTGATTTGGCATTGCTCTCTTAGGATCGTGCCTGAGGCTTGGTTAGTGGATCAAGTCAATCTTACTTGCAACCAATGTGTGGCATACACCTTCCCTCCTCCATCAGTGCCCCTTCGATTGCCCAATTTCATCTCTTGGCTCCGTAGTAGGCATTGTAGAGCCGAAATAAAATAAAAATAAAATAAACTAAAAGCATGTGACCAAGAGACCTTGGGCTCTACTGGCAATGAAATTTCTACCTCATTTGACATTCCATGTGATAATAAATGCATGCGTTATTGGTATGCGCAATTGAAGTAACCCTTACCCTTTATAGTGAAACTTGTTTCAATGTAAACATAAGGGTTAGCCAGGTTGAACCCAAGGTCTCAACCCTAGTCTAACCTATGATTTGAAAATCTAGTCCGTATTTCAAGAAAAATTGGGCGCTGATTTTAAAAAAAAATTTCTCCAATTCTAAGGTTATTGGGACTGATTTTGCTGATTTATCTCCAATTATGAACTCTCAAAACTTGTTTGGACAGAAATAAATTGAGGCCATCAGTTAAAAAGTTAAAATTATACTGACCCTCATTTTTTATTTTTTATTTATTTTTTATTTTTGCTAATGATGGGTTTTCAGAACTTTGGCTTGACTAATCCTGCGGATCCTTACTGACCCCACAACCGCATATATTGGATCATTTCAGGGGTTGAATGAGAACCATCCTGTGGCCCCAAGGCAGTAAGAATAGTCGAACTCAGTACCTTCCACTTCCTAAGGCGTAAGTTCCTTGCTGACTCAGCTACCCCAAGGTCAGCTACCCCCTTGGGGTTAACACTATACTAGCCCTCTATTCTCTAGCTTGAACAACAAAAACAAAAACTGCAAAGCCACATTCCAACTAAATAAGGCCTTTTGGGTAAAGGTTCAAACTAGATAAGGTTGACTACGTAGATCCTTACCTTCCAATATATCGACTTTATTCAAGGTTCTATTTGATACAGTAAAAAGGGCATGGCTTAGGTTTTTGGCATGCCAACTGGCAACCGGAAACACATCACACACCAACTCTCCTCTTTTATCCGGGCTTTGAACCGACAACAAGTAACACTAATTCAATTTAATCGAATTATTAAGAATCGTGGATATGGATACAGTGTGGTTCAATTTTATGATCACAAAAATTAATCAGATATGCATTCCACGATTCCCTCAAGTGGAAGAATTGGACTGGAATTTTGGAACCATTCCATTCTGCATTAGATTGTCAAACTGGGTGATTTTCTGATCCACCAACTGATGGGCCTTTGTTCTTGGGCCCAGTACAATTCTCATAAACATTTGTATTAATTATTAGGGCTTTCAATTAGCTGAGTTTGGGCTGCGACCAACTAAGCCCAATAAGCCTGCCTCAATACTTTGAGTTTCTATTAACAGGCCTTCTTTGTGGTCCCCCCCCCCCAATCATATTCCAAATTTTTTCTTATTTTAAGAAAAACTATACGTACTACCCCTAGACCATAGACTAATTACATCTATCGTCCACGAGTTTCTGACAATTACACTTACCACCACTAATTTCAGAAATGTATAACAAAAAGGTCTATTCCTTTAACGGTGTTAATTCTAAATTTTAAAAGACAACTTTACCCCATCATGTTCCCCATTTCTTCTTCACAATAGGTAAAAAAAAATAAATAATTGTATAAATAATTATTTTCTCTTTGATTTTTTGTTATTTTTACCTGTTGTGAAAGAGATGAATGGGGAACAGGATGAGGGCAAAATTGTCTTTTAAAATTTAAACTTAACACTGTTAACTGAATTGACTTTTTTGTTACACGTTTTTAAACTTAAGGGTGATATTATTGTCAGAAACTAGTGGATGGTAGATGTAATTAATCCATAGTCTAGGGGTAGTACGTATAATTTATCCTATTTTTTATTATTTTTTTATTTAGTATTAACCACTTGTCAGTATGCCATTGGAGTCATACCCGATCCAGATAAATATTAGATTGTAAAGGTATCAAAATGGCTAAAGGTCGAGAAGGGCACAAAGGGAGAGGGAGACAAGCACATCATGGAGAAGTTCTATACTGGCAGGGGTGTCAAAATAAAGGCCAAACTAAATAAAAGACCGATCTAATCTGATTGAATAAAAAAAAATTGAAATTGATAGGACCAAACTCTTATTGATTTGGTATCAATTTTCGTCTTAAAGAATTGAAGAGCCCACTTGACTACCATATAAGCCGAAACATTGGAAGACCTATTTACAAACTCAAAAAGTTAACAGAAGCAATATCATGTAAGATAGGCAAGACTTCAACTGATGGATGACCATCCTCACAACGAAATTGACAAAAATTGTCATCTCAACCCGCTTTAGTATTGCTTGGGAAACACTTCTCACATTGGTGGTGTGGGGAATCTACTCTCCACATTTTATTATATATAGTTTGGGCAAGGTGGGAAACCGGACCAATGAACGGGCGAGAGTAAAGATCATTCAGTAAAGGATCTACATTTGTTAGAAGAGAGTGAGTATCAGTTGTGGATCTCATAACTCATTATGTAAATGGTTAAGGAATCCCACTCTCGTGTTGTGGGGATCTTTTTTCCCATATGGGCATAAAGTCGAGACGTTAACTACATGGCCGTAGTGTGGTCCTAATATTTTTTTTTGGATAGGCGTGTGGTCCTAATAGTTGCTTTAAGGTTTATGGGGAATATGTTAAGGGGCTCTTTGATAAAACTTCAACTCTGGTATTCTTATTTCTGGTTCAATTTTTACTACTGCATCAAATGGATTCAAGAGCATATGGGAGTAGAAACATATTTCTTAACCCAATTTAATCATGGACTCTAGAGTGGTAGTGGTGGTGGTGGTGACGGTGGGTGGTGATGGAGGGTGGTGGTGGTGGTGGGTGATGGTTGGTGGTGGGTGGTGGTGGTGGCGGAGATGGGGGGTGGTGGTGGCGGTGGGTGGTGGCAGTGGTAGGTGGTGGGTGGTGGTGGTTTGTGGTGGTGGTGGTGGTTGTTAGTAGTGGTGTGGGGTGGTTCTTTCTATTCCAAAATTATACTCTCAAATCGAAAAACATCTATTTAATGCTAAAAAAAAGAAGGATTATAGAGTCTATTTGGAGCCAGTTCACTCCATTTATGCTCCAGAAGCTAGAATTCGGATTCTGGAGTGTTATCAAACACCCCCTAAGCAGCTGAGTTGGTAAAAACCAAAACCATAAGATCCACCTCTTTGCTATGGGTACCTCGTGGTTGCGATTAGCTCAAGTCTAGTGGATTAACTCATCTTGTTGGAAAAAGTAAATAAAAGTCAAAACAAATTTTTTCTCAAAATAAAATTTAAAAAGAAATTTAAACTCAAAACTTGTCATTTTTTATTTGGTTCCAAAATTTTGGTTTTGATTTTGGACGGGAGTTTTGATTTTCGATTTTGAATTGGTGTGAGTAGTGTAGGATTTTGTTAATCCCACATTGCTTAGAGGTTAAAGAGGAGGGGTCCTTATTTGTGGGGATTGTCGCCTACCAATTGAGCCCAAGCAAGAAAGCCTAGCTAGATTCGAGTAGATTCACACACACCCGCAAGTCGGACAAGACCCGATCGCAACCCCAAGCGTGACCGCTACCTCGATCGCGACAACGAGCCGCTAGTGTGGGTGTGGTTAGGTTTTGACCCACCCATACGCAGACACCCTTTTGGAAGGGGCAGGTGTGTATAGATGCATCTCCACACCCGAATGGTTGCCATCTAGACCATCGATCATAAGATCTATGATCTAGCACAATCTGGACGATTCATCTGGAGGATCACACCCCATCCGGTGGGCACTTCCAAGTAGTACTTGGGCCCTATAAATTGAACCCGACCCCATGCTTCAAAATCACTCGAAATCAATAGGATTTCTCTCTCTCTTCCTATTCTGTTTAATCGGAAGGTCAAGATGCATTGTTTTTCCAAAGGAATTGATCTTAGCCGTCGGGTCTGCATATACCTGACAGTGTGTGCACACTGGGTGAGTATCTTACATAGGGGTTGTTTTATCTTGGAGACAGATTTACAAGAAACCTACTACACCAATAGAGGGCAAATACTGTCTTAAGGAGAATGTACCAACACGACTCAACCCTCATTCTAAAGCTTCAATTTTCTGTTTATAAGGTACGCATTGTTACATTCATTTTATGTATGTTTTAGATTTAACTATATATATATTATTGATACATATATGACTATTATTTCATATTGATTAATTAGATAATTAATTATTGCTGTTTCATATAGTTCTATTCTGTACAATATATAACTGCTATTCTATTATAGCATTAATTACAACACACCTCCAGTTCTTTATCCCCATCCTTTTCTAGTCGATGTTTAGCCCTTGTTGACTTTGCTTATTAATTTTCTTTCTCCCAAAAGAAAAAAAAAGAAAATATCTCACAACGAAGAGGTCATGAATTCAATTTTCCTTCAAACATATCGATCCAAAAAAAAAAAAAAAAAAAAAATCTATTAGTGGGCTTCTCTAATCCACTTCTAAAACCTAAGCCCATTAGTTAAACATAATTCACAAAGCCCATTAGCTAAACATATAACTCACGAAGCCCATTACCCAATTTTTTAACGGATTTTGGCGGGTGCAGCACCGGGCTGATACTCCCGGGAGGCAGGGAGGCCCGGGCTGTTTTGGTAACGCCACAAGACTTCCACAGGGACAAGGAAATCCAGAAGAAGCTTTCAAACCACGACACATATTCCATCCGGTCCTTTCTTTTCCCCTCTCTCCCTCTCTCCCTCTCTCACAATTGAAGCGTTTTGTTCATCTCAGTCTCAGGGAGACCAAATTCCACCGATCTCTCTATCAATCTCACACTCTCTGTAATCGGAAGAGGAAACTTTAAAATTTGGAGGAGATGCAACAGGGAGATTTCAGTTCACCTTATTACCACCAGTATCATCCACCATCTCACCTCCAAAACCCTAGCCCTAGTCCAACCCCTATCGATCCGCAGCCCAATCCTTTGCCGACGACCTACGCCTCTGCACCTCCTTTCACCGCCAACTATTCTTCATCATCCGATTACTCAAGCTTTTCCTCTGCGTACCCTACCTACTCACAGAATCCCGATCCTATTCCCAACCTCCCTCCCGCTGCTCCTAGCTACGGACACACCCTCAACTTGCAATCCTACAATCCCTCCCCTCAGCCTTCTTCTTCCTATCCAGCTTTTGCTCAGGCATCGGCAGCGGTACCAGAGCCCCAGGCACCTTACCCATCTCCACTGCAGCAGCCTGCATATTATCCACCGTATGATCAGCATCAGGCGGCTCCAAATTATGGTCCCTCTCCACCCTCTTCGGTTCCTCCGACGACTCCAGCTCCCATCCTCAACCCGAATTCCTCCTTCTCTTCGCCGTATTCGGCCTCCTATACCCAACCTGGGTCTTCTCTGCCGCCGCACATGTATGAAAGCTCTTATGAAAGCGGCGTGAAATTCGATCATGGTGGTGGTTATATCGATGAGAGTTCCGCTCGGTATGATGGTCAGGGCATGTACGGTCGAGGCCGCTCTGATTTGGGCTTGGATTTCTATGACAAGAGACCCGAAAGCACGACCCATTACGATCGAAGTGGCCTTCGTGATGATGGGCTAGGAGATGGTGTGTATGCTTATGATGGTGGGAGGGTGGAGCCCTATGGAGCTCGTGGCACTGCTTCCAAGTCATCAACTTTGTCGGCTTTTGATGATTATGGGAGGTCCTTGAGCTACCCCTCGACTGGAAAGGACCATGTGAATTCGGGTTCACCCAAGATTGTGAGAGCTGTTCCAAAGGTGGAGACGCAGACGGACGTCAAGAATGGAGTGCAGAAATTCCGGGTTAAGCTTCTTCCTGAAGGTTCGAGCCAGGGGGCCATGGATGTTCTTTGCCAGGTATGTGACCAAAAATCCACCTGTAATTTAGATTGCACCGATTCCTTGAAGTTAATATCGGTAAGATCATACTTATATGTTCTAAGCATTACCTAAGTAGGTATTGTGTATCTGCTATGATTCTGTTCTTGACTCAAGCTAGTTTATGAATACTACCAATCTGAATCTGCTATGATTCTGTTGTAAGTGATTGGAATTGGGTTGAAGATTTGTGTCTACGGCACTAATTACATAGCTCAGCAACCTTGGCATGGCAGAACAGAAAATGTTGAAATTGTTCTGGAAAATCTATTTTGATGCGTTCTGATTCTGTAAAACACTGCATAAATCCAACATGTAAAGTCGTCAAAGTAAGCTTGTATGGATTTGACTGAAAAACTTGACACATGTTATTTTGCAGAGGTTCAAACACTGATATGGCAGAACAGAAATGTTATTAGTGTTATAGAAATCTATTTTTCTGTTAGGCCAATCCTAAAACCATTCAATTTGTATCATTGTGAATAAGCTTCTAGAGATGGGTAATTGCTCAATAGCTTATACCTACAATCTGAACAAAGGTAACTATAGCAATGGAATTAAGAAAAAGATGACAGCTTTATTTGAATCCGAACTTTGACCATTTATAGAATCAATTGGGGGTGGGGAGAGAGGGAGAGAAAGCATAGGCATAAAGCAAAAAAATCACTGAAGTCTTAAAGTTAAAAGAAAGATAGGTGGTGGTGGTGTTGGTGTTCAACTACTGCTCCATGGTCGCTCTTGTAATGGTTGTTTTGACTTTTGAGGCTAATTTTCGAAATCCATAGTTTGAGAGTTCGGCAAAGCCAAAATATTTTGCCTTCGACAAAGGTTGAAATGAAATGCAAGCAAACTCGCCAAGTTGACTACCCTTTCAGACATTTTGCCGAAATTTCAGTTATTTCCACGGATTACCTCAAAATTTGTAAGGTTTCATCAAAATTTCGGCCCCTTCGCCTCATTTTGCCCAATTGGACCAAGAACTCTATTACTGTATGAAAACTTCAATTTTTTTGGCAATGTCCTTTTCCTTCATGTTGCTGCTGAAACAATGCTTAAAGGTCGGCTGTGGAGCATCCACTTCAACATTTGAGTGTCTTTGAAGGATCGTTTTGCCAAATTTTCCCAAATGTAAAATTCTCACCTATAAAGCTGCTGTGATGGAGAGGATACAGACATACAGTACACCAAGGTGTACCCTAGCAATATAGGGTCTGAAGCCAAACTACTATTTTGGGTTTTTTTTAACAATCTAAAGATTCAAACATGTTTAGATATTTTAATTAGTGTTTCCCTACATTTTGGGCCAATATATGGTCATTTGACCACTTAGAATAGCTAACCAAAATATACATCTGAAATACCATATTTTGATCGAAATTTCTCTTTTCAGTGAAATATTTCGGTTTCTCCAGGTAGCAAATGCCTCGAGAAGCTGAAATTTCAAACCATGGCCAAATCCTAAGTGAGAGTGACATTAGCAGAGCTAGTGACTGAGTAAAGGCACCAAATTCTTTTCCATCCTAAACTTGAAAAGAATGGAACACTGAGAGATGGAAAAAGGAAAGGGGTGTCCCGGTATAAATAAGGAGGGAATCGAGGGAAACGATAGGGAGGGGGAGAAGAAAGGGGGGAGTCGAGAAAGAGAAATAGAGGGAGAGAGTAGAGAGAAGTCGTGAGAGGGAGTGAGAAGCTTACCGAGAGGGAGGGGAAGCTGTGAGAGAGAGCCCTTTTTTTTTTTCTTTCTTTTCAATTCATCATTGCATCTCCAATTCAATAAGAAGATCTACCTATAAATAGGATTGAAAACCCCCAAAAAGGGGGCCCCCAAGATAACTCAAATAAATAAATAAATAAAAACAGTGTGCCCTAGCCGATGATCCGGTATAAAAAAGGAAACTACCTAAAACATGTTTTTAAAAAAAAAAAAAAAATATTAAAAAAATAAAATTTAAATAAAAATAAAATAAAAAAATATTAATGACAAGATCCACTTTCCTATTACAGAGAACAAGAGCGGATGATTGCCGCAAAGTGAATACGATGAGTACCTTTCAGCCCAAAGTCGGGGTGAGCATATCACAGGGGAGTACATAGCGGATGAAGATTTTGGTACTATATACCAAAAATTACAGCAGGGTGAAACCGATCCAAAGTTCTCGATTCAAGACGGCTACTTGTTTATGGGAATACGGTTATGATCCCAAAGACGCCCCTACGCCTAATACCTAATTGGAGTTACATGGAGGTGGTTTAGGTGGACACTTTTGGTTGTGATAAGACAATAGCACAAGTTACGATCTTTACTATTGGCCCCCTACCAGATGTGCAAAATGTGGTCCACGGTGTCGGGGGAACTGCTAAAAACACCAACAAAGTTGGTGTTTCCCCCAGGGAACGTTATGACTCTATATTTGTAGTAGTGGACGAAGGCAAGTGCGCTGTCCTATTCTTTAAGGGGGTGTTTTGTCTCCATGGGCTATCGGGGCTTTTGTGTTGGGGTGGGGGGGGATTTTTGGGGGTGGGGAAATAAGATGGTGAAACGATGTGGGTGAATGGGCTTGGGTAATCTTCTCTGATGCCTTGTTCGTGATTATGAGAAGGACGTGGCCTTCCATTCTTGACATAGTAGTTTGCTTATAATAGCTTCGTCGTTGGCCGGGCCGTACACCATTTGAGATAGTGCTTGGTATCCAACCCAAGAGATATCGATTTGGGTCGAGAATTTAGAGTAACAGAAGCAATGAAGCATGAGCGTTACCGCCCCTTTGGAGTTTAAGCCCTGGTGACATGGTGTGATGGTGGGTCGAGAGTTTCCTCCCGGTGAAGCTACCCGGTTACATCCACGAAGATGGGTCCCTACAAGGTCTGAAGAAGCTGCTGAGGATTATCGAACATTTTCAACGTTCTGATTTTTTCTTTCTTTCTTTTCAATTCATCATTGCATCTCCAATTCAATAAGAAGATCTACCTATAAATAGGCTTACAACCCAATATAAGTGGGCCCCTCAAGATAACTCAAATAAATAAATAAATAAAAACAATAAAAAAGCAAACTACCTAAAACATGGACAGATCCACTTTCCTATTACAAATAAAACTAAATAAATAAAACAAACTATGGGTCTACAAATAGCGCCTCTGATAACATAACAGATTACAAATTTTTTCCCAATTATAATTAACATAAAGAAAGATTCCTATCGAAGCCTTGTAGATCCCGTGCTGCATCACAATTTAATTTGTTTTTACTGAGACATGATACTGTTGGGTTGTAGTGTAAATATTCTCAAGTTATAGATATGCCCTTCCTAGTGACACAGACGTTAGACACCTGCTATTGTGGATTTCTCTACTGATGATTTAATCTCTTTATCTTCATTGCTGACTCATCTAGTGTTCCTGTCATTGGGGATGCTAATGTGTTGTCTCAAGGTACATGCAACAGTGGCTGCACAATAAGTGACTGTTTGTCTCAGTCAGAGACAATTTTATAATTTGTCAGTTCTATTCTATGAAAAGTTCTTTTCTGCAGATTATTCTAGTGTACCTATTTACATTCCCTTTCCTTTCTCTTGGGGAATTTTGGATCCTTGTCTTTAAAATTTGTTTTGACTTGGTCTTCAGATTGGTTTGGACGGGATTCGTATGCTTGATCCCAATACTAGTCGGACATTGAGAATATACCCACTTGAGACAGTGACGAGATGGGAAGTAAGTTTCTACTTGAACATTTTTTGTGTTTTTTTTTTTTTTTAATTTTTTTTTACATATCTTATTATTTTCCAAATCAATATTATGACATTTATTTCTTTTCATTCAGGCCAATTCGGCTGTCTTTAATTTTTGGTCCAAAAGCTCTGTTGACATTGAACCAAGACGCATAAGGCTGCAGTCAAACAGTTATACCACCAACACAATTCTTGACACTGTGACAGCTGCAACTGTTCAGGTTCCAACCTCATCTCCATGGACTGAGTTTTTCCTATGAAATTAAAGATTTCCTCTGTAAAATTTAACTCTCTTTTTTTTTTTCGCTTCAAATTTGTTTTCATGGTGTATGTTGGTAGATTGGTGCTTTTAAATGCTATTAGTTTTGAGGATTTAGTCTAGACCTCTTCCAAAACTCAACATTCCCTAATGATTTTCCTCTGTTTATCTTTTCTCCATCAAAGTGGGAGTATCAAATTTATTTTATTGTCCCAGCACTACCAGGATTTTTAGTCCAATAAGCAATCATTAAGGTGTCCTCTAATATCTGCCATGTAAAGTTCAAGAAATTCAATGGCATGGACTTGCTTAAATAAGATGAAGTATCATTTAATTATCTTAATTAATACAGTTATATTAATAACAGCACCATTGAGAAGGCTCAAACATATGAAGAGCATAAAGTCAAGAAGTCAAGAGGTTATTAATGCTACAAAGGAGATATAAATCTTAGTAGACCGGAATGGTGATTGTTCAGTTATACCAGGTCTCTCTTCATACAGGCCTTTAGTATTGTTGTGTTTAATGCCTCCATACCTTTTAAATCATGTCAAGGGCTTGGTAATGTACTTTGTAACTGCTAATGCACTCTTAATTTTTGTTCCAGTTGAATGGTGGCACACATTTTACTGTTAGGTTCCTGGTCCATTTACTTTCAACGAACCTGACCATTTTACTCTGGCAATCAGTGTCATTTTTTTATTTGTTGCAGCCAACAATTGAGCAATCCTTTTCCATACCTCTTCTTTTGGAAAGAATACCCCCTTCTTTTTTCTTTTTTTTTTGAGGTGGGGAGGAGCCCAGTTATGCACTATTGGATACACGAGGTTTTATTATCCTTTTTTTTTGGTACCTGAGATAATGCTGTGTTTGTAGTGATAATAAATATAACCTTAGTGCTATTCACTTTTTATCAGTATATTCTAATATCATATCCTATTATATGTGGTCCATAGTTTCCATAACACCAGTGACTGCCACTTGAAAGAAAGAGATTGTTCTTTAGGTTCTGTGTTGCCTAATTTAAAGACTGCATGATCTGCATCTGTTATAGCAGTCTAAATTCCCTGTGAAGTTAATTTTCTCGTTCATCTATTTCTTTGTTAAACACTGAGTACCAGGCGACCGACTTTGCCATTATAGTTGTTTGTCAATGGAGCTATTGTAAGTTGTGAAAACCTAAAAGCAGTAAATAATCTAGTCCCAGAATTATTTTGTGTGCCTTTGGGCGTGAGCGTGTGTTACGCGACCCCCTCCCTAGGTGAGTGGTGGTGCTTGTAATATTTTACCTAATGATATCTAAACCCTTTTGTTTTGATCAGATGAAGGAGATGGGTGTAAGATTTAAACCTTCTGACTCTGTAAAGACAACTGAACAGCCTACTGAGAGGAAGAAAGGTATTGTTGATTGGATGAACTTGATAAAGCCTGGCAATGAGGAGAAAGATTTTTGGGTAAGACTTCAGGCTCCGACATTCGAGATTGATAGAAATACTGACTATGCTTATCTGAGTAATCTGCACTCATCACTTAGTAAGCGTAATAATGCTACCTATGTCCTATAGATAAGTAAGGTGATTTAAAAGAGAAACCATGGTCATTCTTTGCAGGTTGTGCTCTTCCATTTCTGTCTGCTGTAAGGCCATACCATGAAATTGATTTGTGATGTCTGTTCAGGGAACCATTTTCTTATAATTTCCTTCTCCTTTCAAAAGCTTTGTGTTGGATTAAGAAGGGATATGAGTGTAAATTTTGTAAATTTTGCTGGGCAGATAGTTGAATACTTGAATTGAAATAAGGTTAAAAAGTTGGTTGATTAGGAAACTAATTTCAGGTGGGATTGAATTTGACGAGGTTTTGGTTTAAAGAATGGTCTATTAGGAGCTAATTTCTGCTGTGTTTGTCTGCTTTTGTTTTCTTGCTTCTGACAGGTCCCAGACGAGGCGGTTAACAAATGCACAGCGTGTGGGACAGATTTTAATGCTTTTGTGAGGAAGGTATTTAGTATTTAATAATCTGCTATTTTTACAGGCTTGTTTGCAATTAAATGCATTTACATCCTTTTCCATATGTTTAAACCTATGGTTTTCTTTCAATCTTCAGCATCACTGCCGGAACTGTGGGGATATTTTTTGTGATAAGTGCACCCATGGTAGAATTGCTCTCACTGCGGATGAGAATGCCCAGCCTGTTAGAGTTTGCGATCGATGCATGGTGTGTGCTTTCTTCCTATGTTGAGCATGGCTATGCTTTTTCATTTATTCTATTAATCTCCCATTATGTTTTATAGTTGAATGGGATTAGAAAATCATAAGAGCGGGACAGGATTCTAGATCTAAGATTGCAAGATTGATATATTTTTTCCCTTAGAAATAAGAGTTGAAGTAGATGAGATTAAAAAAATGATTATATTACATAAGGAAACAACATAAGTTCAAGTCATATGATCATCTTTTCTTGCAAAATTTCAACATACCGATGAAGTGGAAAAAATTCAGAATTTAACAGATCAATATTTCCATCATTCTATTATGTATTTCATCCTAATCGTCAGTCTGGCTATTTTGGCTTCTTATTCTCTATGTTTTTGTTCTTGCCCATTAATTTGAACCTGTTTTGTATTCTTTCCATACCATTCACTGGATGGATCTCATTGTATCCACGTGTCACACATTTCTTGTATCCTGTAAAGGCATATGTATTTGATTTGATAATCAAGATGATGTCTTTTCTTAAAAAAGAAAAGGTCTCTCTATGATTCAGGTGTATGCAAATCAAATGTGTCAAATGGCACGAAATTTCTATAATGTTTACTGGTCTATGTGACACAGTGAAATCCTAATTTTAGGAGTTCAGAGGTTTCAAGATTTGAATTATAAACTGTAATGTATGGATGCTTTTTCCTTTTGCTCTTAAAAATTTGTATGGGTTTATGCATAGGGTTCAAATTGTTCTGATTAGGATCAGATGTGGAATATGACTCAATTACTAATTGTAAAAATTTAACAACTATTGCTACTGTAAAAGTAAACATTTTGATGAAGGCAGCCAGCTTTCAAACAGTTATGTCTCCTCTTTACTTGAAGTTTGTGTACTAAATTTGGATTTGCACAACTGGGGTTGACAGTTGGGAATTTCAGTTTCTAAATTTGTTAGAGTGAGATTTAAAATGAATCCTTGTGATTGGGTTTTATTAGGTGGACGCTGGTCTAATGAACAGGAATTTATATGCATTCTGATTGAGGTTTGGCTGCGAAAATATTATTGTAGGGTAAATTTTATGAGAGGAAGAAGAATATAGAGTTCTAAGCTTGAGTTAATGGCAGGCTATTAGACTTCTTTGTTTGCTCTGGACACTAAATCTACTTTGTATTACAATGGGTGTGAAAGGTGCAATTTATTGTTTGGAGCAATAAATGGAGTTTTAGTAGAGACATTTGATGATTAAAGACTGTTAATATTTAATACAGATGTATTGTCTAGGCTAACTGATGCAGTCCCAGATTGCAAAACCCGTTTAGGGTTGCTATGGCCCCACAAGGAGTGAAAATGACTCAAATTAGGGAGATAATGGCAATTCTGTAATTAAATTGGAGTTAACACAGAGAAGAAACAAAACAAGGGGTTCAGCTGGAAGCAATTTTAGCATGGGGGTATTTCTGGATACGAATTGTGAGGACGGAAACTAAAAAGAAACAATTTGGGAAAGAATGGGCAGAACTGTAATTTAGTAAATAGAACTTCTTTTCAATCTTACAATAGGAAGAGCTTGCAGAAGATCAGAATTTGGTTCAGATGTGAGAAACCCCTCATACGATCATAGTTCAACTCAGGATTTTGGAGTTAGGTAGCTAATCAAGGGTACTCTAGAGCCCAAACAAGATTCTCTTGGATCATCAACCTGGAAATTAATAAAAAATTATTGAAACAGATCCTGGCTGAGGTTTTGAAGCCAGGTTTGATCTGAAGTTATTAACTTACCGTGAAGGGGGGCATTAGGGGCTGAGGTTCAAGGGATTGATTCGCCCTAAGGGACTGAAATTCTGCTCCAAATTTCATGTCAAACAGAGAGCGGATGAGGGAGGTCGATGCAATTATGCCACCATGTAAAGGCTGGTTTCTTACCAGTTGCAGGGAAATAAAAGAGCAACAGCCAGATTGAAACAAATTAAAAATAAACAAACCAGAACCAGAAGAGAGAGAGAGAGAGAGAGAGAGAGAGAGAGAGAGAGAGAGAGAGAGAGAGAGAGAGGTTACCTAAACAGTAAGAACTGTAGATAAGGTAGGACTTTAGCATCTTAACTAGAATAGGAGATCTATTACAATAGGACTATGGAGTCCTATTCCAACTTGGAAACTGAGACAATGAGTCCTACACGATGAGAACTGATCTACACTAACACGATAGAGCAGATCCTATCGTGCAGACAGGTTAACACCCCCCTCAAGCTGGAGCATACAAATCTCCCATGCCCAGCTAGGAACAATTTAGACAAAACAGCGGTCCGAACAGAGCCTTAGGCCCTTAACTGATCGGAGGAGGTGACAGAGAGTAACCACGGGCTTCTTAACATCAACATTATGAACAAAGTGACAGTTTACTTCAATATGTTTGGTGCATTCATGAAACACTGGATTACTAGCCATGTAGATAGCCGCTTGATTGTCACAAAACATAATAAGTGGTCGAGTTAACGGGAATCCTAATTCATGAAGGAGGTTCCTTAACCACATAAATTCAGTAGTAGTCTAAGCCATAGCACGGTTTCAGCTTGATGCAGTAGCGTGCTCATGGATGGATTGATACTAGCCGATTTGGCTACCCAAGCCAAACCTGAACCGGCTCAAATCCAAACCAACCTTTTGGTCTGGAAAGGGTTGGTAGAGGATTAATTAGAATAGAAAGTTTCAATATTAGGTTTCCTTATTTATTAGTTCTGCTTTGGGTAGGGATTTTATTTCGTAGAGCTATTGTTTAGTTTCCAAGTTTATATCAATTAGTTTAGGAAAGTTTTATTTTTAAATAGAACATGTATTAGGCTTTTATTTTCAGAGTTAAGAATGAATTGAAAAACAGTATTTTGGTGTCATGCGTGACCAATGAAGATTTGTGAGTGCTAATCCTTTCCCTTCTTTTCTCATCTCTCTCTCTCTCTGTCTCTCTCTATTTTGTCTCTGCACACTGACAGATCCAACCCAGGTCTGTCTCCTTTCCTTACTCCCTCTTCTTTTCTGCTTATTCTTCCTTCTTTATTTTCTGGTTCTTCCCTGTTCTGGCAGTACCTGGCAGCAGCTTTTAATTGGGTTGAACTCCCTGAAAGCCCCTCCGTTTGGGCTGAACTTTTGGTCGAAGACTACTCCTATAAGGGCGATTCAAACCCCCACAGTGATAGGACTGATATCTTGCTGGAACTTGACATTACAGACAGAAGAACAGATCTGGTTCATTCTTGCCGCCCAAGTGAGTTGCAGAAACTTCTAAACTGATTTGGAGCTTCTGGATTGAGGAATTGTTAGTGGAACTTGGTAGGTTTATGAGATACGAATGCTCACTTGAAGTTTCAGATCGATTGAACTTCAGTTGAGTGAGATCTCTCTTTAACTAAATCTGGTTTCCGCCTCTCTTTCTCTGTCGTGAGCTTGAAGAAGGGTTAAATATTCTCTGGTTTTCCAGAATTACCCTTATCTTTATTATTTGTTTTATTTTGCTCCTCCATAATATTATTTCCAGGTTACCTATTGATCTAAGAATTGTTTCTAATTTGGTCCTAAGGCTTTGTTTGGTTCTCTACAAGTTATCAGAAAGTTCTGGTTAATCAGTTGAGTTTTGGGTTTAATTACAATTCTGCCATTGTTCCTCATTAGTTGATTTTTATATTATTTGGGTGGTTCCACAACGGATATAATTAGGGTTTTCTCTTCCCAGATCCCGCATCACAACCTCAGCACTAGACTTAGACATAGTAGTCTACTTCTTGCTCTTCTCATGGTTTAAAATCTCGTCGAGATTCACCGAGATCTCGATAATCTCGCTAGTCTCGACACTAGCCGAGACGAAATTGAGGTCGATAACTCATCTCGGCAAGATATCGGTGTTTTCGACTAATTTCTTCAATTTCTCATGAGATCTTAGAGAGAAATTGCTTTTTGACCTTTTTTCAAAATGAATAAAATGGCCTATGCCCTGTTCTCTGTACAGAACTCAACGAGAACAGATAAGTTGGTGTTTTCTCTACTTTTTTAAAGAAAACTTGATTTCTGCCTCATTTTTTCTCGGTTTGATCTTTGAATTTGCTTCTGATGGTGCTTTGGACTACGGGGATTGCTGTGGGAGCTTTGTATCAACCATTGAAGGTAAGATTCTTGCTTAAAAATGAGATTTTTACATGAGATTATGAGAGAGAAAAAAACAAAAGTATGTAGAATGTATGATGATAATAGGATGAATCATCTACAACACTTTACGCATTATTAGACATTGTATGTTGATTGTGGAGTTGTGGACTATGGGCTCATGGGGACTATGGGTTCATCCAGTATTGAACATTTGAACATTTGAACTATGATGTAATGATTTATAATGAAGTGTTATTTTGTTTCTCATTCTCCTAATGCATTATTTTATTGTCTCATTTGCCATATTTGATTGAGTATAATAGCCAATATTAGCCTAAGTTTACAACAGACTTCAACGTTTACTGTCAAAACATGGATGTAAACCTAAACAACCACAAAGAGTCATTATTTTTACAATTTTAGGTTCTAAATGTGTTCATGTATGCAAAAATGAGGTTCCCCTGAAGTTTGAGGCCTAAAAAATGAGTTTTGGTCACCGAGACAACCTTTTTACACTGTCTTGCTCTTCTAGGTACCAAGGTTACCACCCACAAATTTACAATAGTCAGTTGTGGAGTGTTTGTCACCATCAACACCAGCCCAGTCAGCATCATTATATCCCACAATATCAAAGTGTTTGTGACGAAGATAAATGAGTCCTTTTCCAAGAGAATTTTTCAAATATCTCACAATGCGACAACCTGCCTCTCAGTGAGCTTGTTTAGGTGTCTACATGAACTGACTAACTACCCCAACCACATAAGATAAGCCTAGAAGAGTAACAATAAGATAAATCAGTTTACTAACCAAACGCCAATATTTATGTACATCTGTAAAGTCTTCACTGTCATTAGTTTCAAGTTTCAGATGAGTGTCCATGGGTGTGTCAGTAGGTTTCGAACCAAGTAGACCAGTTTCAATCAATAGATCTAGTGCATATTTCCGTTGAGATAAACTGATGCCTTCGCTGTAACAAACCTCAATTCCAAGAAAATAATGTAGTAAGCCTAGATCTTTCATTTGAAAGTGTTTATTACTTTATTTAGGTAGCCTTGATTTCTGAAATCACAGATTTGTCATCATTAGTAACAATGATATCATCTATATATACAACTATCAAAACTACTTTGGAATGTTGGTGCCAAACAAACACTGAGTGATCAAAGTAACAAGATGAAAAACCACGTTGTGTAATAATAGAGTTAAATTTATCAAACCAAGCACGTGGTGATTGTTTCAATCCATAAATCGCTTTATGTAACTTGCAAACTTTGGTAGAATTTCCCCCCTGAGCAACATACCCCGGAGGTTGGTATACGTAGACCTTCTCTTGGAGATCACCATAAAAGAAGGCATTTTTGACGTTCATCTGGTACAGAGGCCAATCGAAGTTGATAGCCAAGGACATGTAAAGACTCGTACAGAGTTACGTCGAGCCATGGGCCTATATTTTTGAGTGAATTCTTTAGCCACCAAACGAGTTTTAAGGTGTTTAACTTACCAATCAGGATTATGCTTAACTGTATATACCCAACGGCAACGCACCACTGATTTTCCTGCGGGGAGATTAACTAGAGACCAAGTACGATGAGAGAGCAAGGCCACCATCTCAGCATCCATGGCCACCTTCCACCCAGGATGGGATAAGGCCTGGAAGTGAGTGGTAGGGACAAAGGTAGTGGATAAAGACAAAACCAAATTAGTGGCATGGTTAGGAAGATGAGAAGTAGTAAAATTTTTTTTCAATAAGGTATAAAAGTAAAGACTGTTGAGTACATAAACGCATACCTTTGCATGGATCAATGGGTAGATCAGCGGGACTAGGTGTAGGAGAGGTGTCAACTGGAGTAGAATCTTGTGTGGAAGCCAGATCTTGAATAGGTGTAATGGACTGTATTGATACAGGAACCGAGTTTGGAGCAGAATTCGGTAGAGCCTTAGCATGCCGGTGATAAACCTGTAGTGGGGGTGGTGTAGTGGTGGAGTTGGAAGGTTCACTAGATGGTATGGAGAGTGGTAACGGTGGATCAAAAGGTTCAGATGGAGGTATGGTGATAAAAGGTGTGGGTATAGGAGGTGCAGGGTAATAGGGTGTAGTTCTAAAGAATGTAACATTAGCACTAATAAAATGACATTGATTAATTGAGTCATAGCATTTATAGCTTTTCTTAGTGTGGGAATATCCAAGAAAAATGCATTTAACAAATTTAGGAGATAATTTATCTGGTAAAGGCTGTAATACATGAGCAAAATAGACACAACCAAATACCTTAGGAGGAACAAAGAACAAAGGTAAGGTAGGATACAGAAGTGAAAAGGGGACCTTGTTCTGAAGTACGAATGAAAGCATACGATTCATTAGGTAACAAGCAGTTAGTATGACATCACTCCAATAATATTTAGGCACATGTATTTGAAGCATTAAGGCTCGAGCAATTTTTAAGAGATGCCTATTTTTGTGTTTAGCAACACCATTCTGTCAATCTGTTGACGAGTATAAGAACAACTCGTTTGATGGATGATGCCTTTTTCAGAGTAGAAATTAGAGACAACTCTTTGAGTATATTCAAGTGCATTGTTAGTATGAAAAATACGAATGGAGGCATTAAAGTGAACTTTAATTTCTTGATAAAAGTCCATAAAAGTCTTGAGAAACTCAGAACGGTCTTTAAGTAAATACAACCAAGTAATCCTAAAACAATCATCTACGAAAGTAACAAAGTAGCAATAATCAAGTCGGTTAGGAACACAAAATGGCCCCAAATATCAGAATGAACTAAAGAAAAAGGAAAAGAACTAGGAGGCCCAAACAAGCAGAGAATGATGAGTGGTGATGTTTTCCTAATTCACAAGCTTCACACTTGAGAGGTAGACTTGCAATTAGGAATGATAAGCTGTAACTTGGACAATGAGGGATGACCAAGACAATGATGCCATTGAAGTGGTGTGGCAGTGGTAGAAGCAACAACAGTAATGGTAGGCGGTCTAGTGTGCTCAAAGTAGTAAGGCCATCATGCTCAAGTCCTCTACCAATCGTCTCCCTGGTCCTGAGATCCTAAAAAACACAGTAGGAAGAGTAGAAGTTAATGGAGCAGTTCAAGGTTTTAGTAAGTTGACTAATAGAAATAAGATTAAAGGAAAATTTAGGAACATGTAAAACCGAAGACAGGGTCAGGGATAGTGTTAATGGTGCCATTCCTTTCGCTGTAGCATGGGTGGAGGAGCCATCAACAAGGTAAATTGGTACAGAGGTGTCAGAATTTTGAATTTAATTAAAGATTTGGGACTTAGCAGTCGTGTGACACTAGGCCCTTGAATCAATAATCCAAGAAGTGGGAGAAGTGGTAGAATGTAATGCAATGATACCTGTATGAGCTAGGGTGGCAGAAGAGGATGGAGTGGCTTGCTCAAGTTGAGTAACTTGCCGTAATAGTGTCTCTAGTTGAGTGGTGACAGTAGATGGAGATGTGGGTGTGATGGCAAAGAGGGTTCAAAGCAAGTCAAATTAACAAGCCCTCTTTGCTACAGGATCTTAATTCAGTCCAATACAAAATCTGCAGAGAAAAGTAATGAAGAAAACCATTTATCTTGAAATCTAACCCTTGAAATCACTTGAAACTTGATGGGAAATACTCTTTAGGATGTACTTGAAGACATATCCAAAGTTGGAGATGATCCGATCACAGATGAGAGAGATGTGATTTTTTGAAAACTAGCTATCATTTGAAAACGGGACTGGTTTAGTTAGAGCTGGTCGATATGATTTTAATCTTTAATCCTACGAGCTTTCGTTGATCAAATCAGCACTTAATGGTATCGCAATTCAGTATGCAATAATAAGAACTTGAGAAAATCAGGAGCTAAACTCTCTTCTTTTTTCTGGTCTAAATCTACTGGCTCTCTTCTTCTTTATCTTATTTATAGACTTAAGAAAGATTACAAAATAAGGAAGGATTTAGTCCTCTTAAAAAAAATATCCTAAGATAAATTAAAAGGGAAACTTGCCTTTATAGATTTAGGAAAGTTTCCAATCTAAAAAATATCCTAAGATAAATTAAAAGGGAAACTTGCCTTTATAGATTTAGGAAAGTTTCCAAAAAAACAACTTACAAAATATCAATCCATAATTTAACTTTAGGAAACAAAATCTAAGAATAATTTAGGAAAGAAATAACAAAAGAAGGAAAATTTCTGTTGTTGGTACTGTTCACGTGAACAGTACCGTGAATACTGTTCACGTGAACAGTGTGGGTTGGTCCAATGGACCAATACCGATTGGTTCTTTGGGCTGACCCATTATCGACTTGAGCTTGGGCCTTGGGCCTTCTTGGACTGCATCAACTCCCCCCCACTTAAAATGAACTCGTCCACGAGTTCGATAATGATGAAGAATGATTTCAGTGGGTTTGGTAGGAAACGTCTTATGATTCTGAAATTCTGGCTGTGTTTGCAATGTTGGAAGAAAATCCATCACTTTGGGTCCACTTTCTTCAAGATATTTAGACGGTATCACAAAGTCAATATGCTCAACATCTTGAGGAAAGTCAAGTAGAATTGTGGTATTCATGGGGACTATCGTGTTCAACTCTTCATCTTCCGCAATTGTCTCCATAACACCGTGGTCTTCATCAAAACCGTGGTCACCTTTGTCAATCCCTGGAGCTTTAGCAAAGGCATCAAAATTATCCACATCTACTTTTGGGGCAATCAAAACCATACTGCTGATTATATGGATTCCATATGAATCCTCCTCACCATCTTCCATGACATCCGTATTAGGAATAAAAGTGTCATCACTTTGCCCACATACCGTGTACCGGATTGGCCTCGATTCGGCAACTAAAGAGTTTATCTTTAATTTTTGTAAACAATCTCTAGCAAAGTGACCATATGCATTACAGGTGATAGTATTGTACATCCGTAGCTGCTACCATGAGAGTTTTACCTTTATGTTGTTGGAGTAGCATGAGATGTAGTCCCTATGGCTTCCCGTTTGGTGTAGGGTGCTTCAATTCATAAGAACCGGAGGTGGGCTTTAGGTGGACTTCAAAAGGTCCCGGCTTGGAAAGCTTTATCAACAATCGTTAAAACTAACAATATCAACCACACCCAATTTTTCTCTAATCTCGTGTCGCAACCCCAAACGAAACCGAGATATCATTTGATCATCATTGTCTCGTGAACCCGACCGTGCACATAATTGATCAAATTGGTATACATAGTCTTCCATACTCATATTACCTTGACGAAGATTGTTCATTGGTCATGCAACCTTCTTTGGAAAGATCGGGACAAATACTTTTCTTTCAATTGTTCCTTCATCTCCTCCCAAGTAGTGGGTTCTCTACGACTCCTCATGAGACTATATTCATAGTTACGCCACCAATCACGAGCACCCCGACAAGTTTAGAGCGGGCCAATTGCGGCTTTCGGTTCGGGAAGGTTAAACCAATCGAAATAGTCATCTAGAGTATTTAGCCGGCCTTGAAAAGCTTCGGGGTCTTGCCTCCCATGAAACTCTTTGAGGTCCATCCGTACCTTATGGGTTTGGTAACGGATAGGTTCATCATAGTCTTCATAGGGTGGGTTGTGGTATTCCTCTCTAGGAACTCTTTGAGGAGCCCTAAGAATACGTCTTGGCATTAGGTTGGCATTAAGGGCTTCCCTTCTAGGGGCCTCCACTCTAGCAGGCCTAGGATGATTTAACTCCTCCAAATTACTCATTCTCCCATCCATGCTATCTAACTTGGCATCCATTTTGGCCAATCGTTGGAGAACCAGATTAACAAGGTCCTTGGGATTGTTAGACCGATTAGGAGAGTTAGAACTCCCCTCAGCCATGCTTTGATACCAATTGATGGCAAAGAGGGTTCAAAGCAAGTCAAATTAACAAGCCCTCTTTGCTACAGGATCTTAATTCAGTCCAATACAAAATCTGCAGAGAAAAGTAATGAAGAAAACCACTTATCTTGAAATCTAACCCTTGAAATCACTTGAAACTTGATGGGAAATACTCTTTAGGATGTACTTGAAGACATATCCAAAGTTGGAGATGATCCGATCACAGATGAGAGAGATGTGATTTTTTGAAAACTAGCTATCATCTGAAAACGGGACTAGTTTAGTTTGAGCTGGTCGATATGATTTTAATCTTTAATCCCACGAGCTTTCGTTGATCAAATCAGCACTTAATGGTATCGCAATTCAGTATGCAATAATAAGAACTTGAAGGAATTAACAGAAGGACAAGAAAACCATAAAACAGAATATTTCGGTTGAGTCTCACAACCTATGAGACTCAACCAGAAAATCAGGAGCTAAACTCTCTTCTTTTTTCTGGTCTAAATCTGCTAGCTCTCTTCTTCTTTATCTTATTTATAGACTTAAGAAAGATTACAAAATAAGGAAGGATCTAGTCCTCTTAAAAAAAATATCCTATGATAAATTAAAAGGGAAACTTGCCTTTATAGATTTAGGAAAGTTTCCAATATAAAAAATATCCTAAGATAAATTAAAAGGGAAACTTGCCTTTATAGATTTAAGAAAGTTTCCAAAAAAACAACTTACAAAATATCAATCCATAACTTAACTTTAGGAAACAAAACCTAAGAATAATTTAGGAAAGAAATAACAAAAGAAGGAAAATTTCTGTTGTTGGTACTGTTCACGTGAACAGTACCGTGAACACTGTTCACGTGAACAGTGTGGGTTGGTCTTTGGGTTGGTCCAATGGACCAATACCGACTTGAGCTTGGGCCTTGGGCCTTCTTGGACTGCATCAGGGTGCCGTTGCTGAAGGGACAAAGGTAAGCGCTGGTGCAAAAGTATCTTTAGTAAAAGCAGAGTTGGCCTGGGCATCAACCCATTCAGTTTGATTATATTTTTCCCAACAGGTGTCAATGTTATGATTCGTCTTCCCACAGTGAGTACAATACCTGTTGGCCTTATTAGAATTGGCTCGTCCCCCACGGCTAGAAGAGCGTCCACGTCCACGTCCATGACCATTGCCACGGCCTCTCCCAGTGTAGGAGCCTCGGCCGTGGCTAGTAAATAAGGCAGAGTTATCTTTAGAGGATGTAATATCATTGTGAGGCATCAATCATTGAAAACGAAAGAATATCTCATTCAGTGTGGGAATCTTTTCACCTGTCAATAATTGGCTTTTGATGGATTGATATTCTGGTGGGAGATCTGTTAGGAACTTAACCACATAAAAGTCAGATTGTTGAACTTTCAACTGCTCAAGGTCAGTAGTAAGTAGTTGAATAGCCTAGATTTCCTCAATAATTCCTTTAAAACCACAGTAATATTCGCTAATAGATTCGTCACTTAAAGAGAAATTAAACATTTTCTCATAAAGGTCATAAGCATGAGATCCGGAGCATAAATTGCCTTGAGGTCAATCCATATATCCTTGGTAAGGTCTTATGGAACATGACATTAGAAACAATAGATGTGTCAATACTACCCCACAGCCAGGTCTGGAGGGTAGAATTCTCATGCATCCAATCATTATGGGCCTTGGTAGGAGTAACATCTTTGGGGTCCATGGTAGGAGGATCATCAGTTAGGTACTGTAGTTTACCTTTAGAGTGAATTAATGCTTTTGAAGCTTGAGCCCATAGCAAATAGTTAGATACACCTTTCAATTTGATAGAGGTGATCCGAACATGATGGGATGAATTATCCACAGAGGATTTGTATTCGGTCATGAGGAATAAAACGAAGGTACCTTAGTTACAGCAACAATGAGGATAGAAAATAGCCAGCAGAAGTCACCAACAAATCAGATTCAGTACGATCTGATTAGAAGCTCATATCGAAGAGCTTAGTAGCAGTCAAACCAGGTACAGAAGCTGGCAGCAGCAACATTAGCCAGACGGACAGCAAGCAGCAGGTCCTTGCAGCAGTAGAAGGCATGCACAATTTTATGTCATAGACTGGGGCTAGGTACAGTAGAAGAGCAGCATTGGTTGCTGCAACCAGTAGATAGAGAATGTAGAAGGAGACTCTCAAAGCAGCAGCAGGAGAACCCAAAGGTAGATCAACTACTGCTCTGATACCATGAAACAAATTAAAAATAAACAAACCAGAACCAGAAGAGAGAGAGAGTATTTGAAGAATAAAGGAAGGAGGACAGAGAGGTCGATTCTGTTAGAGAGGAACAGAATTGTTAGCAGCAGCCCTCTCCTGCTCAATATCTTTATATAGATAATGAAACCAAGTTGCAATAGAAGTCCACACTTAGCTGATGTTAATCTGATGAGGTTACCTAAACAGTAAGAACTGTAGACAAGGTAGGACTTTAGCATCCTAACTAGAATAGGAGATCTAATTACAATAGGACTGCAAACTCGATAAGAGTGTGGAGTTCTATTCCAACTCAGCAACTGGACTCCTATTCCAACTCAGAAACTGAGACAATGAGTCCTATATGATGAGGACTGCTTTACACTAACACGATAGAGCAGATCCTATGGTGTAGACAGTTTAACACAGATTTTAAGAAAGGGGAATATAAGTAGAAGAACAGGAAAGGAATCAGGGAAGAGAATACAACAGAAACAGAGGGAAGAAGAAGAAGAATACCTGGTAGAGCAATCAGGCTAACCGAGAGAAGAGAGAGAAAACCACTCACACAACAGCAGCATATACAATTCCAATTATTCATTCATTCAAATCAACTACTGATGATCGCATGTTTACAGCCGATTTAAAGAAGAAATAAAAGACTCCAAACAACTCTTATCTCTATGAGACTCCCATACTTGCACTAAAACTGAAAACAACTTTTAATTGAACTCTTATCTCCTCGTATCTTTCTCCTACCTAGCTAGCTGCAAAAGACTAAAATTGAAAACCAAATTTCGTAAATAGCCCCAAATAAAGAATTAAATCGCTATCTACCCGTAGTGGACCAAAACCTAGATGATTTGGTCCTGATTCTTTGTGGCCTGGGTTTCCAGGATGGGTCGAACTGATCCCGCCAGTCGATTGTACCTGCATCACAAACCCTCTTTTTATGAATATGTCTCTGGCATGGAAGAACTGAGTATATTCTGTTCACTCTTTTTAATGGCAGAGTTTCCTGACTTTCGTGGCCGTTTTACACTTTTTCCATTTTTCTAAATATGTAAATCTGTATATGTGACTCCATATTGCAGAACGCTAAAAGAGTCTTAAGATCTAGTATTCTTTTACAGGCGGAAGTTACTCAAAGGCTGAGTAGTGCAAAAGAGTCAGCTAGCAAGCCTGCTGGATTGCAAAGTCATGAGGATCTTGCAAAGAAGCTTCAGGTGACATTATCAGCACATGTTTAAAGTTGTGTGCAGCTCAATTTTGTTTATTTCCAAAAATTATTCATTTATTATGATAGTCTACTTTGGGCTTGATAATGCAATCTAAGTTTCAGAAATTATCTCAATGTGACTTCTTTATTTTGCAATATAAGTTTAGGAATGCTGTGCAAATATCTAGATATCATTAGTTATTACCATCAGTGTCATTTAAGAGTGTGATTCTGAATGGTTCTATTCATAATGGAAATTGTTTGATCTTGATGTAAATTAATTGTGTATTTAACCGCAAGTGCACGGTATCGTGCAGTAACGGGTCGATCTCAGGGAGGAATCGCTATTATCCTAACTCAAATAAGGCAAAGCGTACCAAAGGGATTTGATTGAATTAACGCCCTAATCACTTCAAATAAAAATTAATCAAGCAATAAAAACAATAATAATCATTCATAACGGTATGAAGATTTACAAAACCACTAATCATAAAGTAACACAGATCTATTGCAAGAAGGGAACGAAATTAAAAGTAAAAGAATGTAAGAAAAACTTATCTTGTTGGAAGATTCCTCTGTCGTTACTCGTTGTCTTGTTGTCACTCCAAGGCGATGCACAAACGATTACAAAGGGAGCTTTCTCCTCTAAATTAAATTAGTAATGTAGTACAATCTATTTTTATCTACCTTACTACAGAGTTCTATAACTGAAATTAAAACTTGAAGAAAAAAAACAAATAAATAAATTAAGTAAGAAGAACACAACTTGAAAAAAAGAAACTAAAGCTCAAACTCTCTCATAAATCTTCAAAACTAAAAAAAAACTTACAATAGAATTTTTGGATGATTTTTCTATTGCTGAGCATCACATATATATTCAAGTAAGTAAAGATCACAATCAATCTTTACAATTGGATTACAAGAGATTTTGTGGAGATAATTTTGGTAACCAAATTCCAATCTTGTAGGTTCATTGTCTGTGGACGATTTTTTAGTAGAAAAAATCTTGCATCAACTCATCATATCTTTAGCATCATTATTTCTTCTTGAAAACTTCCATAATCTATTGGAGCTTTCTATTCTTCCATGTCATGCCAATCTTGTAAATTTGATTCCAAATAAATAAGGAATATTTTTTCAAGAGAATGAAAATTTTCACATAAGATTGAGTTACTTTTTGACTTGGTCTAAGGCTGATCTTATACACAAAATTCGTGGCTCTCCTTATAAAATTCATCCCTATGCCCGGCTACTGAGTTGACTGGGTGAGTTAACTGGACAAGATCACTAAAAATTCATAAAATAGTCTTTTCAAGCTCAAATCTCTCCATTCTTTCACCTACACCCTACAAACATAAAATCAACATTAAATACCCGAGAAGCATCATAAATAGAATAAGAGATGCATACTTTATACCCTAAATTCACACATAAAATGTGTTTATCAGATCTTCTCCGGTATCTTTAAGTCACTGGGAACTTGTTGAAGTAGCTGACAAGAATGCTCGTCTTTGTAACTCTAACAGTTCAATAGATTACCATGCTATAAGTGCTTCATACTTTATTCTCTTGGTATGCTTATGCAGTTTTAATATCTAATACGAGAATGAAGGTGTATATCACTGCCAAACCTGAATTCGTGAGAGAGTGAGTGTGTGTGTGTGTGTGCTTTATTCCTTTTTTTTTCTTGTGGGGGGGGCGCAGAGTGGTTATTCGTTATTTGATCTGAAAGTGGTCTTCTAAATGACCAACCCTCCCTTGTTCGGCAGTGGAGTGGATTCAAATTAATTGATGCCATAAAAAGGGTCCCAAATGTAGGTTGAACTTTTGCCATCAAGAAACTGACTACTCCAGAATTATGCAATTCAATACTTTGGAAACTCAGATGCTTTGGCTGTTCTGCTAGAAAAGTTGATTATACTGTGGAACATACCTACAACTAAATGAATATACTGTGAAAATTATGATGGAGTTGTATGAAACTCCCTTGCGTTTATGCAGGTGGTGGTATAATTTATAAGAATGAATATTTGTCAATGGTTACATATTTGAACTCTTTGTAGAGTTTGTAATGGACTGAAACTAACTTAGCTAAAGAATACTGAATATCTTGGGATTACACTCTTATCTTTGACTGTGTCAACATTGTGTTTAAACATTTAAATTCAAATTCGAATTCAACAAATATCCTTAGATATACTACTGGTGGTATTTCAAATCCCAATTCTTTACTTGTTAGTAGATCAAATGCACTGTGTCAATGTCTCAATTCTTGAAGGATCCTGATCTAGTACAGAGCAATTGTTATGGTGTTTCCACATTCTCTCTCTCTCTCTCCCCTGAAATATCTCTTCTTGCTGGTAGTTAGTGATATTCATCTTTAATCTTGAGAGGTAATAGTGTCTGATGTAAACCATGTTTCTACCATGGTGGTGGTACTTTTTGACAGGAAGAAATGGACCGAAACCGCAAGGCATCATCAGGTAGTTATTATTGCTGAAAGACTTGCATTTAAAATTGTCTGAGGTTTTATCTCTTATTACATTCAAAATGATAAATTATATTGAGATATGGCAATCATCTGTGGTAAATTTACCATACGGTGATTAGATGCTCTACTCCACCCGATCTGTTCTATTCTTCCAAAATCTCCTTGGCAAAATGCATAAAATGTTCGAGTCCGATGTGATCACGTTTTTCTAAAGGGCATGACAAATACATTACTTATCCCCGTCAGTCGAACACCCCCCCCCCCCTCCCTCCCCCCTCTTTTTTTTAAAACCTCTTTTAGGGGGGAAAGAGCATGTAACCCTCCTGATTTAATTGAATTTTACAGGCTCGAAATCTGATGGATCTGGGAAGCAGATGAGAGAAGTTGCTTGTCCTACATGTACTGTACATCTGCAGGTTTGAAGTTCTCTGCCACTGTACTTGGCTGAATCATCATGCTCTAATTGCTATCATTGTTTTTTCAAGTCTTGTGTTTTTAATTTTTTTTATAAATTGTGTTTGGGATAGCTAAATCAAAGTAAGGTTAACCAAAGTAGGACAAAATTCCAAATTTGCACCTTTGACCTTTTATTTTACAACATGGCTTATCTCTTCATCCTCAAGCATCATCCAATTGGATTGTTTGCCACCAATGTTGGACAGTTGGAGCAACTATCCAGTCGGAGAACATGCTGAAATCTGGCCGGTGCAATCTGTAGCACCCACCCACCCACCCACCCACCCACCCACCCACCCACCCACCCACAAATCCTTGTAAGCTGCAGCCGAGCAACACACCTTCTTACGAGAGCAGAGTTTCGGTGACGGCTTGCTGCCCTTTGTATTTGTCATCTCTCCCCCGCCCAACTAAACTCTGGTGGTTGGCTGAAGTCTATTCTTCTTGCGGAGGTAGCTTCATCATTTCAAGTGAAAGATCGTCAACATAGGCTATTAAATTAACGAGGTAGCTTCGCTGTTTCATGTGAGGCCACAGGCCCTTCTCACTCCTTAGTCTTCCATCATCAGTCAAATTGGATAATAAAATTAACAGCACTTTTATCGTTCCAAGAAAGGAATGAAAGGGAAGTTATTGTATTCTTCTCTTATTGAAGTCAATAAAAGCATGCCCAAAGCCACATATCATGTTTATAACAGGTCCCGGCAGCACACCCCACCACTGTGATCATAGTTGTCAAGGCACCGCCGCCTACACGTCCAGGTGCCATGGGCACCTAGGTGGGAATTCCTTCTTAGTGGCAGAACCTTCCTTGCCTAGTGTCGTGTATTGGGAGAGTCAGGCCCATAGTTGTCAAAGCACCAAGGCGTTGGAGGCCTGACGGGGTGCTTAGGCGATCAAGGTGCTGGCCTAGGGGACCAAGGTGCCCGATTTTCCAAGGTGTCACAAAACCTCCTAGGTGCCTAGGTGACGCCTTGACAACTATGCTCAGGTCCAACAATGGCAAAAAAGGCCGTTGTTCCAGTGGCTGATGTCCTATGGAGGTCAATTCCAAACCAGAAAACAAAACTGGGTTTTGGGGTTGTCTCAAGGTGATTTTGCGGTCTAGTCGCCGGAACAGTTGAGGCAAACGAGCGTCAGTGACCAAGTCTTCGCCACCACGTTGGAGCTTCGCAGAAAGGGAGCAAAAGATCCCGGTGAGTGCACCATTGGATACCGAAATTGACGGTGAGTTTTACAGGGGAGATGATCTTATTTCTCCGCTCAGGGAGGCAACCAGCCTTGCACAATATGAGGACGGTGCTTTCCAATAGATCGGGTGACTTTCTGCTCCTTTCCTGTTAAAACTTTTAGATGAAGAAAAGAAGGGTGTGTTTGGTTTCGTATCCAACACAGTGGGCGAATTACTGAACCATGAAGGAAGAACGAGTGATTGTAGGAGCGATCTGAGAAGATGAACCTTGTGGTAACATATGGGCAAAATTGAAATTTTATCTCTGTTTAACCCACTCTGATTTAGGGATCCTAAACGTAATTTATGATACTTTACATACTTTTGATACAATTTCTTGAAACGTTAGGTACCTTGGGTGTAATTTACCCCCCCACCCCTCCCCACAATTTTTTTTTATTTTTTATTTTTTATGACAAGGTTCCATTTGTTTGTTTACCTTGGATGTAAAATATCATTTGCATGGAAATAAAAGGGTAAAAAAAACAAGGGGGGGCAAATTTCAAGTTTTTAAATAAATCTCTTAAGGTATTTTGTGGATTCTTGCAGGTCCAAGTTCCAAGCTCTGGTTCTGAGACTATCGAGTGCGGGGTTTGTCAGCACCCATTTCTTGTTAGTGCTCATTGAACTAGTGTGATCATAATGTTCTGGCAACAGCAGTCAATTGACACTGAAGCAATTATCTTCATGATTTTAAATGTCCTTTCCAATTTGTTTGACTCTGGTTGCGCTTGATATTAATAAGCCATTAGATTTCTCGAATTTGTGTATATTTACTATGTATATTTCTGTTGAGTTTTTTTAAGGTTGGTTGATGTATGTATTATGTGATTTTCATCTAGTAAAATCTACATCTTTGAGACATGTTTTTGATCATGACATTGTCCAACTCTGTTTTATTATCATATTGAGTAAGTTTCCTCTGTAGATCCTAATGAATTGTAGGAAGGTACAAGAGCTGTTCTTGAGTGGGCAGGGTTAGAAGGGTAGGTATTTATGGTAAGGAGGCAAAGGCAGAAGGTGCCATATTCTAAATGTACTGATGGGGGTGTCATTCAACAGTACCGTTAGTTATAGTAAGGGTGCAGACATGGTTCAAGTAATTGGTATCGGATTGGCTGGATCGATTAATTTGTATCAATTTTGGATCTGGTTGATCTCCTATCTGATCGGATATCTCAATCTATTTCAATATTATTTTAATGAGGATCAGATATGTATCAGTTTCCCACTGGATTCGTACACTGATCCGAATCGAGTTGGTTTCTCACATGTTTTACCTCTTTTAGAGTCAAGTTCCATTGCTCTTTTTTCATCCAGAGTTCCATTGTTCTGAAGGTTCTTTTTAGAAAGTTTCCAACAAATACTAAGCGACTCATACAAAAAAAAAAAAAAAAAAGAATCCAGAGTTTTCAATGAGCCATCACTAAGGGTGTTAAACAATGTGGTTTTTATTTGATATTTTGATTCAGTTTTGGTTAGGTGTGAATGGGATAAAATCATAATGGAATTATTTTTTAAATAGTTTTAAAATACTTCTCAAAATTGATTATTAATCGATTTATATGTTTTTTTAAAAGGTGGTTTTGTGGAAGAAGGGGAAGAGAGAGAGAGAGAGAGAGAGAGAGAGAGAGAGCAAGGAGCGGCTAGGTGGAGAAGGAAGCATTCAAATAATTTTAATTTATTTTTATTGCTAGGAGTTATGAAGGTGGGCTTATGATTTATAATTTTAATTTTTCTATATGAATAGACCTTCAACATTAAGGGATTAAAGTATAGGTGTAATAGATTTAACAGTTCCAAATTGTTGTCTTAAATGGTTTCATTCTTAAAACCATAATTGAACTGTTTAAGTAAACAGTTTCGTACTTAAAACCAGAATCAAATCGTTTTAATCGATTTTATAATTTTGATTTGAACAACTCGATTCAATTTCGATAAACAATTTCAATTCATTTTTAACACCCTTAGCTGTGACTCATACATTTATTTTTTATTTTTAAAACCCTTAGCTCTGACTCATACATTCATTTTAACACCCTTAGCTGTGAATATTAATTTCCGACAAGGACCTTAATTGTCACAAAAGCAGCCATCATCTCCCTTATGTAACGACTCCTCTCTAAATTTTTTTTTTTTTTGATGTGATGTCTAATTAAATTTAGGGGCTATGTATATAAGTCTCTCACTACCGAGGGTGGGTCTCAATGTGGTTGGGATCTAACTAGCAAGAGGGCCTGATAGCTTCAGGATACAGACCATTCAATAGAGATTTGGGCCTTTAGTCCCTACGATAACTAATTAGTTAGGACTTCTTCAATAACCGCGGTCCTTGAGTATAACTTATACCTAACTATTAGGACCTTCTTTAATAATGCCACCTTCAAAATTTTTATGTTCATAATGGAGGCAACTCTTGAGTCATTTTCAGTTTTGAGTTACTTATTAGATATTAAAAGCATTGGTAATCTTGTTCATTCCCATCTGTTGGAAGTTCAACTGATTAGAGATGATATTATCCATTTGGTGTTTTCTTGTAATTCTTCCTTCTCTGTAATTTCTAAGGAGGCCAATACTGTGGCGCATGCCCTAGCTTGGAAGGTTGTGGCATCTGTGAGGATGATTCACTGGCCTAATTCCACTCTTTAGCTTCAGGATCTTTGTCTTGTTGAATCCTCAGCTATAACTTGTTATATTCTTGAATAAATTTCTATCTTACCAAAAAAAACTTTTTAAAGAAATACTGAGTAGAATATGGTAATTTTTTTTTCTAGTAGATACCTAAGGATCTCTTTAGAGGGCGAGCCTGAGTGTGAAGGTAAGGTTGTCATGTTGTGATCTGGTAGTCACGGGTTCTAAACACAAATATAGCTCCATTGCATTGTAGGAGTAAGATTCTGTACAGTCCACCCCTCCCCAGAACCTGTAGAAAGCCTTGTGCATTAGGACACCATTTTTTACTTAATTTTGTGAATAATAAAAGTCAGTAAAGGAGGGAATGGCCACAGTTAGAAATAAGAACTACCTAGATACATAGTTACTTTGATTGGGACTAAATATCGGTCTGGATCAAGTCGATAACAATCGATTGGAATCAGATCATAATTGGCAGGGACCAATCTTGTAACCAATACAGATTATTAAAACACTGATTCTGATTTTGTTATTTCTTTGGAATAGAGAGAAATGCTAACCTTGATGCTGATTCTCGCAACCTAATTTGGAATCAATCATAAAACTTAGCTCCCTGCAGCAAGACTCACAATTAGGGGTGTAAACAAATTGAATTTGAATTGAATACACCACTGTACGAATTCGAATACATCTACCAACTGCCCTATCCAAGTCCGATCCGAAATCCGATGGATGTGTACAAACCAAACCAAATTCGAATCCGAATTCAGATTCTGGTTAAAATTCGATTTGAATCCGGAAAATAGAATTATAATACAAATTGTAAAGAAAATGAGAGAATATATAGCATACTGTAAGAAAAGAAGAGACGAAACCTTAAATATATAGACATTAAGGTTATATACATCTTAACACTAGCCTAATCAGAGCATATACAATCATGTCCGTTTGATTGATATCTGAATCCGAATTTGCATCCGGTCGTTTGAATTCGGATTTCCCTAAACAGATGTGAATTTAAATCGAATCTGGATTTTCAATTATCCATTTACATCCTTACCCATAATGTCTTTTGATTTAAAATGTCCCAAAAAATCGTAGGTATTGAAAATATTTGCACTTCTTCTAGATTCCATTTTCCAGGATTTTGGTTGATTCCGACTATGATTTCAATACTTTTATTTATCATTTTTTTAGGTAGAAAGTAAATTTATTGAACAGAACATCGGGTACAAATTGAGACATCCATCATATACAAATCATGAAACCAACAAGAAAAAAATCTGCAAATTGATAGTCTCTAAGGATTAGTTTTCCAAGCAAAAGAGGGAACAATCACATTGACTCCCCTTAAAATGTATCAAAAAAAAAAGATTTTTTTTTTTTTTGGGATAAAATTGAATCTCCATATCACCAAGATGATTTAAGTTGGAGACAATGAATAATATCCTTGCAATCTAGATTCCACCTGGAGCTTGGTAAAACCCTCCAAAATTGCATTATGAAGCGCATTTAACATTGGCATTAATGGAGGCCGATCTCGCAACCCATTCCGAATTTTTAAACCTTGCTTAGGCGGCTGGGATCTGCTTTTGAGTCTGCTATTAAGAAAGTCGACATAACTCACTGTTTGGCTCACATGGTCTGACGTAATGATAGTCCTCCAATAGGTACTTTGATAGGCTTCAGACTTTTAAGTCATTTTCAATATATGATTGCCATTATTCAAAAAAAAAAAAAAAAATCTAAAGAAATCTAAAGGGTCAAAAAAAAAAAAAAAAAAAAAAAAAAAACAACTAATGGGTAAGATTCATTATTGTAGTATATATATATATATATATATTGAGACTTATAAGTTAAATGAATTGATATTTAACTGTCAAATTAGAATTGTAAACAATTTACAAGTAAGTTAAAAAAAAATTTAGGAATCTTGAGCATAGTAAAGATTTCCTACAACGCCAATGTGGGAATTAATCGAATCAATGAAATGGTGGGCCTTGGGAGTTGGGAATCGTTTAGAAAGGGCACACATTTTGTCAAAGAAGAGAGTTTCAGTAGTGGGTGGCATTGCAGAGTTCTCTCCTCACTCCCTCTCACATAATGAGTCATGGGATACAATATTGACAATCTTTTTTCATCGACAGATGTGGATCCCCTAGTGAATGATCTCCACTCTTGTCCTCTCAATAATATTGTTTTCCACTGCTATTGTGGGAAACCCTTGCCCAATCTTTATGACAAATAATTATTCTTCTTGTTCTATGCTCTACCAGGTCATATGATGGTTTACTTAGCCATTAGACTGTGCAGAGTTTTTGTCATTACCTAATGATTGAACCAGTTGGACATCATGAATATCCACATTGGTTGATACCCCCATAGTAGAAAACCCTATTTAACCTATATAGTTTGATCTTGGCAGTGGATAGGGGGGTATTAATTGGCCCATTCGGTTCGAATCAATTTCGGTCTTGTAGTGGTAAACCAATAAACAAACTGTTAAAAAACATCCCAATTTCAGTTTGATGTGGTTCGATTTTGGTTTTATTGGGTTGTCATTTGTTTTAGTTTCTTATATGTATATACATTAAAAGATTGAGTTGCTGATCTCTATATCTATATGGTTTAACAGGTTCTTATCAGCCGATTCACAGGTTGTTATCAGTTCATCAGTTTCGACCCAATCAGTCAGATTAAGTCACTCCAATCTGGTTTGAGTTATTCATATGTCCATAAAAATCAAACCCAATATCGATCAATCAAAACTTCAGTTCATTTCAATTCGAACTGTTTTTTATTTTTATTTTTTTATTTTCTGTTTGAACCCAATTTTGACAGCCTAACCAGTGAAAAAGTCAAGCTTTAACTATTATCTTCAACTTTGATGCATACAAGAGAAAATTTCATATATTATTAATTCAATCTATTTTTTTGAGAAAAATCTTGTTGTACATAACCAACTTGAAAAGTAAATTCATATCTCACAATCTACAGGCCAAACCATCAATGCTTTAAGATTTTACCAAAAAAAAAATGCTTTAAGATTTGAAAATAAAAAAACTTTTACATTTATTGGTTAAGGATCTAAAGAGTCAGTTCCAAATCTTACCATTTTCTTAGAAAATAATATATATATATATATATATATATATATATATATATATATATATATATATATATATATATATATATATATATATATATATATATATATATATTACCTAAAAATCAACAATGCTATTAATGTCTCAACCATCGCATCTTATCTCTTACCTAAATGTCATAAATTTATTGGCAATAGCCATATAATATAAATACCCCCCATCACTATAGCCGACAAAAAGAAGCTTTCTTGTGAGTTCACTGCATCTCTCCATCCAGTGCCACCTTAACATAAAAGGAAAGGGATATATATAAGTATTGTAGAGAAGACCAGTCTTCTTGAATGAAATTTTTTTTGCTATTTGTAGAAAAAATGCTGTCATCCTCTAGTGTTACCTCTTCTTCAAACCTTATTGTTTTCTTTACGTTTATTATGATCATGGCTTCCTGCTTCCTCTTCCAAACCAACCAAGCACAACAAATCATTCTACCTAAGAACATTACGATCCCGGCCGTGATTGCATTTGGAGATTCTGTCATAGACCCAGGCAACAACAACAATCTTCAGACATTGGTGAAATGCAACTTCCATCCTTATGGCCGTGACTTCATGGGAGGAATCCCCTCCGGAAGGTTTTCCAATGGAAAGATCCCTACTGACTTCTTTGGTAATATAAATGAGTCCCATCCATCTCTCTCTCTCTCTCTCTCTCTCTAAAACTTGAGAGAACTTTATTTTGCTTGTTTTTGGGTGCAGTTGAAGAGTTGGGAATTAAGGAATTTTTACCTGCATATCTTGACAAGACCGTGAAACCTCTAGACCTCCTCACAGGTGTAAGCTTCGCCTCCGGTGCTACTGGTTATGATCCACTCACCTCTAAGATTGCGGTATCAATCTTTCATCTTTTCTTCTTTCCTTTCTTCATTACTTTTACGGGTTTAGTCTCACATTGATTATCAAATGGTCCTCGGTTCGCTTTATATACATGAGACTGATAGTCCTTCTACTTACTTTTTCGAACTGAGATACAAATTTTACATGTAAAAAATCTCTATATATGACAAACTTTTGGATATTTTTTTTTTTCAATTTTTTATGCACACTTCCCGAAAGGCCGAAATGCAATTAATGGGATAGTTTTGAATTTTAAAAGAAAATTATCTTTAATATCCAAATGGTTATAAAAATCAGTGATAAAATTCAGGTTATAACCCAGTTGGTTACAATCAGACAAAACCCTTTCATATTTTAAAATTACAACACACATGCAATAATATTTTTATTTACTTGGGTTTGTTGTGATGTTTGATTTTGATAAGACCAGTCAGTGTTGTCGCTGTCCGATCAATTGAGCTTGTTCAAAGAATACATTGAGAAGCTGAAGCAGATTGGTGGAGAAGAGAGAACAAAGAGCATCATTGCAGAGAGCCTCTATGTAACCTGTGTTGGGAGTGATGATCTCGCCAATACGTATCCTTTCAGGAGAAACAACTACGATTTTCCTGCCTACACTGATCTCATGATCCGTTCAGCTTCCAAATTCTTTCAGGTTTGTCACTCATTTCTCATAACTTTTTTACTCGTAGAATTTTTATGATTTTTGGTAGTAATTCATCACATGTCCTGTAATGCCAAACACCTACGTTACATAGGCAATCTACATGGGCTTCAATTAATTAAGAGTCCAACTAAATGTCACCAATCGGGTGACAAAAATTGGTTTCATTCATTCCACTTAATGTACATTCGGTGGTTCATCATAGAAATCAAAATATACAGGGGTAAATTTTGGTATTCCAGGGGAAGGGGTTGTCAAATCTTGTAAGATTTGATAATTCAACACTCAGTGACAAGGTTAGTTGTCACGTACTCAGATAAAAACTAGTTTTCCCATTAATTAATGGATAATCTGTAATCGAGGTGACACCCAATTATACCCAATAGTGGTAAATTTTGATATTTAAAAGGACTAGGATGTGAGATTCTAATGGCATACAACCCTGGCGACAATAACTACAACCAGACAAAGTCTAGTCAAGAAACCTAATTCTATCGTGGCAAGCTGAAATTTTTTTAAATGGTAGGTCCCATGATTGCTTTTTTACATATCAAGCTTTAACTCAATCAAAGCCAAGTAGTAAAATAAAGCTTTGAAAAGTCCAAGACTATTGAGAGAGGTTTTGTAAATACATGGAAGAGTATATATCAGAATATTGAGTCTTAAATTTGACATGTAGTCAACCCAAACCATTCTTGACCATATCACCCTTCCACGTGACATAATTAAGTGCACCCATTCAAAATGTAGTCTTTTTTTTTTTTTTTTTTTTTTTCTAGGTAAAAATATAAAATGTAGTTTTTTGATGTGCTTGCCCAGGCACTTAGAGCATGTTGCATTGGGCGATCCAACAAATTACCATAACAAGTTCTAAGCCCACTACCAGTTTGAGCTACCCAAATAACCAGAAGCCCAACCTTCCTTGAGCATGTTGCATTGGGCTTCTGATGGACCGAAAATGACAACACAGTACCCATAGTCTCATGAACCCTATACAAAGTCCTTGGATGGAATTAAGGACCAGCCCAAGGCAAGATAGAATTTGCAGAGGTCTGGAAGTTAAAGGTAGATAAAAAAAATAAAAAAAAAAAAGGGTTTTTTTTTTTGGGGGGGTAGCAATTTTTAATAAGAGGCTTTTGAGGATGATTAGAAAAAAAAAAAAGAAGAGTAAATAGAAACTTCAAATACAATGAGGTGGGGGCATTATACCTTTTTTGAAGGTGAAGGTGAGATACCTCAGACCATGGTCTTCTTATTTGAGGGACAGATCAGAAAAAACTTTTCTCTAAATAAAAATTGTTAGGGAAAATTTTATTTGGTCTGCCCCCTGGAGATGGGACTCCATGGTCTGGAGGAGCAAGGTTCTAAATCCACGTATCGAACATAGTATTGACTATGTCCAAAACCAATCTAGATTGGACTGGTTTAAGGATTCAATGGGAAACTAACACGTGACTAATGTTGTAGACGATAATATTAAACAAGATCAAGGATCAGTCAAATCCAAAATCGATACGAATTGGCAAATCTGAACAATTACTTGAACCAAGTTCTAGAACATCTCACCGTCAACAAAGCACAATTTCTCAGAAAAAAATCATCTCCCATAACCCAGTCGATCAATCGTCCATCAGACAGGCTGGGATGCATCAGAATGCATGCCGAGCATCCCAACCGTTCGATGGACGGCTGGCTTGGCTAGAGGACAAAAAAAGATCCAAGTCCCAGATTCTCACCCTCGGTGGATTGAAATTCACATAATGCCCCTCCACTCCCATTAAGTGTCCTGATAACCTCATTTTCATTTTCCACAGCTTAGATAACCTTTCCTCTAATATTAAAACTATATTTTGGCAGGAACTGTATCGTTTGGGAGCTAGAAGGATCTTTGTGCTGGATGTCCCACCAATTGGATGTATGCCATCTCAGAGAACCCTAGGAGGAGGGGAAGAGAGAAAGTGTGCAGAGGAAGACAACCAAGCTGCTTTGCTTTTCAACTCAAAGTTGTCTTCCCTGATCAACTCCCTCAACAAAAAGCTCCCACAATCCAAAATTATCTTCGTTGATATTTACCAACCTCTACTTGATATAATCCAAAACCCTCATTCCTACGGTAATCATCAATTCATCATCATCATTCATTGCAACTTATTTTATTTCGAAAGTAATACTTCCAATTCAACGGATATAAGAACTAATTGCTTAGTGGGGCTCATTTTCTGGCATGGTTCTTTGGTTTCCGAGGAAAATTATCCTCTCAGTCCTTCCAAACGTGATCTAACGGCTTGAATTCATACGGTGTATATACCAATGTGTATGTGTCGAGTGACTTCAACCACTGGATCATGGTTGGACTGATTGCAACAACAGAAGGTGATCCAAACCCAGTTCCAGAAGGCCAGCCTCAAGCCATCTGTTGGAACTGTCTGATTGGAATCCATGATAGAACCCTTCAATATTAAGGTTTGAACTGTCTTATGTTGCAGCCCTAGGCGAGCAGGGCTCTTTAAATAGGGTCTGGCTCCTTCATACCGACCTTGACACCAATTCCAAAAGGGAAGCAGGGATTGGGGCTTCGAAAGTAGGGGTATTATAGGAGTTTTGTAAATAGAGATAGGATTGGAACTTCATAAATAGGAGGGGTTTGGGTTGATCCGACGGATGACACCAGACCAAATCCTCATTAAATAAGGTTGCTACCAGGGATGCCACCGGACTCGGAAGGGTTTTTTTATTATTTAAAACCTCAGCCAACCAGTCCGAGGTCGGAGTGGGATATCTGAATCTTAGCTTAATTAGTTCAGCCCAACTCAGTCTAAAATATAATATAATTATGTGTAATTATCGTATAGGGAGAGGGTTCTTGAGTCTTTTCAGGGGAAAAAGATCTTCTCCTATTGTTCAGTCTCTTCAATTGTGATCCAAAGAGTGGTGTTCATCAAGCGTCCATATTGGTGTATTGCTATGCCAAAAGTGAATGAACTCCGGTTGTTGGATTACTGTTGGAGTCCCTCCAATGATTGGACAGGAGTCCTCTAGTTCTTGGTTAGTAGCCCTGAAGAGATGTTTGGTTTTGTTACTTGTTAGGGTTTGAGGAAGCGAAAGACGGATGTTGTGGCACCGGAAAATTAGAGGTTTCAATACTGTGCAACGACTTGGTCCCGGTATCATGCCCAGATGACTCTAAATACCTATTCTGGGACAGCTATCATCCCACTGAGGGAGTTTACCGCGTCCTCAGCGCCACCCTCTTAAGGGAATATATCAGTCGCATCTTCTAATTCTAAAGCCGTATTGACAGTGTCTATGTTTTTATTGTAATAATGAGATCCCAATGATTAATCGTCTTCAATTTTGGAAAATGAAAACTTTCCCCATAGTGATGGGGTGGGTTTTCTCTCTCTATTGTTTAAGTATTTTTTTTTTTAATTTTTTTTTTATGTAATGCCTAAAGAACTGTTTGTATAGGAATCATAAACGACATCGATTAAGTTTTCATTACCTTAAGTTAAACTCAAAGACAATAAAATGTGCTTTCCATTTCTTGACTCGTAATAAAATTTGAAAGCTAAATCGACTCAGGTTATAATCAGACATTTCATTTATGTGTCTGTTTGAATGTAACTGACTTTAGTTACAACAAAATTTTGGCCCTGATTTTTTTCTCCAAACTAATCCTCCTTGATTACTTGGTTCCATTGGGGCCAAAATATCAAACAAATGTTCCATGCACACTTCCGGAAATGGTGCAATTAAAGGGATGTAGTTTTGGTTTTCTTAAGGGGATCTTTAAAATCCAATGGTTAACAAGTCCGATTGTAACCCAATCAATTACATTTAAACAAAGCCTTCACAGATAACCTTCTATGTCTAGAAAGATGGATGCTCCGCTTCCAAGGATGGCTGAATTTGGCCCTATCAAATCAAATTTTTCTGTCTTCGAGTCTTAGACTGCATTCGATATGCATTTTAAGTCAAGAACATATTCTGAGATGACAAAAATGGTATTTGATATATATTCTTGTTCTTGATTCCTAATATAAGTTATAGAATGACCTTGTCACTTATTAGTTAAAAGAATACGGATATTCAGATCTTTAATGAGAGTTCGTAGTTCGTTTGCCTGGAAACTGAGTTGTGTAACCTGTAGTGTCAGTGTGTCACCATAGCGCTCTCAAAACTATGGCCAAGAAAACTATAAAATAAAATGGGAATAATAACCATTTTTATTCATAAAGTTACAATCAAGATGAATTCGAAAGGGTAGTTAAGTTGGTAAAGACTAAGGGTGTCAATCGGTCGTTTTGATCAGTCTCGGTAGGGTTTAATCGGTCTTTACCATTTTAATAACATGCATTGTAATCGTCAGTTTAGCTAATCAATCCCTCATCGGCGAGGCATGAACATGTTTATATTTGGAACGATCTTTCTCGGTCCATAATCGAACTAATCGGTCTATAAACGGGCCACATCATCACTTTTAAAAAAAAATCTTTTAAGTCAGGATCTGTGTGATATACATTTAACATTTGAAGAGAAGGGGGAGGGGGGGGGGTGGATGATATATTGGCAAGGTTGGAGGTTGGGTGACGCTAAAGAGAAAAATACATGGGGAGTGGGTGAAATTTTTTTAAAAGTAAAGATAGATGTTTTGTTTCAAATCTATAATTGTTCTTATGTTGTAGATTAGATAGTTCTACAAAATAAGGAAAAAGAAAAAAGATTAAATACATTTTTATAGGATTGTAAAAGACTCTTATTAAACTTGTGATCAATGATGCAGAGGAAGAAAAAACGAATTGAAGACTCAAGAAATGAAAGAGAGTAAGAAAGGTTTTAATGTTTTAGGTTTTTAGCTTTAGGATTGTATTTGTTCAGTCTAAACCCAGATTCAATTCGGTTTAAAGGTATCAATCGGTTCGATTGGGCTACACCCTTGCATCATTAATGCCCATTTAGGTTCAGGCCCAGAACGATAAGTTTAATAATTAGGTTAGCCAGTGTCAATTGAGCCACACAGTGTGGGTCTAAAAATTGATATCCCTAAACTAAAGACCAATCCCTCAAAGAGATCATGAGTTCAATTCTCCTTGAGACGTACCTATCCCAAAAAAAAAAAAAATTTGATAAACCATCCCCAATTGCTTTTAGGTGGAGAGGGTGAAATTTTCATCCTTCCATATGAATGTTGTCTGTGTTTAGGTATCCAAATAAAAAATGGTATTAAGAAGGTATTAACATATGATTATGAAACTACTAATATGGCTCAAATTCCTTTTATCTATCCAAAATATTTCGATCGGAGGAATATGGTAAAAGATCATATTTTTTATATTTTATTTAACCTTCGATTTGAATCATATAATTCATATAGCATTTTTAATCATGGCAAGCATAGTGTACAGTATAATTTAATATCACACCATCAATAGCTTAATAAAATTATAATTGAGAGGATAAGATTAAGTCATTAAACCATGATTTTTAATGTTTTCAAATGTTTGATTTGGATCGTAACCATTTAATTAATATTTTAAAATCAACTGTTACGATCCAAACCAAAGGTCTATACTACAAAAATATAATAATTGAATTATATCCTTCTGATTCGAATCTTTTAAAATTTTATGATTGCTTGAATTTAGATCAGGTTGTACTGTTGTGTTTATCATTATTAAAATAAATAAAAAATTTAAATGAATAATCGTGATGCAAATCTAAAGTAGAAAAATGCTATTATCATTGTGAGGCATTAATCGTCGAAGACGAAAGAATAATTCATTCAGTGTACGGATCTTTTCACCTGTCAATAATTGATCTTTGACATACTGATATTCTAGTGGGAGACCTGTTAGGATCTTAGCCACATAAAAGTTAGATTGTTGAGTTTCTAACAGCTCAATGTCAGTAGTAAATAGTTGAATAGCCTAGATTTCCTCAATAAAAACCACAGTAATATTCGCTTATAGATTCAAAACCTAAAGAGAAATTAAACATTTTCTCATAAAAGTCATAAACACGAAAGATGCGATCTTTTCCCGATCATAACGAGCTTTGAGGTCAATCCATATATCCTTGGCAGGTCTTATGGAATATGACATTAGAAACAATAGATATGTCAATACTACCCCACTGACAGGTCTGAGGCTAGAATTCTCACGCATCCAATCATCATGGGCCTTGGTAGAAATAGCATCTTTGGGGTTCATAGTTGGAGGATCATCAGTTAGATACTGTAGTTTACCTTAGAGTGAATGAATGCTTTAACAGTTTGGGCTCATAGTAAATAGTTAGATACACATTTCAATTTGAAATGCTTTAACAGATTGAGCTCATAGATTAGATACACATTTGTATTTGATAGAGGTGATCTGAACATGATGGGAGGAACTATCCATGGAGGATTGTATTTGGCCAGAGGAATAAAGCAAAGGTACCTAGTTAAAACAACAATGAGGATAGAAAATAGTCAGTGGAAGTCACCAACAAATCAGATTCAATACGATCTGATTAGAAGCTCATACCGAAGAGCTTAGTACAGTCAAACCGGGTATAGCAGCTGGCTGCAGCAGCATTAGCAGACGGACATCAAGCAGCAGGTCCTTGCGGCAGTAGAAGGCATGCCTAGTTTTATGGATCAGGCTCTTCTCAAGTTCAGAATGATTCTGAACTTGAGTAGAGCCAGTGCTCTGAACTTGAGAAGAGCCAGTGTTGGGTGGGTGGCCGATACCTGATACTCTCGATTTTCATGAGAGTTATTGTACAAAAAAAATTTAAAAAATAAATAAATAAAAAATGAAACTGCAAAAGAACTCAACCATCAGATCTAAGGGAGTGCCAGGTGTGGGCCATCCACCCGACACTATCTCGTCTCAAGTTCAATCCGAACTTGAGACGAGCTCAATTCCAGTTTTATATCATAGACTAGGGCTAGGTGCAGTAGAAAAGCAGCATTGGTTGCTGCAGCCAGTAGGTGGAGAATGTAGAAGGAGACTCTTGAAACAGCGGTAGAACCCGAAAGTAGATCAACTACTGCTTTGATACCTTGAAACAAATTAAAAATAAACAAACCAGAACCAGAAAAGAGAGAGAGAGAGAGAGAGAGAGAGATTTTTCCTTCTTGGGGTCTGAAAGTGATCTTCTAAATGATCAACCCTCCCTTGTTTGGGAGTGGAGTGGATTCAAATTAATTGAAGCCATAAAAAGTGTCCCAAATGTAGATTGGACTCTTGCCATCAAGAAACTGACTACTCCAGAATTAGGCAATTCAATACTTTGGAAACTCAGATTCTTTGGCCATTGAGCTAGAAAAGTTGATTACACTATGGAACATACCTAACAACTAAATGAATATACTGTGAAAATTGCGATAGAGTTGTATGAAACTCCCTTGCGTTTATAAAGGTGGTGGTATAATTTATAAGAATGAATATTTGTCAATGTTTACATATTTGAACTCTTTGTAGAGTTTGTAATGGACTGAAACTAACTTTGCTAGAGAATTTTGGGATTACAGTACTACTCTTATCTATGACTGTGTCAACATTGTGTTTAAACATTTGAATTCAAATTCGAATTCAACAAATTAATATCCTTAGATATACTACTGGTACGTGCTATTTCAAATCCCAATTCTTTACTTGTTAGTAGATCATATGCACTGTGTCAATGTCTCAATTCTTAAAGGATCCTGATCCAGTACAGAGCATGCAATTGTTATGGTGCATCCACATTCTCAGTACTCTCTCTTTCTCTCTCCTGAAATATTTCTTCTTGCTAGCTGGTAGTTATTGATATTCATCTTTAATCTTGAGAGGTAATAATGTCTGATGTATTCCACGTTTCTACCATGGTGGCCGGTGGTACTTTTTGACAGGAAGAAGTGGACCGAAACCGCAAGGCATGCATCATCAGCTTCAGCTAGTTATTATTGCTGAAAGACTAGCATGCATTTAAATCTGTCTGAGATTTTATCTCTTATTACATTTCAAAATGATAAATTACATTGAGATATGGCAATCATCTGTGGTAAATTTACTATACGGTGATTAGATGCTCTACTCCATCCGATCTGCTCTATTCTTCCAAAATCTCCTTGGCAAAATGCATGAAATGTTCGGGTCCGATTTGATCACGTTTTCCTAAAGGGCATGACAAATACAGGCTACCCAACATTTCAAGGCACTTCACCAAGGGTACGTACCTAATGTTTTATAAATTGTGTTTGAAGTAGTTAAATCAATGTAAGGTTAATCAAAATAAGACAAAATTCCAATTTTACCCCTTTAACTTTTTATTTTATGACATGGTTTATTTCTTCATTCTCAAGCATCATCTAATTGGATTGTTTGCCACCAATGTTGGACAGTCGGAGCAACTCTCTAATCAGAGAACATGCTAGAATTTGACCGGTGCAATCTATAGCATCCACCCACAAATCCCTGGAAGCCACAACTGAGCAAAACACCTCCTTACGAGAGCAGAGTCTCGGAGACGGCTTGCTGCCCTCTGTGTCTGTCTTCTCTCGCTCGCCCAACTAAACTGAGGTGGTTGGCTGAAGTCTATTCTTCCTGCTAAGGTAGCTTCATCGTTTCAAGTGAAAGATCATCAACATAGGATATTAAATTAACGAGGTAGCTTCCTAGTTTTACCTACTCTGATTTAGGGATCTCAAATGTAATTTATGAAACGTGACATACCTTTAGCAATTTCTTGAAACATTAGGTACCTTGGTTGATGTTCATCTAGTGAAATCCACATCTTTGAGACTTGTTTTGATCATGACATTGTCCAACTCGTGCTTTATTATCATGTTGAATCAGTTTCCTCTGTAGATCCTAATGAATTGTAGGAAGGTATAAGAGCTGCTCTAGGACGGGCTGGGATGGAAGGGCAGTTAGTTATAGTAAGGATTAAGTAGGGAAAATGTGCCATATTCTAAATGCATCGATCGTGGTGTCATTCAACAGTACCTTTAGTTATAGTAAGGGCCTAAGCATGGTTCAAGTAATTGGTATTGGATGGATTAGATCGATCAATATGTATTAATTTTGAATCTGATTGATTTCTGGTTTGATATACTGTCTAAGTTTGTTTTAATATTATTTTAATGAAGATCAGACATGTATCAGTTTTCCAATGGTTTTGTACATTGATCCAGATCGAATTGATTTCAGACATGACTAATACCATGCCAGATTTAAAACTTGGACCAAAGTCACTTTCCAAAACCCATTTGCGTACAATTTTACGAGTCAAGTTCCATCGCTCTTTTGTCATCCAGAGTTCCATTTTTCTCAAGGCTCTGTTTAGAAAGTTTCCAGTCAAATACTAAGCGACTCACAAAAAAAAAAAGAATCTTGAGTGTTCATTGGGTTGGTCACTAAGGGTATTAAACAGTGTGGTTTCGGTTTAACATATCAATTCAGCTTCCATTAGGAACAAATGAGATAAAATCAAAATCAAATCATTTAGTAAACGGTTTTAAAATGCTTTTCAGAATCAATTATTAATTAGTCAAAATTATCCGTTTTTTAAATGGTTTTGTGGAAGAAGGGGAAGAAAGAGTTTGAAACAAGGGAGACACTCGAGAGAGGAGGAAAGGACTAGGGCTAGGAAAAACCATCAAATAATTTTAATTTATTTTTGTTCTTAGGAAATATGAAGGTAGGCTTATGATTATTAATTTTAATTTCTCTCTATGAATAAACCTTTAACACTAAGGGATTAAAGTACGAATGTAATCGGATTTAACAGTTCCAAACCATCGATTTTAAATGGTTTTATTCTTAAAACCAGAATAGAACAGTTTAATTAAATGATTTCATACTTAAAACCAAAATCAAACCGTTTACTAGTTGATTTTATAATTTTGATTTGAACAACCAGGTTCAATTTCAATAAATAATTTCGATTCATTTTTATCACTTTTAGCTGTGAGTCATACATTCATGTGACACCCCTAGCTGTGGCTCATACATTCATTTTAACACCTTTAGCTGTGACTATTAATTTCCGACAAGGACCTTTATTGTGACAATACAGCCATCATATCACTTATGTAATGACTCATCTCTTAAATTATTTTACTGTGATGTCTAATTAAATTGAGGGGCTATGTGAAAAAGTCCCTAACTACCCAAGGTGTCAATGTGGTTGGGATTTAATTAGCAAGAGTGCCTGATAGCTTCAGATTTAGGCCATTCAATAGAGAATTTGGGCCCTTAGTCTCTACGATAACTAATTTGTTAGGACTTCTTCAATAACCGGGTCCTTGACTATAACTTATAACTAATTATTTAGGACCTATAATAATGCCACCTAAAATTTTATGCTCATAATGGAGGTGATTCTTGAGTCATTTTCAGCTTTGATTAATTTTTTAGAGAAATACTAAGTAGATGATGAAAAAAAAAAAAAATTCTTACAATACATACACCTAAGGCTCTTTTTAGAAGGCGAGCTTGGTGTGATAGTAAGGTTGTCATGTTGCAATATGGTGGTCACAGGTACAAAAACACGAAAACAATCTCTTAGTGTTACAGGGATAAGACGACAAACCCCCCCTCCCCGGTGCACGCGCATGATTATAAAAGTATAAAAATCAATAAAAGAGGGAATGACCACAATTGGAAATATGAGCTACCTAGACAAATATTTACTTTGATTGGTCGGTATTTAGAACTAAAAATTGGTCCCGATCGGAATTGGATCATAATTGGCTAGGACCGATCTTGTAAACAATACAGATTATTAAAATAATGATTTTATTTGGCTGATATCTAAATGTAACTCCAACTATTGGAATCTGAATAATTTTTCTTTAATTCGCCTTGCAACCAAACACAGTTCATTATGAAACGCATTTAACTTATTTGCATCGGCATTTATGGAGGCCGATCTTACATCCCATTCGAATTTTTAAACCTTGCTTAGGCGGCTGGCAACTGCTTTTGAGTCTGCTATAATTATGAAAGTCGATATAACTCACTGTTTGGCTCACATGGCTTGACGTAATAAGAGTCCTCCCATAGGGACTTTGATAGGCTTCAGACTTCAAGTCATTTTCTCACCCAAAAAAAGACTTTAATTCATTTTTAATATATGATTGCCATTATTCAAAAATAAAATAAAATAAAAAAAATCTAAAGGTTCCATATAATAATTAAAAAAAATAATGAATAAGATTCATTATTGTAGTAAAAATAAGTTTTAAATATATATTTTGAGACAGAATATATTAAGAGTCAAATTAGAATAAGAGAATACGCTTCTTCACTAAATTGATTTGGCAACTCATTATGATGGCTTTCGGATCTCGAATCGGTGATATCCCAAAAGTTGCATCCCCTTGCATTGCTATAAAAGGGAATGGTGCTATTCATCGAGCACCATTTCTCTAAGCTTCTTCTGCAAGAAAATCACTTTGAAACAACTTCAATAGCTGTCGATTTTTGTTTTCGAAGAGGAATCAGTAAGGTCTTTTTTTTTTTTTTTTTTTTTTTCCAACATGTCTATTTTAGTTCTTCTTCTTCAGATCAAGAAAGGCCTGAGAGAGTTTCAGTAGTCACCACTGCTGCCGTCTTAAGCGAGACTGTTAAGTGGGCCAACCTCCCCAGGGCAGAGGTGGTGGTCGGAAGTAGTTCGACTATTGCCGTTCTAGTTGGCTCATCGCCGCAGGAGTTTGCTTGTGGGGCTGCTCGCTCGGAAATGATCCAAACAAGGTTGGATCTTCTATGAAAGAAGTATTCCATTCCTGATCGGTATGCTCTTCGGCTTGCCGGCAGACATGACCCGCCAATTTCACCGATATTTTTGTCTACGAGGAGATGTTCGTGTGTGGTTTCCATCTTCCTCTCCCCATCGAAATTGTCCACATCCTTAAGTATTATAAACTTTCCCTAGCCCAATTAATTCCAAATTCCTGGTGCCAGCTAGTGGCCTTCCTTGTTTCCTTTAAGCATCGGCATAAAGAAGCTACAGTGAACCTTTTTAAGAGCATATTCAGATTGAATGTGGATAAGGTACTTATGGAGAACTCCCGTCGAAAAGTACCTTCTGGTTGGTACTACTTTAACAAGAGAAAGAATGCCCCCCGAAGTTTTGAGTTCAAAGAGGTCTTTGATTCCAGGATGGCATAGAGACTTCTTCTTCATTAGCCAAGTTGACAGAGCTGCTCTACCAATATGCAATGTCTGGAGCTTTTACCTCTTCCACGAGTTGAACATTCACCCTGAGCTACCATTGTATGACCTTGAGTCTCAATGTTCTGCTCTGAATTCACTGGGCCTGGGTGTATCCCATTATGAGTTAACGAACCATAATTTTATCCTTTTTGATTCTCGAGAAATCGCCAGTGAAGGTGACGTTTATGATGAGTTCTGAAAGGTTAGGGGTAAGAGCCTTTGTCTTCTTCCTTTAAATATAGTGTGAGGACAAATGTCCACCTACGCTGAAGGACGGTAAATGATTTGGAGCCTCCACCTAGATTAAGGTCTAAGACCTAAAATGTAGTCTCATCCTGAGATAAGACTTTTATTGACTCATGACCCAACATATCAGCTTTGGGCTATCAGAAAACAGGTAAACGTTCAAGGTACAGTTTGGGAAGATGTTAGGCATCCAAAGCTGTTCGATCTGAAAATCGACCTCCTATATGATTCTACTTTCCTTAGACTCTATGGTTTTAACTATTCATGGTCAATGAAGGATGACTAAGGCTCATAGGGGATCCTATGCCAAGTTGCTAAATTCTTCTAACCTAAGTTCAGCCAAACATGTTTTCAAAGTAAATAAACAAATAAAATAATATACAATGAACCGAACCAAATATGGTTCGATGATGGATTGAATCTAAGATGTCCAAAACATCTCAAATTGCCTACGTATTTCAATCCTGAAAATCAAGTTCAAAACGTAATACAAAACAGAAGGTGATTAAAGTTTATGGATGTGAATTATGATTAAGCTTTATTAGATTCAATGTTCAAGTTGAAGTTTATGCTTGATGATGATTGAGATTGAATCTAGAAATAGCCTAATGTGGATTGAAGTGAATATAGATATGAATATGGTTATAGATATGAATATAGATATGGATATGGATATGGATATGGTAAGGGTGTCAAAAAAGGGGCTCGGCCCGATAGCACGGACCGAGCCAGCCCGATATAACCCGAACCCAGCTCGGACCGAACCTTAATGGATAGGTTTCGATCTCGACTTGTAAAGCTCAACACTGTTTCAGCCCAGACCAAAATCAGATCGGACCGGCCCGTTAAGAAGTTCGAACTAGCCCGAACCAATAATACCTAACCCGAACACCGGTAAGGTCCATCCGGGCCCAGTTTCTTAATTTTAATGGTTTTAAATTTTGATGGATTATATTACACTGTTATAGTTCACTTCTTGATCCAAAAGATTATATGAATCTATAGTTGAAAAAAGTATGTTAATTGTTACAATTTACTGAATTACATACATATAGAAAGAATGATGCTAATTTTATAGATAGAAATAATAAAATATGCTATATATCTTACATATAAAATAGGCCCGATAAGCTTGATAAGCCCGGTCCGGACAGAACCAGCCCGAAATCACCTCAATAAGCCCAATCCGATAACAAACCGACACCGGACCAGCCCGTTAGTTATTGTGTCCAGTGCAGCCCAACCCAGTCTGAACTCTTAATGGACATGTTTTGGGCTGGGCTTATAAAATCCGATATCGGTTCAGCCCGGACAGAAACCGGCCCGGACGGCCCGTTGACACCCTTAGGATATGGATATAAATGACTTAAGAAGACTAAGGTGTGATACTGTACTTGGAGAGTTCTCTAAGTTTCTTATGTATTCCAGATGTCCTGAAAATCAGGTACAACGTAGTTCATTACTGGGTGGATTGGATAGCCTTAGGGACTAAGATATGCACTCTCAGGGAGTAAGATATGTAAGCACTCTCAGGGAATAAACTATGTGTACTCTCAGGGAGTAAGGTATGTCTCTCAGGGAGTAAGGTATGTCTCTCGAGGAGTAGGTGTGTCTCTTAGGGAGTAAGGTGTGTCTCTCAGGGAGTAGAGTATGTCTCTCAGGGAGGAAAGTATGTCTCTCAGGGAGTAAAGTGTGTCTCTCAGGGAGTAGGTATGTATATTCTTAGAGAGTAGGGGTATATATGTCTCTCAGGGAGTAAGGTGTATCTCTCAGGGAGTAAGGTGTGTCTCTCAAGGAGTACAGATGTCTCTCAGGGAGGAAAGTATATCTCTCAGGGAGTAGAGTGTGTCTTTCAGGGAGTAGAGTGTGTCTCTCAGGGAGTAGGTATGTATACTCTCAGAGAGTAGAGGTATGTATGTCTTTCAGAGAGTAAGGTGTGTTTCTCAGGGAGTAGGTAGGTTTACTCTCAGGGAGTAAGGTGTGTATACTCTCAGGGAGTAGAGTGTGTCTCTCAGGGAGTAGGTATGTCTCTTAGGGAGTAAGGTTGATCAAGACTCTCAGGGAGTAGGGTGTGTAAGTGTATATAGACTAAGGTGTGGAACCGTATCTGGGAGTCTCCCTAGACTACTTACGTATCTTAGGGCTTGCCCTAAGAATCAGGGTCCGCATAGTTCAAAATAGATGGATGTTCATTGGGTGACCCATTTGGATATGAATATGGGTGGTCCCCTAGGACCAAGTGATGATCCTAAATGGTCTATGATTGGATTCACATCACACCTATCTAGGTCTTTATACCTTAGGAAAAATGAACTAAAGAGTAGGGATCGTCCTAAAACTACCCTTGTAACCTACAATTACCCTGATTTTGGAATTGTTGGGCTAGGCTTCATGCTTCTTGATTAAGACTTTTATCACTTTTTCATTATTACCCTTCCATGAATGTGGGTGTCTACATGCACGTCCCCACACCTAGGAATGTCTTCTATTAGTGTGCATGCACGACAGTTCGACTAGGGTGTAGCGAAAAGTAAGTTCTTTGCCAACAACAGATGTCATTCAAGCATAGCATTAGCAAGCATATCAAACAAGTGTACACAAAACTAGCAGTGTAAGCATTCTAAACATGATAGAACACAATATGATAGTGTAATCAAGTGAACAGTTCAGATTCATCAAAAACACTCATGATCAAGATTCAACAATTCAGAAACACTCATGATCAAGATACAATGGTTCAGATTCATTTAAAACGCTCATGACTAAGATCCAACAGTCAGATTCATTTAGGACACTCATAAACAAAGATCCGATGGTTTTAATTCATTTAAGACATTTACAAACAAGATCCAATGGTTCAAATCACTCGAAATCACTCACAATGAAAATCCAACAGTTCAAATCACTCAAGATCATAATCCAACCATTCAGATCGGTTAAAATCACTTCTAAAGATAATATAACGGTTCAGATTGCTCACCATGATAATCTAACCATTTAAATTTTATAAAGTCACTTATCAAGACAATCCAATGGTTCAAATTACTTAAAATCACATCTAATGACCATATTAAAATTGACATTAAAATTTTATGATCAATGGATGTATTAAAATTCCAAATCAATGGCCATGATCAATTCATTAAAATTCCATTCATATGGTCATGATCAATTCCCATAAAATTCAGATCATGTGGTTGGATTCATGTCATACCTACATAATAATACAATATGCAAAAGTATCAAAAGACCAAAATTTAATCATATACTATACAATATGAAATGCACTATATTGTAAGGTACAAAAAATAATGTAATACACTATACAAATATGACAAAACACATTACATACTATGAAAATAATAGATAGAAATCAAAACTAAATTAATATATGGCCCACATGCACATGTGTAACCCAATGGATATGATCAAAGAATTATTAACATGCATGCCAAGATACAACAACAAAAACATAAATAAATAATAATAATAATAATAATATGATATACAAGTATGGTAAACCAGAAAGGAAGCCAACCTGATGTGTGTTGCCCGTGGGGTGCAGTTGTCTTCAGGTTGCCGACGATGGTCGCCGCAGGGATGACCGAGGCTTGTCGACTATGGTTGCAGAGAGCTTGTAGGTAGTTACAGGTGGTGGAAAAGTGTAAGGCTCTATAAGGGAATGAAGTGGTCAGCCCTTGAGCAGTGACGATCTGCAGAGGGTAATGGCTCAAGTTCAAGGTTTTCTTTCTCTACAAGTGATTCGGTTCTGCGCCCCCCCTTTCAACAATGGTGGTTTGTGGGGTTTTATAGGAGAAGATGTAGGTGTAGGGTGGTGTTCGGTTAGACAGGAGTATGGGCAGTTTGCGGTGGTTGTTGTTCTCTGCTGGGCAAGTGGGAGTACATGGGAGTTGGCGGGTGATGTGTCGATTGGTGAGGGACTAGGGCTGGATTTTAGGGGAGCAATTGGGTTAAGAGTTGCTCGGCGGCTGATTTCCAAGAATGGGTGGGAGTAGGTGAGAGAGAAAGGGCTGGGTAGGTCTGATTCGAATAGGGAGGTGGTGGTGTGGTTCAGCTAAATAGGCGGGAGAGAGAGTGACTAGTGGCTCAAGGAGGGATGATGGTTAGTGGAGGGATTTGAGGAATCAGATGGGAGAGTCGACGATTGATGGGCAGACGGTTAGTCAGCAGTTTAGTGGACGGATTTCAGGGAATGGCTGGGAGCAGGGGTATGGGATAGGAACAGGTGTGCGGCGGTGAGCATGGGTTCGATTTGATGGAGTTGTGTTCGGTTAGGGAAGTTGCCGCATGTGGGTGAGGGACTCGATGAGAGGTGATGCAAGTGATGGGTTGGCCTGCGGGTTGGTGGAGCAGGTGGGTGGCTTCTCAAGGTGATGATGGCTGGGTAGGGAGTCAACCATGGTTGTCGGCGGATAAGGTGGGCAGTGGGTTGGTGATGGTGTAAGATGCTTGGGTATGGGGTGTTGCATGGTAGCAACACCTTCCATTCTCACTCTCTCTCTCTTTCTCTCTCTCCCTTCTCATTTTTCTCTCTCTTCTCTCTTCGTCTGATCCTTTTCTCTCTTTTCGTTTTCTCTCTCTCTTTTCTTCTCTCTTTCCGTTCTCTTGGTTTTCTTTATATATATATAAATGCATATGGGCTGACCCGACTCAGTCCGGACATGTCTGGGCTGGGTCAGGCTGGACTGGTCGAGCTTGACTGGGTTGGACTGAATTGGATTTGAGCTGACTTGGGTTGAACCGAGTTGGATTAATTTGGGTTTTGACCAGCTCCTCTCCGTCTTTTATGGGCCATTTCAGTACGCATCTGCATGGAATTCTTCGGTGACTTTTCTCCTGAATTTTCTACGTCCACTTTGCAGAGTATCCAAAATGAAGAACACTGGTGCTTGAATCACTTGATTCGGACGTCAGATAATAAAATTATAAAAGATCGAAGTTTAGACGGGCATATCGGCTTGCAGCTTTGCATGGGATCCTTCGGAGGCCGTTGTCCCATATTTTCCATGTCCACTTTGAAGAGGAAGGACAATGGAACATGCTGGTACTTGGATCACCAGATTAGCATGTCGGATGATCAAGATATAAGGACGTGAAGTTTAAATAATTAAACTTACGATAATTTGCATACAAGCCTCTGGACAATTTATCATTATTTTCAAAAAACCCCTTGTATTTATTTTCAGACTGAAATTACCATATCTTCTTCCTTTGATATCAGAATTGAGCGACTCTGGTCTCATTTCGAAGGTATTTCCAAGACCTACGCATCCATGTAGATTACAGCCCTTGACATTGTTGTGGGACCCACCAAAATCAGCCTCAAAATCGGTACTTAACGTAAACACCCTGAATTGACCCGCAGCCCTTTCCGAATGTATTCACTGAAACTCTTGCACACTATGAGTACTTTGGCTCGGCTCTAAACACCATAGAGAGCACACAGGGACTGATCAACTGTTGGTTTGAGAAAGTTTCACTCGC